>JASAOG010000121.1:0-600000 GCA_030265305.1 Biomphalaria pfeifferi | reverse complement strand
TTTTTTTTTTTTTGTAAAGATCTACAACATTGGCATAAAGGTCTTTAGAAGTAGTACGTTTTTATTTAAGTCTGTCAAGAGTATATAGTTATGGGTCTAGATATTTAGTCAACAAAGTTGTGTGGACTTCACTTCTAAAACATTGAGGTAATTCTCTAGCTGATGAATTGTGAGTTCACACTTCTCTGTCGTCATTCTGTAATACACTCATATGTTTGAATGTCACAGATCTGTCTTTGTTCTAAGCTCCATGTAAAGCTTACCGTGAGATGTGTCACTAAGCGGCGTTATTTTGCAATGTGTTACGTTTGTGTAATTGATTTTTTACCTCTGTGTAAGTTTCATCTTTCAGGACTTTAACATCTTAACAGCTGACAATTAAACCTTAAAGCTTAACATTAGACTGGAGAATGATAATTAGATGTATTAAGAATGGGAAAAAAAACTAACGACAAAAGAAACTAAATAATCGGTGTAATTAGTGTTTTACATTGCAACTAGATCTAGGCTCGTTTTATGTTCTCCTTAAATCTTTTCAAATAAGATTTTCAAAAGTCTGATACGATTTCGTCATTCTTTAATGTTACTTAATTTAATGTTTGATTTTTTGTATGAATTTCTGGTCGATGTATACACACCTGCACAATAGTTACAGGCAAGTAAAATGAATAGTGCGATTTGTATTAAGAGCGTACAGTAGTCATGAAATATAGAAAGATTGTAACAGATGTTGAAGTTTACAGTATATACAAATGGCAAATACAACTTTTCTTAAGATAATAATTAATGAAATATTCTAGAATGACAAATATTGTTCTACTTCTTTCTTTAGTATGTGGTTAATTTTTTTATTTGTCATTGTACCTATATATGGAAGAAAGTATGGCTTTATTCAGCCGCGAAACGACTATGGATCATCTCATGGAAATGAGATGAATGCCCACACAGCAGTTCTCCCCTCTCCACGCAAATGGTGTATCCAAAGGAACGGCAAGTGTCGATACAGTTTGGGATCAGCGGCGTCGCAGGCTCTGTCAGAGTGTAGTGCTGAAAATTGCCTAAGGGTCGCCGGCACCTGATTCGTACCCAGGGTTGTCTACTGAAGTCTTTCCCATGATTGGGTATAGCTGCAAGGCAGCAGATATTCAGAGTTTTTCTTCTCCTAGTTGGGTAGCCCCTCCTGCCCGAATCTCACAGGTTTAGTGTATAGTGTTAACAGTTCCGCCCAACGTAAAGGTTCCGTAAGGTTGTCATTGCCGGGACGGATACTGGATATAATCACCGCACTACCTATGTAATGCTTCCTAATGGCATGGGTCTCAAAAAGACTTTGACAACTATTCCAACTCCTGGCCTTCACGTGTGGAAGAAATTACTAAATAATAAACTAGGTAATACTTTTTTTTTTTAAATCTCTTCTTCAGCTAATAATGTAATGCTAGATCTTATCATTTTCAGTGAATCGATTGTTCATCACTCGTCAATCACAGCCTCTTCACAGCTTAACGAAGCGTGTTTAATGACGGGGGTAGATCTCTAACTAGCCGTATGAAAACTTGAGATATCCACGATCCGTGACAATGTCTCAATGAGTGTGAGTAAAATATGTGAGTAAAAACAAACAAACAAACAAACAAAAAAGGTTTATGTCACGATCACGGGTTTCATTTGAGACCTTTTGGATTTGCCTCACTTTTTACTTCCTCCTAAAAAATTCCAATGTTTTTATATTGGCACTTTGTTTACTGTGGTTCATGCAGGTAACCTTGCGATTATCATGCCACTTATTGTATTAATCTATTGATTAGAAATGCGAAATTTTATTCCATATCATCAGCTTTTTATGTTATGGTGAATTATTTAATCATGGAACTATAATTTTTTAATTTTTTTTTGCCATATAGATTTTCACACATGGTGGCTAATCCGCAAATAGCAAGTTTTTGGTGTACCCGGTGTTTAAAATTAAGGAAGTGTTGTCAAACTATTTTTTTTCTAAAGTTAAACGTTAATTTGTGTGCACTTTTTAGCACTACAACATCAAGATGTCTAGATTTGTAAGTCACTTTTTTTTTTATTAGTTGGCAGCATTAAAATTCAATTTAGCGTCCTTTGTATTGCTTAGTTTATTGTGAAAATATACAATAGCTTTACCGATGTTTAAAAAAAAAAATAGATTGCTTTTGTTAGATCTAGATGTACCGGTACATTTTAGGCCTACACTTTTACACAAGTTCATTGTCCTTGAAAGTGTTGAACTTGTCCTAGTTTCAATGAAATCCGACAACTAGCGAATCGGAAATTTCCACTCCGCCATTACAATTACTGAACCTCTTGGATACGTCGATAGCAAAAAATCAGTGATTTCGTTAAGCATCTTATTTGGAAATTGTTGGCTTTTAATTAAAGTAGAAATAATTAGGAAATGTTTACTTGGGGAAAGGAATGAGAATTTTGCAAGTCTCTATAAAATGGGAAACTTTGGTTCAAGAATGTTTTCTTGATCGTGCTGGATATTCGTTTATGAGAAACAAAGTGCCGCAGTGTTCCTTTGCAGTGCCTTCTGGGAAATTGTGATGCAGAAGTACCACCGTTTAGCAGGTTACTGAAAACTATATGGACCGGTATAAACAAGGCTTATTGAGTAACAGATGTAAGAACAGTTTAACAAACTAAAAAGGGGGAGAATGACAAAAAAGTTTAGAAAATCTGCTAAAATAATGGGAAAAGAAAATCCTCAGAAAACTTTATGGTGCCATTCATGAGGAAACCGAATGGAAGACTCGCACCAACCAAAAATTAAACCAGCTATGTGAAGACCTCTCCATTGTGACGGAAATTAAAAGGAACAGATTACGTTGGGCAGGTCACCTCGAAAGAATGACAGAGAACAGAGGAGCAAAGATTGCTCACCGGTAAAAACCAAAAGGCATGTGCCCCAAAGGTAGACCATGAGTACGGTGGCTTGATGACGTGGAGGCAGATCTACAACAGAGCGCTTACCACAAGACCAGGCAGCCATCCTGATACAGTATTTTATAATTATATATTCTCCGAATTCAGCCTAAAAATGAGAATCTGAAATTGTGAGAAAGTAAGTTCTACATTATAGAACACAAATGTAACTACAAGTAGTTATATAAATAACAGCAGATGAACACAATTAGTTGAGACTGAGAGCTTGATCTTTTAAATTGAATTTTCAACTATAAGTCGTGCTGGCCTGGGTACATCTGAACTATTCTAAACAAAGGAGTCAAGTAGTCATTGTTTGCATTCTATGCTCTAGTAGACCGTTGTTGGAAAGTTGGACCAGTGTTTAGTAACAGCAAATAGATGTACGTGAAAATAATTTAGGTAATAACATGTGAAAGTCAAAGATATTTATTTGTGGGACATGGTTTGAGTGCTCTGACCTACATTGCAGCTGAAAGGTCACGTACTACCAATTCTAAATCTCCGTGGCTCTTTTTTTAAATTTTGTTTTTACCCCCCCCCCCCTCTTTTTTTATTATTTATTCTTTGGCGCCCTTAGAAAAATTTTTTAAAAAATCTTTCAAAGTTATAATATGATGAGCACGTCTCCTCTTGATGCACACGTCTCCTCTTGATGCACACGTCTCCTCTTGATGCACACGTCTCCTCTTGATGCACACGTCTCCTCTTCTCTTTTTCCCCTCTTCTTCGCTCATTCTTTCCCATTGTCCTATAGACTAGAATCTGCGGCAAGCTTTTAATGATTTACAAATGCTACAATGGGATGATTAATACTGAACAAAAAATGAATAAGAACTCGACAAAGCCCTTTGTATGACAGTTTGAGACCCAACAGTTTGAACAGACATTGTGTGCAATAAAAGAGAAACCTTAAGATTTAGTTCACAAGTTTTGTTCCCTAGAGGAATGTCAAATACATTCAACTGTGTATGTGTTTTATAGAGCACCGATTATTTTTGGTTCTTATGACTATACAAGGGAAGTATAGTGACCTGTCCGCATTTAGTGTCAAACATAAAACTTTGGTCCATTTTGATGAGAATTTTGTTTAGGAGGGCCTGCAAAAGATGAGCCTGGATTGACTTAGTTCTTGTGCACTATGTGTCATACACCAGTTCGTTGTTTGGAAGCTTAAAGCTGAAAGTAAATGTAGACTACTGAATAACTTCGTCTTTCTGTCATACACCAGTTTGTTGTTTGGAAGCTTAAAGTTGAAAGTAAATGTAGACTACAGAATAACTTCGTCTTTCTGTCATACACCAGTTCGTTGTTTGGAAGCTTAAAGCTGAAAGTAAATGTAGACTACAGAATAACTTCGTCTTTCTGTCATACACCAGTTCGTTGTTTGGAAGCTTAAAGCTGAAAGTAAATGTAGACTACTGTTACGTATCTAGGCGTTGTTTTTTTTTTCTTTCTTTGACCTGTTGCGGTCGAGAGACGGGTAGGTTGTCCGCCCCTTGTGTAATAAGTTTTTTTTTATTCGTCAAGCCACACATACAGTGACCGGTCCTTGACCTGTGTGTGTACCTCTGGTTGAAAGGAGGGTGTTTTTTTTTCTGTCTCTTTGAAGAGCGTTCTAGATCTGGGTGTTGATGACTTTCTATTCTAGAAGTTACGAGATATCGACGCGCGGTAGATTATATAAGACCGCCCGCGTAACGTTGACGGACAGACATACGGAGACAGCCGTGAGACAGAATAGCGGAGACATTGCGCGACCCGTGCGTGGTATACCACTTGATCGTGTAAGTTAATATTTTGTTTCTTTTTTCCAAGGCCTTGCTTGCTTGTATTTGTAATTATATTTTCAAACTCTTGTATTGTAATATTTTTACATGCCATTTTTGTAAAAGGGTTTTGGTCAACACATCAATTCTGTATTGAGTAAATGTTTATTTTTCTTTCTTGTAACTTTATATTTGATTAAACATTAAGTTGATATTTTACCTTCCGATTTCTGGTGTCATTTTTTTTTTTGTTAATCATTGTAAGTCTTTGATTAAACTCAGACTTCTTATAAGTGACACAACTGCTATTCTATTGTCACGTTCCCCTAGGCAAGCCATTTAAAAGTAGAATTCAATTCGTAATACGTGACAAAAGAAGTTTGGGGGCTTTCGTCCCGGATATTTTTCTGAACCTATTTTCGTCTTACTTGAGTAATTTTGTAAAGGCGAAGTTGACTTTAACAAAACATTTTTTGTGTCAAAGAGTCGGAAGTAAAGTATCAATAGTATTGACCAAACTCTCTTTTGTTGTACTGATTTTGTACTGTATATTTACGTTGTATACATTTTTTTTGCTTGTAATAGTTGTTAGTTAGTCATGGATATTCAGGTTTTTCTTGCAAATCCCTCTGTGGAAGAGCTTGATGCTTTTACTAGGAAGGAACTGGTCCTTATTTCTAAACATTTAGGGTTAAAAATAAAATCAAATGCCCTTAAACAAGAAATCAGAGATAACATTGTAATCCATTATGTAGACGAGGAAGTGTTTTCTGAAGACCTTTTAGAAACCCTTAGACCCGATGAGGGTAAATCAGATTTAGAACTTCAGATAAAATTAAAACAAATGGAAATAGAAGCCCAGACGGCTAGAGAGCAGAGAGAAATTAAACAAAAAGAATTGGAGCTTGCAGCGGCTAGAGAGCAGAAAGAAATGGAAATAGAAGCCCAGAAGGAAATTAAACAAAAAGAATTAGAGCAGAAAGAAATGGAAATGAAATTACAAATAGAGTTTAAAAAATTAGAGTTAGCTGCTAATGTAAGACCAGATTCTTCCCCTGCCAGTCATACTGTTGAAGCAACAAAATTTTTGAAAATAATTCCACGCTTTAATGAAGCCACAATTGACAATTATTTTCCACAATTTGAACTTGCTGTGAAAAATTTTAATGTACCTGAAACTTTGTGGCCCACTTTGCTGCAAACAGTTTTGACTGGTAGAGCTGCAGAGGTATTTTGTTCTCTGACCATTGAACAACAAAAAGATTATAATGTTGTTAAGGCCTTAATTCTTAAGGCATATGAACTTGTTCCGGAAGCTTACCGAAAGCAGTTCAGGGATTGTCGCAAATCAGATGGCCAAACCCATGTAGAATTCCTGCGGGAAAAGGAGCGACGCTTTGAGAAATGGCTCACTTCCAGGGAAATCGGCACCGACTTTGCAAAATTCAAGAACCTAATGCTGATGGAAGAGTTCAAGAGTTGTGTGCGGCTGGACGTCCGTACGCATATAGCTGATCGTGGCGAGGAAGATGTGCACAAGGCTGCAGTGTTGGCAGACGATTATATAATATCACATCAATTTGCCAAGTATACGACGGATGTCAAGCCAAAACAAGTCAAACAGCCTGAGTCCATTGCTAGCAACTCCATCAAGAACAGCAGTACAAATGACAGAAAACCTACTACAAGTAAAGCTACTTGTTCCTACTGCAAACGAGAAGGCCATAAAATTGACGATTGCTGGAAATTGAGGAAGAGAAACGAAAAAGCTCCTTCAAAAGTCAGCGCTTGCACAGTACAGTGGTCGTCGAGGTTTACTCCCTCATCATCAAGTCATATCAAGAATACCTCGACACCACCTGTTTCAAATGTATTGACTGTACAAGACTCTCCGAAAATGTCTCCACGGTGTTCAAATGACTCAACAGCGAGTTCTTCAAATTCATCTTTACGATGTTCCAATGACTCAACCAAGAGTTTTTCAAATACATCAAGCCGATGTTCTAATGACTCAAACAAGAGTTTTTCAAATTCATCTTTACGATGTTCCAATGACTCAAACAAGAGTTTTTCAAATTCATCTTTACGATGTTCCAATGACTCAATCAAGAGTTTTTCAAATACATCAAGCCGATGTTCCAATGACTCAAACAAGAGTTTTTCAAATACATCAAGCCGATGTTCCCATGACTCAACCAAGAGTTTTTCAAATACATCATCCCGATGTTCCCATGACTCTATCCAGAGTTCCCATAATACATCACCCCGATGTTCCAATGACTCTATCCAGAGTTCCCATAATACATCATTCCGATGTTCCCATGACTCCATCAAGAGTTCCCATAAGACATCACCCCGATGTTCCAATGACTCCATCAAGAGTTCTCCAAATACATCCAAAAGATGTTCTACTGACTCAAGAAAGAGTTTCTCCACTGCGTCTCCTAGAGATGTCAATGACTCCAGCGAGAGTTCGACCCAAGTCCAGTCTGCATCAACCAAAATTGATGTTTTATTAGAGGATTTTAAGCCTTTCATTTCGGAAGGATTTGTATCACTACCCGGTGATTCTACAAGTCTACGACCTATCACCATTTTGAGAGACACAGGTGCCTCACAATCGTTACTTTTAGAGGGTATCTTGCCCTTGTCAAAATCATCATCGACTGGGAAGAGCATCCTGTTACGAGGCGTAGAGCTTGGATGTATAGATGTGCCTCTACATCTAATCGACATAAAGTCAAATCTCATTACTGGACCGGTTGTTGTAGGTGTCCGACCAACATTACCATTGGAAGGCATCTCGTTGCTGTTAGGCAATGACTTAGCAGGTGGAAAGGTGATAGCCGAACCCATCGTCACTCAAACACCCGACTTATCTGCCACACCCGAGGAAGACCTAGAGTTATATCCAGCGTGTGCAGTAACAAGGGCAATGAGGTTGAAAGCATCTCAAGAAGAGAACGTCATCAAAGCCAACAGTAACCAAGATGATGTGGACTTGAGCACCACATTCTTTGCTTCTCTTGAAGAAGAACCAACGCCAAATTCTGAAAAGCCGGCATCAACTCGAAAACAGTTGATTGAGGACCAAAAGAAGGATCCAGAGCTCGCCAAACTCCGAGAAACCGCAATGACATCACAAGAGGCAGAGCTAGCATCAACGTGCTACTACATCCAAGATGATATGCTCTTCAGGAAATGGAAACCTCCAGACGCATCCAACGAAGAAGAATGGAGAATATGCCATCAAATCGTGTTACCAGAAAGATACCGAGCGTACATCATGAATCTGGCTCATGATACACCAATGTCAGGTCATCTCGGCATCCACAAGACATACCACAAGATTATGTCACACTTCTTCTGGCCACGTTTGAAGAAAGATGTCATCCAGTACTGCCGATCGTGTCATGCCTGTCAGATGGTTGGCAAGCCAAATCAAAAGATCCCTGTTGCTCCTCTGAAGCCGATTCCAGCCTTTGAAGAACCTTTCAGCAGAGTACTTATTGACTGTGTTGGTCCTCTCCCAAGGACAAAAGCTGGCAACCAATACCTGTTGACCATTATGTGTGCTTCAACTCGTTTTCCTGAGGCTATTCCTCTAAGGAACATAAAAGCATCGAACATTGTAAAGGCCTTAATCAAGTTCTTTACTCTATTTGGTCTACCAAAGTCCATCCAATCGGACCAAGGAACGAATTTCACGGCCAATCTTTTCAAGCAAGTCATGACTCAGTTGGGCATCAAACACTGCATGTCGAGTGCGTATCATGCCGAGTCGCAAGGCGCTCTTGAGCGATTCCATCAGACTCTCAAGAACATGATCCGAACCTATTGCTTTGAGCACGAAAAAGACTGGGACGAAGGAATCCACATGCTGCTGTTTGCAACCCGTGAATCCGTCCAGGAATCCTTGGGATTCAGCCCTTTTGACTTAGTCTTTGGCCATTCGGTGCGCGGTCCCTTAAAATGTATAAAAGAGATTTTGTTGTCACCAACAGCCACTGAAGGACTTTTAGACTATGTAAGTAAGTTTAAAACTAGACTTTATGATGCTTGTGTTCTGGCCAAAAATAACTTACAAAACACCCAATCCAGCATGAAACGCTGGTATGATAGAAAGGCCCGTGTTAGAGAATTTTCTCCCGGGGATAAGGTGCTTGTATTTTTGCCCATACCAGGTCAACCCTTGCAAGCCAGATATTTTGGTCCCTATGAAATTGAGACCAAAATTAGTGACCTCAATTACACAATCAAAACTCCTGACCGTAGGAAAAAGACTCAGTTATGTCATATAAACATGCTGAAGCCTTATGTATCTCGGCCAGATCACTCAGAGAAGAGTAATTGTGTTTTAAATACAGTCAAAAGTTGTTCAAATAGCCATGTTTCTCCTATTGATGATGATATTGTAAAGGAGAAATTTGGACAATACAAAATACCTAATTCTTTTGTATTACAGAATTTGGATGTAAAACTGTCTCATCTGTCTTCGACAGAAAGGCCAGTTATCATGAAACTCATTAATGAATTTAATGACATTTTTTCTGATGTACCAAAACAGACTAATGTTATAATGCATGATGTAGATGTTGGCGAGGCTACTCCAGTCAAGCAGCATCCTTACAGGGTTAACCCTGAAAAACTTGCCATACTTAGGTCAGAAATCAAGTATATGCTTGAAAATGACCTCATTGAACCAAGTTCCAGTAGCTGGAGCTCCCCATGTGTCTTGATACCTAAACAGGACAAGACTTATCGTTTTTGTACAGACTACCGTAAGGTAAATGCTGTAACAAAGACCGATTCGTTTCCTATCCCTAGGATAGACGATATCATAGATCGTATTGGTGACGCTAAGTACATCACCAAAATAGACCTACTTTCAGGTTATTGGCAGGTTCCCCTGACTGATAGGGCAAAGGAAATCTCCGCCTTTGTCACCCCTGATGGTCTGTACCAATACAAAGTGATGCCATTTGGCATGAAGAATGCTCCTGCCACTTTCCAGAGAATGATAAATGCCCTGCTTGCTGACATGGAGAATTGCCACGCATACATAGACGATGTAGTAATTTTTAGCCAAGATTTTTCTAGCCATTGTAAACAACTGCATTGTCTTTTTACTAAACTTTTACATGCAAAAATTACTGTAAACCTGAGTAAGAGTGATTTTTGCCAGGCTTCCATCCAATACTTAGGCCATATTGTAGGACAAGGCCAGGTGAAACCTGTAATGGCCAAAGTAGAAGCTATCCAAGCTTTCCCTATTCCTGCTGATCGGAAACAACTCCGAAGATTTTTGGGAATGTCTGGATATTATAGAAAATTTTGCGAAAATTTTTCTGTCATTGCCAGTCCTTTAACAAACCTCCTGAGAAAGAACGTCCAATTTACTTGGACGGATGAATGTCAGAAAGCCTTTAACCAAATTAAGCAGATATTATCTAGCTCCCCCATTTTGATGGCTCCTGACTTCGGAAAACCTTTTAGGTTAGCTATTGACGCCAGTGACACAGGTGTTGGGTCAGTCCTTTACCAAGAAGATAATTTCCAAGTAGAGCACCCTATTTGTTTCTTTTCCAAGAAATTTAATAGACATCAAAGAAATTATTCTACTGTGGAAAAAGAATGTCTTGGGTTGATTCTTTCTATACAACACTTTGATTTTTATATCAGTGGGTCCAGATGGCCACTGGTTGTATTTACTGACCACAATCCCCTTACATTTATCCACAAAATGTCTGGCAAGAATCAACGACTTCTCAGGTGGAGTTTATTTTTACAAGAGTACAACCTAGATCTTAAACACATAAAAGGCAGCGAAAATGTTATCGCTGATGCCTTATCTAGATTGTAAAAAGTATTTTGATGTATATTTTTTTTTTATATATATCATGATAAATACATTCTGTAATGTAAATATTTTTTTTTTTAGTTCTAAAAAGATTTCCATTTCGTGGAAATGTAAACTTTTTATTTTTAGGAGGGAGGTGTTACGTATCTAGGCGTTGTTTTTTTTTCTTTCTTTGACCTGTTGCGGTCGAGAGACGGGTAGGTTGTCCGCCCCTTGTGTAATAAGTTTTTTTTTATTCGTCAAGCCACACATACAGTGACCGGTCCTTGACCTGTGTGTGTACCTCTGGTTGAAAGGAGGGTGTTTTTTTTTCTGTCTCTTTGAAGAGCGTTCTAGATCTGGGTGTTGATGACTTTCTATTCTAGAAGTTACGAGATATCGACGCGCGGTAGATTATATAAGACCGCCCGCGTAACGTTGACGGACAGACATACGGAGACAGCCGTGAGACAGAATAGCGGAGACATTGCGCGACCCGTGCGTGGTATACCACTTGATCGTGTAAGTTAATATTTTGTTTCTTTTTTCCAAGGCCTTGCTTGCTTGTATTTGTAATTATATTTTCAAACTCTTGTATTGTAATATTTTTACATGCCATTTTTGTAAAAGGGTTTTGGTCAACACATCAATTCTGTATTGAGTAAATGTTTATTTTTCTTTCTTGTAACTTTATATTTGATTAAACATTAAGTTGATATTTTACCTTCCGATTTCTTGTGTCATTTTTTTTTTTGTTAATCATTGTAAGTCTTTGATTAAACTCAGACTTCTTATAAGTGACACAACTGCTATTCTATTGTCACGTTCCCCTAGGCAAGCCATTTAAAAGTAGAATTCAATTCGTAATACGTGACACTACAGAATAACTTCGTCTTTCTGTGATATCTGATTAGAAATATAAAACGTTGGCCATGTTAACAGTATTTTCATATTGAGCTGTTGCCTAATCTCTAAGTTTCCTCTTCACTAGAATCTCTTTCGATGTTTCTTTGATTCTATCTTCCCCTTTATCGCCCTCTTCTTCTGATACTGTTCCCTGCAGGAAGGTCTCCGAGGACCTCATGATAGCCATACAGTTTTTCGTCTTCTGATTGTGGTCACATCCAGTTTCATTCTTTGACGTTTTTCCATTTTCTGGTACTGTAGTCTAAAAGATAGTGGTTTGTTTTTTTTTTGTTTTTTTTTTGCGTCAAGACGGTTCTCTTGAGTATTTTCAATTAGTCACGAATCGAGACAAATCTTCTTAGAAGGCCTGAACACTGAACTCCAAGGTCATAACCTGTGGGCAGTGGAGACCAATAGCTTGTTGCCAAGTGACAGATCTGTACCCATTGGTCTCTACTGCTAACAGGCTACGACGTCGCTGGTCAGTGTTCAGGTCTTTTATAACAAATGGTCTCGCACGAATTCGCTCATTTAAATCAGACCATTTCTGAACCTCTGTCGCTTCCTTGAAATAAAGCTACATCTGACATTGAATCTGGTGCACTTGTGGGTCATCTAGATTTGACAGTGACTTTGGTGCACTGGTAAGTTAGCTATATCTGACAGTAACTCTGATGCACAGGTACAAACTATATGAGAAACCATAAGTGCATAGCTAAAAAATAATTTAAAAGATATGGTAGACAGAATAGCTCCCCAAACCCATATATTGGCATATACCAAGTATTCATCATCAAAAAAGGAGATGTACAGCTTTGGCAAAGAACATTTTTAGTATTGAACCCCCGTCCTTACCTGCTGCTATCTAGAGCCGACCATACTTCATTTCATGTCGTCAATGTGAAGCGTTAACAAACATTGGTTTCACAGAATTTCCTTTTACTTACCGGTAGTAACAAAGCTTATATCAACTCTGCCTCTCTGATAAAAAGTTTGTACACGTTATTTCTCCCACACCCAATCTCGGATCAAGCTGAAATTTTGCACAATTATCTCGAACAAGAGAAAGAAATTGTATTTGACTGAAGTGGTGGTATAAGCGGAATTATTCCTCTTCATAGGTCGCCGCTTTAAAGTAAGTTTGAAACAAACAATACATAATCATACAATCTTCTATTTTTTATAAGCACCTCCCTAGCAAAGTGATAACTAACTCGTGACCCGGACACCAACTGAACCCTTCAGAAAAACCAAAGTGATCTAAGTTCTATTATAAATACATTGTTAACAAATTTTAAAATATAAAAAAGGAAGGAAAAAACAAATCACGGACATTTTTTTATTGGTGTCAAGGTCAAACTTGTTTGTCATCGGAGGTTTTGATCATCTAGACATCTGACGTCTGCGTTTCGTGTCACTTGTCTTATGCAGCTTCTTAATGCATTGATATTATCACGGTCGGGTGATTCCGACCAGGTCACGAAGACATCATTATTGTACAAACTACAATGGCTATTCGATTACTGTTGGACATTATTTCCGATTTAGACTGAGTTTTATGTTTGATTGTTATTTATAAGTATTATTTGGCAATTTAACTGAGTGCAGGTATATTCGCATTATTTAATAGCGAATATGAAATTGTAATTGTATTCAATTGCGAACTCTCTCCAGGGCTGGCTTTAGGCCACTGCAACCTATTCGACCTGAGTGGGCCCCGCACTTTCATAGGCCACGCGCTAATTCTAGGTGTAAATTATTAAATTAAACCATTATAACTTATATATATATATTTATAATATATAATAACAGGGCTTCCGCGACCTCCGGATTTTCCAGGGCCGCCTGGAAATCTCCTTAAATTGCAAAATATACGAAAAAGTCCTGGAAATCTCCTGAAATTGTTAAAATCTCATGAAAACTAGACAAAATTGTCATTTTGATGTGCCAATCCTACGAGCAATAAAAACAAAACCCGGCTTTATCAGCTTTCATTTAATAAAAATTTATTGCTAGACGAATGTATTTTCTATTACAAAATCCTATTTTTGACATTATGCTTATCCCTCTTTACCCAGATTGGGCTCCTCGCAAACCGTTTCGCATAGGGGCCCGTAATTGTTAGGGCCTGCCCTGACTCTCTCGCTCTCATTCTCTCTTATATGTATATTAGATAACATTCTCTGATACCTTTTAGAAAGCAAAATGCAATGAGGGTTTTTTGGGAAGTAATAATTTATAACTTCTTGTCATTGTATTCCTATGTGGCTGTTTCAAGTTGATAAAACATATTTTATTTGTCCTGTAACAACGTTTGTCTAAAATTTGAGACTTAATTGATCAAGTCTCGTGGATTAAAACTTCTACAGCCCTACATCCCAGTTCACGCAATGTACAAGTGTGACATTCAGTGGCGTCACTAGGGTCGGTGTCACCCGGTGCGGTTTCTTCAGGGTGGCATCCTACCCCAATCAACTTTCCCACGAAAATGTCTAAAAGTAAACCATGCCTTTTCTTGTTGTTTTAGTTGAACCTCACTATAGTTAACTAATTATATACATTTGTTTCTTGTTGCAACAACTGTAAAGTGAGTGTTACCACTATTTTATTTTTATTTTAAGTTGTTTTTTTTTTGCTTAAGACATTTTGGTAATTTTATTACATACATCAGAATGTAAGATTATTAAAATGACAGAATTAATATCAACTAAAGTTATTTCCTTTGTTTGAATTTAAATGTATTTATTCTTTTTAAAAAGGTGTTTCTCAAATATTTTTTTAATAGTGACGCTCCTCTAGACCAGTTGTATTCAACATATACATTTCCGACACAAATGTTCAATGTTATTGATCCGCTGCATGTATTATGAATTATGCAACGAGGACAGGCATGTCTAAAGCCCAATTGCACAGCGTCTCGTAACGTAGTTAACTTATTGCTGCTCTAGGCCAAAACATTTACGTTTGTGGTCTTCTTAGCTAGAGATCTGCAAGCTACTTGGCGGAGAGCGGAGCCTACCCCCTGGCGCTTAGCGTTTTCCTGCATTTCTGAGATTCAAAATCTCATTCTCTTAACGTTTACAACACAGTTTCAAATGGTAAGAACATTTCAGGTGACCAAATTATACAAAATACGGGATGGGACAGGTCGGTACTGAAGTTTGAGAGACATTTGAGGCAGTTCTGTTCACGTCAATGACCGTAAGAGAGCTCATGCATTACTCTGGAGAAATGGTTCTGTTCTGAGGTAAGAAGGTAGTAGACTCTAGAAAAAAAATTGGCGAAAAATACATTGTTGGCCTAAAGCGAGACCAAGCGTTAGAGAAGGCCTGAACACTGACCTGCGACTTCACAAACTGTGGGCAACTAATAGTTCGTTGTCACGTCGCAGGTCGTGACGTCAGAACTGTTGTAGATCGTTTCTAAAAACGTATTTGCATAAGGCATGATCGTATAAGCGGACCAGCAGGTTAAAAGGAGCAAAACGATCGCGACGCAATATCATCCGATTTACTGGATTCAACAGCACTAACATATGTGATTATAACTGTTAATAAAGTCGATTTTGACCTTAAACAAGTGCCATTGCCCCCCCCCCTCTCTCCCGTCTTCCCTTTAGTCAGCACTTAACGTTTTTGGACATTTGTATGAAATTCAAATCTAAATCGAGATCTATATATTAAACATGCATAAGCATGTCTGTGTATGTAGATACTGTCAGAAATTTAAAAATGTTTTTGCAAAAATCCATTTTTCTTCCATCCGGTGCGGCCCGCACGCTCACACAACCTATTGACGCCACTGTGTGTCACCGAAAAGATGTATGGTTTCCTGGTAAGATTATTGTGTGTTTGTTATAAGCTATTTTAAGAACTCATAGAAGGTAGATGTGTTTATGTTCCTTTGTGTGATATTCAAACAATGGAAGTTTTGGAGAGAGAAAAAATCATTAGAAGTTATATACTAGAAAACCGGTTTTGAGATATTTGATTTGACAAGTAATATTGAAAATGGCACACACGCACACTACACTGTGAACAGTGTACTTACTCATGTTTTATTGTATTTTTCTGAAAAAAATTAACTGTATGGAATTTAGCTTTTGTAAAGGAGAGTGATCCTTGATGGATTACGGGCACGACATGGCCTAAATTGTGCCGATGAGCCCAAAACTCAAACTCAAACTCTGAAAATCTATCAGTGCTTTTTTTTTTTTTTGTAAACAAAAAATACGTGCCAGTACTCAGTAGTTGATTGCCTAACTTTTAACTACTAAAAATTAATAATATACGTTGAAATACAAGAAAAGTATTCTTTTTTTCAAAAAGGTGCCGGTACACCGTCCCGGTGCGTACCGTCACTAAAAAGCCCTGTATATAATAATAATAACTATTACTTTCTCCCACTTTCTCCTTTTCTTTCCCAAACCCCTTGCTTGTAAGAATATAAATGACCACAAACAGCCTGGTATAGGTTTGGTTGTAATTCCTAGAACATTCTTTATTTTTTGTCTCTCTTAACCCCCCCCCCCCCCCCCCCCTCCTTTTTCCATTTTCTCGATCGGCTGAAAATGTAAGGCAGGTGAGACGTTAGTTCTGGAATCGAATCCTGGTGGATTTTTTTTTTTCTGAATTTAAATTACTTTTGAGTCCACATGACATCTCTTGGCGCTCGGTCATTGTGCTGGCCACGTGACGTGCATCACCTGCTCAACATATCTTGAAGTCTGGAGGAGAAGCTACACCGACTTCTGTTTGCTTTACTAGGCAATGGGGAGAAGTTGATGACATGGTTTTTAACACACACGATTTGTTGTATTCACAATTCCATTCTCTAACCCTGAATCTTGTCTAATTTTAGAAGCTCTTTACATTGAATTTTAATTCTATAATTACTGTTGGGGAGGGGTGAGCTTTTGGTAAGCTAATATAACTACTACTATCCCCTACCTGTATTAGACCTGTTTATCAATATACATGCCAACTAAGACTCTTTTCGTACCCAAGTTCGGTTCATGTGGTGTATTAGTAAACAATACGAATATCTTGTTCACTATAAGCCAATCACGTGACAACATCGATACCAAAGTACGTATAGTGAAATATATAGTGCACATTTAAGTGGCTCTAAACCAGTGGTGTATAGTAGTACCCCAAGCTTGGTGACCCCGAAATTTGCCAATATATTTTTTTACTACCAATAAGAATATATATATATATATACCACAAAACTAATCATCAGATCGAGGATCTTTCTATCAAAGCTATCAGTGACAGAATTGGTATAGAAGACTTTGCAATGCAGGTCTGAAACTCAAAACTAAATGTCTTTTACTTAACCCTAAACCCGGATATCGTTATCAATAAACTGCGTTTAAATCTCAATGTATCCAAGTTTACAATTATCTTGGCTCATAGCCAATGGTTGAGATATATAAGTTTACAGAGCTACAGTGAAATAGTTGATTCCATAGTGTACTCATTGTTAGAAGGCTTCACACTTTCTTTTTGAATATACGTATCAGTGTTTGTTTAGCTTGATAAAACATGCATAATAAGATGTGCTCATTTTAGCTCGACCTACTTTGATCTTACAAAATGTTGAATACTTGATGACACAGTACGGGGCTTAGGGGGGAAACCATTAAAAGACGTTAATACAGGACCACACTGTTTGAAAACCCAATTATATTTGTTTGTGTTTATCTAATCCACCTACCACGTGAGTGACTGACATAGATTTGGGTTTCTTTGCTATTCTGTCATTCACTTGTGATGTTGACTAATAAAGACCCAATAATGGCTTTTTTTTTTTTTTTTTTTTTTTCAGGCTTTCTTTGTTTGCTCTGTAGCCACCACGGCAGCCCCTTCACACATTAAATCTTTGACACGGATTACTTATAGATAGTGAGCGAATCGCTTGCGGGTTGAGCGAAAGGAGCCTTAAGAGTGGACTAAGCTTACCAACAGACACTATTATATAGTGACCAGAGGAGCGGAGTTAGCAGCTCTTATCTTCGTTTGTCATCTGATAAGAGTGTTTGTCGCCAGGCATTTTTTTTCTTATTGTTGAAGAAAATTCTATTTCAAAAGATGGACTAAAGAGGTCTGAAGGGAAAGAGGAAATGCCAACGTTATTGAACCATCACTGTGAGTAATTCCTTATCATGTACATCTCTATATCTAGCAGCAATAGTAATACAGGGGGAGGGACGCCATGCGATTAAAGACACAATTCTAAAGCATAAATGTTTTTTTTTTTTAAAGATGTAGAGCTACAAAGAAGTTAATGTGTCTTGTTGACATGGAAAGTTTTCCTGTTAGATTATCATGTATACATTTATTTTACATCCCATACCCTATGTTTTATACGTATATATATGTTATTAGATCTGTATATTTTTATTATATTATATGTTTTAGCACAGCCTCTGATTATAACTGTAACTTATTTTTTTTTATGTTACACATATCAACAATAGTCTGCGTCTATTGATATGTTAAAATCTATATATTTAATAGCGAAAAGCGTGTGCATGCTTTGGTGAATTGGTATTCTAGATTAAGGTTAGGGAGTTATAGTTAAGTTTATGTTATTGTTGTTTTGTGACGTTGCGACTTTTTGTGGTATTTTTGTTTTACACGGATTTTTCACACTGTGTTAGAATCAACAAAAAAAGTCTTTATATAGAAGACTTTTAAACACAAGGTCTTAATACAGAATATCTGTATGCAATGAAATGTGTTTATTTATCACATATATGTATGTTCCCAGGCCAGCCTTAGGTCACTACAATCTATGCGACCGCAGTGGGCCCCGCACTTTCAAAGGCCCCGCACTAATTCTAAGTGGAAATTATTAATCAAACCATTATAACTTATAACAGGGTTCTCGCGGCCTCCTAATTGTCCACGTTCCTGGAAATTTCCTGAAAACTCATGAAAATCTTCAGAAAAATAGACAGAATTGTCGTTTTGGGGTGTCAGGCATTGCCAATTTTCATTTAATAAAAATGGAATAATAGGGCGAATTTTAACCAAAACCGGAAGCTCCATTACTTTTTTTTTTACTTTTAATAATCACTGGCCTTAGACATAAATAAATATAGACTGGAAAAAGGAAATAACTTCATGTAACTTGAAAACATTGTATATCTAATTATCTATTGTTGTCGGATTTCCGAATTCTGAAAAGTTGCTTGATCTTCAGTGATCTTCAGTCTTAGAGATTAAACAAAACTATACTGCTCATAAATGCTGTATAATAAAGAACACAAAATTGCAAGTCACAAATTTTCGTTTCGTTTCACTAAATGATTCCCATAGAGTGACCTGGTGTGAACATAGCTCCGCTCCTGTTTGCTAAAGAAACGTCTCCCAGCTCTATTGCCTCATTTATCAAAGAACACTTCTGAGTGTGTCACGAGTCGAGGCTGTGTGACCTATTTCGACCAGTTTCTAGAAGCTCGAGTTCGAACCAGTGCAAGTGTCCAGCGTAAACAAGTTAATTTTAGATATCCAATCGAAGAAAGAGGTTAAGGAAAAAAAAATAGCACACGTCAGCTTCTAGAAAGTCAAAAATACTAAAATAATTATCTGAGAAGGTTCCATGATTCTGGAACGTACGATGAAAGAAAGTATAAATTAAGGGAAAGTGAGTTAGACGGGGTCCTCGCATAGTAATAGTTCTTGTAGAGCGTTGGTCCTCGTTCAGTCCTCGATTAGTAATAAGTTTTATGATATTAGCGGGTCCATTAAGTAAAGTTTTAGTAGTTGAAGTTGAAGTTATACTAAGTGAAGTTTCATGTATCATTTTAAGTTTTATTTATGAAGTATCATGTCAAGTTGTTATTGAATTAAGAAGTTAATTTGATGTGAAAGTTGAAGAAGTTATTAAAGAAGTTTGTAGAAAATACAGAGAGATGTTTCTTTCTTCATTTCATTGAATTGTCAAGTATTGATAATATGATCCCCGGCAAGTGTGATCGTCACAACTGATTCCTTTAAGTATATTTGACATTGCGGGATCTTTTAATGATCATTTGTTGGTTCATTTCTTTTTAAATCGATATATTAATTAGTTTTAATAATTAGTGTATTAAAAGTACTATTCAAAATGTAAAAGTTAATGTGTTGACCTTGACCCACATTGTGAACTTAAAAAACTGTGTGCAAGATAACACTTGCAGACCTATTTGTTTTTAAACTGTGCGGTAGGTTAAGTCTATGGTCAGATTGGAACAGATGACGAGTGACGTTCATAAGTGTTCAATCTCTGGAGAGACCACTTTTGGCTGATCGATAAGAAGCTACTCTGTGGTAATGAGAGGTAACCGATCATAAAATATGTCTACGTTAAGCCATTGCACTCTATCCAGGGAGTCAAGACAGTCATAATGCATAGAAAGCAGATCTCAGCCTGTTGTCGAATTCTTTCCCTTTAAATCGTGTGGTTATTAACTTGAGGATGATACCTAGCTTTAAGATGAAAAATGTTACGCTTTCAGCATCGTTTCTCAAACTGTGTCTCGGGAGCGCGACGTTCTCTCAAGTAGAGGAAGTTGTTTTATCTTATAACAAGGAGCTTTTTTTTAATGTCTACCATTTACGCGAGAGGCGTCTGACACGATATCGACTTTACACGTTTTGAAGAAATTTCCAAACGTCTCAACTTTCTTGTGTCAGAATGGTCGAAATTGTCCTGACTGATGTATATCGTTATTGGCTTTTTATAGACCGAAATAAAATGGTTCGCGGCACGAAGATGATCTTACAATGATCCCAGACGTACGTGCGCTACATGTTCCTCTAATTCCCCTTGCATAACACCATTGGCCAGTACTGCTTTATTCTTTATTTCATATAATTTGACCTGGGACTTTTTATTTACTAGTATAAATAGTACGTTCTGATTGCAAAGTAACACTTCAATAGCTTCCCTCTTCACTCATTTTTACTTTTTGTCATGCGCTAAACAGACGTTGAAATAGCAGTTTAAAAAAAAACAAAGACGTTCTTTACCTTTTTTATTACATTTTTCACCAGGTTCCAGCTGGCTGAGGGAGCTGGGAAAGATTTTTTTTTTCATATAGTGGGTCGCATCCGGCATCAGTTTGAGAAACAATGCTTTTTAGTAATGAAGCAGAGTAGTGGTTCCGATCTTGTTACGAAGTTATTGCCCATTTATGTAGTGATTATGCGGCGACCTCAAATTTTGTAAATTAATTTGGTC
The DNA here is from genome assembly GCA_030265305.1 of Biomphalaria pfeifferi. NCBI lineage: Eukaryota > Metazoa > Mollusca > Gastropoda > Planorbidae > Biomphalaria > Biomphalaria pfeifferi. The sequence goes on along the minus strand of JASAOG010000121.1, from coordinate 579,300 downwards.
TTTGAAAATTTGGTTGTCATGATACATAGATCTACATCTAGTAATCGATGCTCTGATTGACACGAGGAAGTTGGCTCAATCGCACTCTCTGCAGACGTAACTAGTAAATAAAATGTTACTGTCGAAGTTCACAGGCGGATTATTTATTTGGCTGATGTTTGATTAGCTCTATATATAAACATGAACTCAGGGGCGGATTATCATGGGGGTCTAGTGCTTTGGTTAGATGGGCGGATTATCATGGGGGTCTAGTGCTTTGTTAAAAGCTTTGGTTAGATGGGCGGATTCGTCTTTATTGAACTTGAAAATCACTAAAGTGAAATTAGCTCTAAACATCTCTTACAAATACGACCATGGATAGTGTTGACAGCTTATTAGTTTTTGGTGGCATGATGGCTAACTGCAGTATTAACGGGTCTTGAGTTCAAATCCCAGAAATGTCTCATATTTTCTTTGGGTCTTATAGTGTACATGAGTCTATCCTAAAGTTGTGTTGCCGTTTAGCTGGCCAGTTGTTACAGTCGTTAATCTTAGATGATAGAAACAGATGAGCTTTACAACATTTGCCTCCTTTGGAACGCAAGTTCTGAAAGGGGAATTTAACTTTTAATTTGTTAAGAAAATGGTGGACATTTGACTAGCACGAGATAACAGTAAAGCCTTTTTTTTAAATAAAGGATGAAATTATTTCTCCCACTTCCCATTCTGGAACATTGCAAAATTATTCATTGTCGAAAACAACAAATGAATCAATGAAAAATTAACCAATTAATTAACGAATTAGTCGTAATCAATTAATTTTGTTTATTTAAAAAATCTACTAAAGTTAGGGGAGATAATCCTTGTGTAGAAAATTAGGTACTTCCCTAAAACTTTTTAGTCTAATAATAGTCTATGAAACCCTCTACGTAGGCCTACTTGAATAGCCCAGTTGCTAGCACGTGAGCCTTCCATCCTGGAGGCTCAGAGTTCGAATTCACAATCCAGCAGATTTTGCTTATTGCTTTTGAAAGAAAAGGCAGTACGAAAACCTCCCCCCCCCCCCCCGTCCCAAAACTGGTATCCAAGAAACGCACTCCGCAAGCTATAACCATGAAAGTTACTCTAAACTCTAAACAAAAAAAACAATTAATAAAAAGATTTCCAATAGTCTAGACATATTAAAATTGATTGGTGCCACGTTTCTCCCTTAAAAGCTACGTCTGCGGGCTTTTTCAGTTCACGGATCGAAGGTCTGGAACTCATTCCCCATTGATCTCAGGCAACATGCTACACTACATTCAAGAAGAACATTAAGTCCTATCTGTTTAAAACATTTTTTAGATTAGTTTGTTATTTTAGCTGTCGTGCTTATGTTTGCAATGTTCTCCCAGCGCCTTGAACGTACATTTTGTTGGTTAACAGCGCTCTATACATTAAAGTATTATTATCATTATTAAAATAATTGATGCATTTTCGTATTGTTTTTAAAAAGAATTGTTTTTTCAATATTTGTAAAACTACTCATGCATTGTCACTGTTTTTTAAGCTTTTAGATTACTATTCTTTAGTCGCTAAAAGTGCATATATGTATATATGGAATAACGCACATAACAATCTTATCATGTTTTCTTAACAACATGTGACTACAACTGAATTGCCCGGACGAATGCCGGGCTCCTACTTAATAACTTGACACAGAAGGAATGACTATGTCAATAGACTAATAGCATGCACAGACACGGGATATAGAAGCCTCCCCTAGCTAGTGACATTCCTGTAAATAGTCTAGATACGAGTTTAGGAAATGTAACAAAATGTAAACAGGTCATCCAACCCTTAAGGTACATTTACACATCGTATACATTGTAGATTTTTGTGATTTGTTTTGGATATGGTAGTACAGCTTGCACTGAGACATAAGCCTACAAAATAAACTTTTGTAGAATTAATTGGTTATTTTGGGTTAGTACTATTTACACAGACAATGATACAATTGTTAGGTTTTCAGCGTGGAAACATGGGTCAACTTTTGCAGCATTTGCATTAAATGGAAAAACAATTTAAAACAAAAAAAAAAACAAGTTATTCATTATTTACAAAACAAGTGCACAGTAAAAAAAAAACACTTGAATGAATCGAACAACCTAATTCCAAGCGACCGTCTGATCGGTCTCACTACATTGTCTCTGGAGAGACCTAGAGACCTTTATAACTAAAAGCATCAAACCTCCACCCGGACTAGAAGACACAATATGTCATTTAAAAAAGGCTACAGGAAATAACAACGCGATTAATTCGTATATGGAATAGACCTACACTATATATATATATATATATATATATATATATATATATATATATATATATATATATATATTGTTGATGTTGCTTAAATTCCTACTATTTCGTTGCTTACAGTCCTATTTCATACTTTTTTTTTCGGCTTGTGTGTGTCCATGTTTCATAAACTATAGACGTTTCATTTTGTTTACAAAGCTTATATTAACTCGCAAATTTAGTACACGTTATATCTCCCACTTCCCATAAAGTTAATATCATCTGATTAAAATAAACAATAAAAGAAAAAAAGATTATTACTTTCTTTGCATTTTTTATTCAATGTTGCTTTTACCTGTTACAAAAACTAAACTTAGTCAACAGTATGATCTGACGCTATCTCCAACAATAGCATCCTCATGAATAGCAGGAGACATGGAATTCAAAGACAATGTGCATGTACCCATTGCGTACGTAGGTGGTATGTGTGACTTTGTGCAATTTGGTCTGTGGTTGTGAGAACCTTTGAACTTTTTGAATAACCTTTAAAAAAAAAAGATTAGAAAAAGATTATACAAATCTGCTGGTGACTTTCCTGTAACCTTCTTGACTTGACCTACCTGCTCTATAAATAGAAAAGGTTGCGCTGTTCAGGTCACTCGGTCCGAAAGTATATAGGTAAAAAAAAAAGTCAATATTTAAAAGTAAATGAGCTGGGACAGTAGCCGCCCTTTTTGCTCTTGTTTTAAACACGTAGTCTGGATTAATCCCTTTAGTTCAAGTGAATGTCAGCAAAGAAACAAAATGTTTGTCTGTATTTTCACATTAGAAATACAAGTTTAAAATGAATCTGTAAACAAAATAAAATAAAATTGGGGCGTTGTGGCTGAGTAGTTAAGCGCTTGCTTGTTGATTCAAGGGGTTTCGGGTTTGAATCTCAGTGAAGATTTGGATTTTGAATTTCGAGATTTTATAGGTGCCTGAGTCCATCCAAATCTGATGGTTAACTGACCATGAGTTAGGGAATGTAAAGGCGCTTGCTAGTTGTTCTTGTCACATGACTCGTTAACCGTAGTCCTAATAAACTGATCGCAAGATCTGGGTACTTTTAATAAATGAGAGTTCGATTTTTTTTTACATTGAATATTAAATATTACGCCATTAGCTCAAGTCGTGATGTCGAATGTCAAAATGCAATGGCCCCTAAAGAGGTCAAGCCCCCGGGCAAATTCTTATCTAAACTACTGATGTATACCCTATAATAAAAGCAAGAGAGAAAGATTGTGAGAGAGAGAGAAAAAGAGGGAGAGAGTAAGGTAGAGAGAGAGCGCGCGAGAAAGAAGGTTTGAAAGAGAGAGCGAGAAAGAATAAAAAGAGAGAAAGATAGGGAGAGAGCGCGACAAAGGTAGAGGAAGAGAGAAAGATGTAATTATCTTCAGAATGTGAAGAAACATCCGAAGCATGTGAAACATACAACCTGGTTCCCTACCCCACTTGCACCGCGCAACCAATGTCCACCAGCTCCATCTAATTATAATATTACTAATAATATAGAATATTGAAAATTAAAAAAATAACTAGTCGACCCACGGCATAGCATACGCCGCTATCTTGCAGGGCCGGCCTTATGGCACTGCAACTTATGCGACCGCAGTGGGCCCCGCACTTTCATAGGCCCCACGCTATTCCTAGGTGTATATTATTAAATTAAACCATTTTAATTACTTACAACAGATTTTCCGCGGCCTCCTGATTTACCAGGAGCTCCTGGAAATCTACGGAAATTGCAAAATATACGAAATAGTCTTAGAAATCTCCGGAAATTATTAAAATCTTTTGAAAACTCATACAAATCTTCTGAAATATAGACAAAATTGTCATTTGGGGTGTAATTCAATATGGAAAACGCCAATCCTACGCGCTATAAAAAAAAAACGGCATTATCACTAATTGTGGAACCTCGTGAAAGAAGCTTCTCGCGCCTCAAACTAATGAAGAATTACTTAAGATCAGCAATTATTTGGTAATTCTTGCTAATTATTGTTGACGAGGATAAAAAAAAAGAATTTCAGTGATGTCCAATATATGTCCCAATAACAAACCATTGCATCTTATAAATTATATTAGTTCCTTCAAGAGAAAAGTTACACACACGTATCCATGTGTTCAACTAGTCGTGCATGCTAATCTGAGACTTTAACTCTGCTAAGCTTTTGGTTTTCCTGGCTGATTCAGGCAACCAACGCGTGACCGACAGTCCAACATTTTCTAAGGAAGACAAAGTGAGATAACTCATGTTTTTAATAACGTACAACGATCCAAGAGCCTCCACTTTGTAAGTGCTATGATGTATATATTTATCCTGGTTATTTCCCTTTTGCGTACACTATTTTAAAAATATAGTCGACCACAAGGTCTATCGCGCGCACAAACACGCAAACACACAGAGAAATCATGAGTAATAAGAAAACATTTTTGATTAAAGATTCACTTTTAATTTAAAAAATCAATTTTTAAATTCCCGTTCGGTAAAATCTAAACGAAAAACAAATCCACACTATTTCCCAATTTTTTGCTCAGCCCAAAAGCATGGATATAGTATTTATTATTATTATGTTAGAAACGAACAAGTATTCGTTCTCTGGCGTTGCCAGGGTTGAGTTTCGTTATAGAGAAACAAAATTCAATATAGTCTCTTTATCGGTGTCCGCTGAGGAATTTTCTGGTGAAGTGGCAGGTCTGCAGCAGTACCGCCCTCTGACAGGCAACGAAAATGTTAAGGGCCTTGAAGGTATCTGTGAGGTCAGTTGTTATTATCCCCTCGGTTGATATAACAATGGGGTATATTGCTCCAAGCCTAGGTTCCCATGTTTTCGTTGTTTTTCCATTTCCGACAGTGCTACGGCGATGTCAATAATTGGAAGCGGGTTGTTTTTTTTTGTATCAATGAACAGCAGATCAGGGCGATTAAAATCTACCGCTTGTCGGTCAAAATAGGCCTATCCGAGTAATTGTAATAAGGAGGAGTGTCCTCACCTATCAAATTGTGCGTCAAAGCCAAGTGTTGGTGTATTAGCTTTGCAACTTGGTTATGGCGACCTAGGTTGGCAGTTTCCGATAGGGCTGAGCATCCTGCCATTATGTGTTCAATTGACTCACCCACATTTCCTCATTTTCGGCATTTGTCAACAATATTGAGTTTTAGGTTATGCTTCTCGTAATTTTTTGTCCTAATAACTCTGTCCTGTATTGCTGTAACATATTATTATTATTATTATTATTATTATTATTATTATTATTATTATTATTATTATTATTATTATTATTATCTTGTGTCTCTGCAAAAGAAAGCCCAAATTTTTTTCGAACAAATTCCTAGATTATATATATATATATATATTGTTATGACCCTATTGGCGGCGCAAAAGGGTTAACTATAGGCTCAGTTGACACACACGAGAATCACTCAGGTCAGCGGGGGCCATGGACAAGGGACAGTACTACGATTACATGATTACACGCAAATATGACCAATGTTATGGTCATGTGATCGAAAGCCTGCGTGTACGAGTGACACAGTGGATAGAAAAGGGGGAGTTCAAGACCGGAGAGCGTCGAGACCAGCACAGTTAGTCGCCATGAAATCGGTCTTGGTTGAGTCTTGATGTGTTGATGTATGGTGTTGTGTTTAGCCGTGTTTACAGAAGGTCAGAAAAGGAGGGAGAATCGTAACATTGGCGTCAGAAGTGGGATGATTTCTGGCTGAAATGTCTTCGAAGAAACTACTTAACCAGTTGTTGGTCAAAGAATTAAGGCAAGAACTTCGCGAGAGAGGTCTGCAGCTCAACGGTAACAAAGAAACACTAACAGAACGCCTAAGACAGGCCCTTATTGAGGAAGATCAAGATCCAGATGAATACATATTTGAATTAAACCCAGATATGACAGAGATCCTGAGTAACATGCAGGGCCAGATGGACTTAATGAAGGAGAGCCTCAAGAAAATAAACGCCATGAATGAAAAAGTAAATGAACAGATGAGCTCTATGAACGAGAAGATTGACCAGAGAGTCAACACTGTGGAAAAAGAAATGGAAGAGATAAGGACTCATGTCCAAGAACAACTGAGCAAGGAACGGGGTACTAGAACAAAAACATTAGTGCCCGAAATCTCTGTGAAGATAAAGCCGCCTGTGTTTGATGGATCCATCTCATGGACTGTTTACAAAAGACAGTTTGAGGCAGCGGCCAAGGTTAATAACTGGAACACTGAAGAAGAGAAAGCGACTGCTCTGGTGTTGGCTTTAAGAGGGAAGGCAGCAGAACTGCTCCAGTCAATGACAAATCAACAAGATTACGCTGCCATTGTTAAGGCTATGGAGCTCCGTTACGGAGACGAACATTTACAAGAAGTTTATAGAGTTCAGTTGAAAACCCGACAACAACGCCCCGGTGAAACCTTGCAAGAGCTAGAGGCGGACATAGAACGTCTTGCTCATTTGGCATATCCAACAGCAGCACAAGACTTTCTGGACGTCGTTATCACTGATGCATTCATTGATGCTATTCGAGATCCAGAACTGAAGAAGGCAATAAGAATCAGTGGTAAGCGCAAATCCAGCGAAGCCCTGGTCTACGCCCTTTCCTATGAAGCCGCCAAAGACGCCTCTAAGAATATCCATCATGGGCGTATGCTGGAAGTCCAAGAAGAAGATCTTACACAACTTCTCAGAAGGGTAACTGAAGTGCTAGAAGAACGCAGACCAAATAAGAATCAAGAAGGACGGAATAGAACCAGTGTACGTTGTTGGAATTGTGGAGAACCTGGACATCTACAAAGGAACTGCACGAGAAGATTTCCCCGACAAACAGAGTATCAGCACAGACCGGAGACAGATGCTGGGTCAGGTGCTCATGTCTACCAGGGAAACTAACTTTCGCCGGTTTTATGGGGCAAAAATCGGCGACCAAGAACATGACAGCCCCTGCAACTATAATTCCAGTCGCTGTGTTAGGGAAGGAATTTGAAACTAAGCACCGAAAAGGGCAAATTCACCAAAATGCTGATACACTGTCTCGACGACCCTGCAAATCAGAATGTAAGCACTGCAAGAAGGCTGAAGAACAGGAGGTAGCTATCAATTGTCATCGGCTCGGAATAGATGTTTCCGGACCGTGGTGTGATAAAAGGATTCGAGAGGATCAAATGCAAGATGAAGATCTGGCTCCCATTCTTCTATGGAAAGAAGATGGACAACGGCCAGATTGGAAAGACATCTCTGAGAAGGGGGTAGCCACCAAGGCGTACTGGGCTCAGTGGGACTCGCTGACGTTGGTCAATGGTGTCATCAAAAGGGTTTGGGAATCTGCTGATGGAACATCCAAACGCCTTCAGCTGATGTTACCGAAGGTGAGAGTTGCTGAAGTACTGAAAGAGATGCATAATGGCGCTAGCGGATCTCATCTTGGTGTCAATAAGACTCTGGAAAAGGTTCGTCAGCGGTTCTACTGGTTCAGATATAGAGAGGATGTAGAGGAATGGTGTCGAAGGTGCGACATATGTGCGGCAGCAAAAGGCCCTCGACGCAAAACTAGGGGTCTTTTGCAACAGTATAATGTTGGTGTTCCATTCGAGAGGATCGCAATAGATGTAGCAGGCCCATTTCCTGAAACCAAGAAAGGAAACAAATACATCTTGTTAGTCATTGACTATTTCAGCAAATGGCCAGAAGCTTATGCCATACCAAATCAAGAAGCTATCACAGTGGCCGAAACACTCGTGGATAACTGGATCAGTCGCTTTGGTGTACCTAACGAGTTGCACTCTGACCAGGGAAGGAACTTCGAGTCCAAAGTTTTCCAGGAGATGTGCAAGACACTTGGCATCGAAAAGACTCACACGACAGCTCTCCATCCGCAATCGGATGGGATGGTAGAGCGATTCAACAGAACCCTAGAACAACATCTGTCTAAGGTTACTGATGACCGACAAGACGACTGGGACACCCATATCCCCATGTTCCTCATGTCATACAGAGGATCCGTTCATAGCACCACAGGATATGCCCCAGCGAAGATGTTATTTGGTTGTGAGCTTCGTCTACCATGTGACCTGTTATTTGGGATTCCGAGAGATACGCCAGTGTCTTCAACTGAATATGTCACCAATCTCCGAAGACGATTGGAGAATGCTCATGTATTGGCCCGCAGAAACATCAAGACCAACAGTGACCTGATGAAAACAAGGTATGACAGACGGGCCAATACGTCGGGGTTCCATGAGAATGATCTAGTGTGGCTCTATAACCCACAGAGACGAAAAGGCAGATCCCCGAAACTCCAAAGAGACTGGGAAGGTCCATACCGTGTCGTAAAAAGAATAAACGACGTGGTCTACCGGATACAGAAAAGTCCACGGTCCAAACTGAAGGTTGTCCACGTTGATCGACTCCATCAGTACCGTGGTGAAATAGAATCTGTTCGGGACGAACAGATCTAAGAAGGGGGCAGTGTTATGACCCTATTGGCGGCGCAAAAGGGTTAACTATAGGCTCAGTTGACACACACGAGAATCACTCAGGTCAGCGGGGGCCATGGACAAGGGACAGTACTACGATTACATGATTACACGCAAATATGACCAATGTTATGGTCATGTGATCGAAAGCCTGCGTGTACGAGTGACACAGTGGATAGAAAAGGGGGAGTTCAAGACCGGAGAGCGTCGAGACCAGCACAGTTAGTCGCCATGAAATCGGTCTTGGTTGAGTCTTGATGTGTTGATGTATGGTGTTGTGTTTAGCCGTGTTTACAGAAGGTCAGAAAAGGAGGGAGAATCGTAACAATATATATATATTTATATAGCCATTGTATTTCAACATCATTTCACTACGTGGGGGCCTAATATTGATCCCTTACTCATTTTGTTTTTATAAAACTTACTCTAATATATCGTTTGGCATTGCTGTAAACATAGAGAGTTAGTAATATTATTAACATGCATGATGCTTATGACCTCATAAGGTATCCAGACAAAAGAGCGCGAACAAAATAGCGCAGAAAAAATATATTTCACTCATTTTGAAAGAAATAGGCTACTTTAGATATCGTAAAATATGAATTGTGTCAATATTTTTTGGTATTGTTTTAATGAAATAATTTTTCAGTCATTTTGCAAGAAACACTTTAGATATCTTAAATCATACATATACAAACAGTAAGCAATAGGTATAACAAGCGAAAATGAGTTATTTCAAAATATATTCCAAAAGTGAAAACTGGCAAAGATACTTGTCAGATATAAACACACACACACACAAACTTTTACAAAGTTAAATTGTAGGCAATGTCACGTAGAAATTCCATCCCTGCTGGAACGGGGTCACCACATTTCAAAATCATATTTTTTAACAAGTTATGCATTTTAAACACTGGTGAAAAAGGGGAATGATATAAAATTTAAAGTACTCTCGTTCTCTACAAATATGGCATACTTTCAGATCAATTAATATTGAAATAAATAGAGACATCAACAAAAATGCTGCCCCGGACATTACATTACTAATAATCTGGTACTTTTATAGACATCATATTCAAGTCCGCGCTATTTTGTCTTGCGCTCTTTTGTCTGGAAATGGCGCGCTATTTTGTCAGTGCTATTTTGTCCGTGGTATTTTGTCGGGTCACCACCTAATAATCGTCTTGAAAGTGTGTCTGTAACTAGATAATGTGAAGTCCCAATTTTTTTTTTCTTATTGGCAATTTTTTCTTCTGTTCAATTCTGTGTAGTAGGCTTGGTGTGTTTTGTTTGACTTGTTTCGGGTGTTCTTTTAGATTTGAAGATAATAGGTCGCATCCTGGCCCAAACCTCTCGCAGGACGGTGGGAGATGGTGGGCAGGGTTCAAACCCGAGACCATTAAACGACAAGACAGAGTGCATACCACACGATTAGGTTGGCGAAGAAAGTAATTAATTTAAAGTACTCCAGTCAGACCTCAATGAGGCAGATGTTCATCTGTTTCTATGGCCGACGGCTAAAGTGTGACCAGCACAGTGATGGTCTGAAAGGGGGAACTTTACCTTTACAGTGACCAACCGCCTTACTTCTCCTAACTAATGGCAGGTACCCATTAGAGTTGGGTGGACTCAAGGGCCTCCTAAAAATTCCAAAATTCAAAATCTGTCTTCACCGAGATTCGAACCCGAGATCACTCAGTTATAGGCCAACCGCTCTATCACTCAGCCATCACCGCCCTCCCCCACACAAACACACCTTTCTAATCTGGTTGGCATAGTCGCTATTTCAAATTTAAAAAAAATAGAGTTGACATAGATACTTTCTTAAAATGTTATTTAGTTGAGCTAAAATTTACACACACTTCTCATGTTTCTGCCCCGACAACAGCTTTGTATTGATTTTGGAGACTAATACCTAATTAATCAATTAAACTTTGAAAGCATTTCCAATGTGCTTACGTTTAATTCTGAAGAAGCGGGTGGGTGCTTACAATTTGAGGGTATCGATCTAGTTATATTACTTATAAATAGGCATTCTTGGCTAATTTGTTTACTGTACATAAGCTGCTCAACAACGCATGCGCACATCAGTTCAAATCAAAAGTAACTCTTCTCCAGCTCATCTCTTTAAATTTAGTGACAAGGGAGGGAATGAGGTAGACGCTGTTTTTTTTTTGTTTTTTGTTGGTTTTTTTGCCCCTTCTTTCGGCACACGATATCGGGAAACGGAATCAAACGGCTGGGCTCCATTGTGACCTCATTTAGCCTAAAGTTTCAAGCTAACTCGTTTAGTGCTTTAACACATGTGTGCACTAGTGAAACATGCAAATCGACCTTGATTTTTATGATTTGTGCAGTTTCTGACATTTGTGTTACGAGTTTACAAGTGTGCATTTTTTTAATGTTCGTAGTTAAATAGATATAGATGTACTAGGTGTAAAGCGAGGAGGACAGATCTGCATTGCCAAATAAGCTTTCTCGCTAACTGGATCAATTCGGTCAATAGTGTATCTGCTTGCGTGTTGCTGTGTTCTGTTTGAATTCGGTGTGCTCGAAGCGAAGCAGCTGTCGCTCTGGTTCGCCGTGCATAACATAGTTTGCGTATGTCGTTAAGGCTCGATTCTGACCACATGGTTACTACCTATTATTACAGTTACAGCACACCATGTGTCAACTCAGAAATCATTTACATGAAATGGTGTATATGTCGTCATCCCTCTCTCTCTTTCTCTCTCTATTTTAATCGTGTTGTTTTTTCAAAATGTAGCTACAATTTGCAATAACTTTTGTTTGCATGTGAGGTGATATATCGATGATGTGACCTTCTAGGGTTCAGCCTCTATTGAAGTTGTCTAAATACTTAACCTTAAACCATGATAAGCAACAGCTCTGACCTTGGTGTTGGAACTTGCCGAGACAGAGCTAAAAAAAAATCCTTTGGGAAGGTGCCAGGGTTGAACTAGATTGAGTCACTGGTAACAATCTAAGTTGTAGATTATATTTTCATTTAAGTTAGGCCTACCATATTGCAATGTTTAATCGGGAGAGATCTTTAGCTCTACGCTGTATATAAATACGTGCAAACTTCTCATACATTTTTTTTAAAGGTTAGACATGCATGTGCCTGCCTATCACTAAGAGTCCCCTCTTGCTTGGGCACCACACCACCAAATTGTTCCAGGGTTTTCAATTATTTTAAAGAAAGAGCAAAGGGAAAATGGCCAAAAATTGATGACAATGTGTTCCAAATATGTTAAGGCCATATTGCCAAAAATTGATGACAAGGTGTTCCAATAGGTTAGGGCCATATTGCCAAAAATTGATGACAATGTGTTCCAAATAGGTTAGGGCCATATTGCCAAAAATTGATGACAATATGTTCCAAATAGGTTAGGGCCATATTGCCAAAAATTGATGACAAGGTGTTCCAATAGGTTAGGGCCATATTGCCAAAAATTGATGACAATATGTTCCAAATAGGTTAGGGCCATATTGCCAAAAATTGATGACAAGGTGTTCCAATAGGTTAGGGCCATATTGCCAAAAATTGATGACAATATGTTCCAAATAGGTTAGGGCCATATTGCCAAAAATTGATGACAAGGTGTTCTAATAGGTTAGGGCCATATTGCCAAAAATTGATGACAATATGTTCCAAATAGGTTAGGGCCATATTGCCAAAAATTGATGACAAGGTGTTCAAATAGGTGAGGGCCATACCGGTATTGCCAAAAATTGATGACAAGGTTTTCAAATTTTAGGGCCATACCTAGAGTAAATCCGGTTCTGGATCTACATGTTAAATTTTTAAAAGACTTTTTGAAAATAGGCACTCAACAATTAATTTACCTACGTTATTAGAAACTAATACTAGTAGGCTTATACAAAATACATATAAGAGTATGCATCTTATATCTTATGAATTACAGACGTTTCTTCACAGGAGAAAATGATTACGCCCATGTGTTAATCGTGCATGTTAATTTAATCCTGCTAAGTTATTAGGTTTCATGTCTGATTCAGGCAACCCTCTAAAAATTCCATGCTCTAATGGCACTAGGAAATACCTTAAGGAGCATTTGTACGAATTTATTATAGTGTAGAATACGAAAATATGAAATATGTCTTTATCTTTGTGTCGTTCTGAGTGTTTTATTAATATAGGGTTGAAAAAAAATTCATGTGTGCATATTAATAGTAAAATGTCTTTATTCTACTGTTACTTTTATCGTATAAGCTCTTTGTATTGCACAAAAGGAAATACAATGTAAAATTAAAAGTATTTGATATTTGTAAGTAGGCGTGCTATAGTGTGCTATACACAACGTTATAAACAATGCTATAAGCACCTCGCTGTCTTAATGCTAGTTGACCCGTGCATATAGGTTAATGTAATCTTTAAGTACAAGCCGATGTGAATGGGTAAAGGACGTGACCTGTGTTTAATTTGGGTTTTTTTCCTCAACCAAGCTGTATAGTTATCCTTTGCTGTCTCATAATGAGTGCCCAAGTACGACCAACAATTATAAGTATCATACTACTTGTTCTTGACAACTATGGATAAAGTGAAGCCAAGTAAGATAAGATGTTAGGTTTTTAGAGTTTTTGTTTTAAAGAAGTTAGATAAAGATCTGGTGAAGCTATGTTTTTAGCTTTTATTAAATAAATACATATAAACTAAATGTATTTAGATAGATCTAATGAAACCTTAAATTATTTTTTAAAAATAATCATTCAATACTTTTTTTTCTATAATAAAGACTGTCAAAAGCATGTTGACCTAGATTGAGATATACTTAAATTGTATTTCTTATGTAGACTAGATGTAGTAGGCCTACATTTACTATGACATATTTCTTATTATATCAGCAATCCGACTATCTGCAGATGACATGAATGATTCAAACTAATTAATCTAAATCTAATAGCCTAGTTCTAGTAATGCTTAAACAATGATGATAAGCTCAATCTCTGTAGGGACAATCCACTTACGAATCATTACCTTAATTTAAGGGCCTTTACTTGTACTAGAAGTTTCGAGAATCTAGAAAATAGAAATATACTTAAGACCGCATTAACTTCAATGCACATATGTGACCTACATGGACCGATATATCGAGTGGACCCTTTTATATTTCATCGGGCAACGGTTATGCAAAGTTTTCTCCAGATATTTCTGGTAGTATAGGTAAATGTGTTTAAACATAATGCAGAATAGATCCATGCATTGCTTTATTCTTAGCCTAGGCTAGGTTATATGTCTTAACCTATAGGTGTTTTTTTTTCTTCTTCGGTTATCTGATATTTTACTTAAACTTTTCTTTTCAGTCTGTCCATGCCCTTTGAACTTTTTCCTTCCCTCTCATGATCCCCCCCCCCCTCCCCAATGTCCAAGTTGTGTTTTTCACCACGCCATGCGTTTTCTTAACTAAAAAAAACTCGTTTCTAAAATAAACGTTTATATAAGCGTATGTATTAGGCTTCTTTAGTGGTTCTAGTTAATTATAGATTATATTTAAACCCCCTTTTCCTAGCTCCTGCAGCCTTTTTTCCTAACTATGTAGTATCTTTGTCATACTATTTTCAAACCCAGTATTTTATCAGAACTCAAATTATGCTATCAACATTGTCTTGTGGGTCAAAGATAATAGAAAGATAGGCCCTATCGTTGCCAGTGCAGATAACTTCAGACACCCTTTTCACCATCCCCATACAGTGAACCCCCTATTATCCCCACGTGTGCTTTGTAAGTCATGGGTTGTGTGTTGCCCAGCGTGTCCACGTCATACCAGCACACCATTTGCACGCTTATAAGTGTCGTGTGTTGCAATGTGCCGGTACTTGGTTGTAGGCCTGTTGTATGTTCGTGACCCGGACACGAGTTAATCATGCAATGCCATCAATAGCATTGTCGTAGTTCTAAAAATATCGGCTACGTACGGAAGCAATGTACTTATGCTTCCATAGCAATGATTCAATAGACTTTGAATAGACCAATCAGTACGCAACGCTATTGCGATCTATACCTTAATCTATTTCTTATTGACTGTTAATTCTTAATGTCTAAACATATATATCTCCTCCCCCTCCCCCAATCCCCTGAAGAAGGGATAAAAACTTCAATTATATGTGTGTGTGTGTGTGGCAGATTTCTAAGCGGATATTTTCTTGGTCAACAAACACATTTACAGTCACACACACTCACGTATTCCCTTTAGCTCGCGCCAGTCCACGCTTCTTCTTGTAGCGAATGATGTTTCCAAATACAGAAGATTCTTGATCTAGCTATTAGAAATCTATACAAGCTACTTGGGTCTTATTAGCATCGACTTAAAACTGTACTGTTTATTTTATTATTAGATTATTAACCAGGGCATAGAGAAGAAAGAAATTGTGGTCCACTTTTTTTTGTTAACTTTTAAAAAGCGCGTCTTAAATGTAACCATGTAATGTGCACAAACCAACGTGATATTTTTTTATAGCTTCTGTTGTATGGTTCTACGGTCATTAAACTAAAATGTAAGCTTACTTGTATCTGTGCTTAGCGGGAGTATTTAGTTTTCTGTTAGTTGGACTTGGTCCAAGAAAGTAGATATAAGGAAAGGGGAGGACTACTTACTTACATGTGTCTTAATATAAATCTTATACGCAGCTTTATTTCTTTGCTTGTCTACATCCCGTGAATGTTTGATACAAACCGCTGAGTGGATAGTCTTAACGTTGGCCAGCATTATTGTGTGTGTGTGGTCTAATCGAGAGCTCAAAACAGTTGTTTACGCTGGACATTTGAACAAGTCATTATATTGCATACATATGCTTAATCTGGACATATAATTTATAGACATTTTGATAAATAAACACTGCTTAAGCTGAACATTTAAACATACACTTCGGTGTATACAAATGTTTAAGCTTGGACTTGAATAAGGAACGTTTGATCTATTCACATTTTAATCATTGAACAATGATGTCCGACCAGTCCGATTCTATGGATGCGTCTACGCCGGACTCACAGTCTCAGTCCGGAGACGATGTTTTTGGAGCATCAAACGGCCAAGAGACTGCCCCGGCTAATGTGGCAATGGAATGTGTTAATAATTCAGAATGCGCCAATAATGCGGACTGTTGCGCGCCTCCTTCATTCGTGGACGGCACAGATGGAGTGCAAGAAACGCCACATTTTGCCAAAGAAAGACGCAGGCGTCTAAGTGGCTGGATGCCTAGAAGCAAAGATTTGCAAGAGTCTACAACAAAATCTGGCTACGGCTGGACTAAGACGAAGTGCAGCAGTTGTGCCAACAAATGTAAGTCTAGATTGGAAACTCCTTACATTGCAAAGGCATACCAAGGCACTTTTGCTCTGACTAGATAGACACAAGAGGTTAAAGGTCAACATTATTGTGCTTTTGCCTACATAGAGATAAATATCTTTGTTGTTTGAAAGCCAGTATATATCTTATTTAATGTTTGTTTTTATGTGAGCGAGTCAAGATAATTGGTCCAAACTATTAGAAATTCTGTTTGACTACAGTATTGTCCACCCCAGCTTTTTTTTTTACTATAACAATGACGATATAGATGCAAATACAAACAACATATTCTGATCATCCATATATATTTGCATTTTAAAAAATACACTTGATCTGATCTATGTTTATTTAAACACTTTTTAAGTTTTACTTTTAAAAAATTCCACATGCATAGGCCTACATTTACAAGTTAAAAAAAAAAAGAGTGATATAGTGTTGCATGGGGAATCCATCTGTTAATTCAGTTAACTTAATCTTTCATATTAATTATTGATGTAAATCTTTTCTCAGTCATTGGTTCTTGTGATATTTGCGATGCTCCCGATAGTTGATATCAACAACGTCAGGAACAAATAACCGACTGTTCGACCATCATTTGTGTATGAGAAGTTCTCCTATAGAAATATAACACGAACGGTTATTTCATGTGCCCGAACTCTGATCAAGAGCTCGGAAGTTCGATCAGAAACGAAGATTATTTTAAGGATGAGGATCACTTCAGTTATTAACTGGCTGAGCGCTTTGCAATAGCCAATGCATTTCTAAGCAAATTAGTTTTGAGATTGAAATGCCCAGCTGCTAACTGGGCATGCGCAGTGTAGATCTTGTTCTCTTCCAATTTCACGATATCAGTCAGAGAATCCATGGTTCCATTATTCATTCCTTCGTGCTGATGTAAGTAATGTCTCGCAGGCCTAGATCTACATCAACGTATTTTACCGTTCTCAGTCAGTTCTCCGCTTATTTTAAGGGTTATGATCTTGCAATTTTTTTAGTTGAAGCGTAGTGTGACTGTTGGAGCAGGCTGGTCAGAACCAGTGACTGAAATGCGTAGGCCTACATCTACAACCGTACAACCCTTTCTTTTGCTGTAACTGTAGGTAGAAAACCTTGACATAGTTTCACCTCATTTAAAAATCATTCTCACACAGTCGTTTTCTTGGGTTCATAAGCATGTTAGTTCCAAGAAAAAAAGTCAGAGAGGGAAAATGTCATAAACCTAGCCAATATTTATGAGGGCATTACTTTGATATCATCAGAATATTGCGTTTCTTTCGGTATAGGCCTATTAATATTATAGATGCATCTATATCTTCCTCTCTATGTTATAATGACTTTTCATCTTCACGTGCAATTAAGAAAACTACAGCTGATTGACCTTTTAGTTAGGCGTAGACCTATCACGTGAGATTGACCTTTTAACTAGGCTTATCACATGATCGAGATTGACCTTTTAACTAGGCTTATCACATGAGATTGACCTTTTAACTAGGCTTATCACATGATCGAGATTGACCTTTTAACTAGGCTTATCATATGAGATTGACCTTTTAACTAGGCCTATCACATGTATAGAGTAAGGCTAAGCCTATCATTTTGTTTGAATGTATTATCCATATGATAATGTTTTCTATCTTCAAACATCGAAAACTAAATAACTTAGATGTTGAGTGCTATCTAAGGACATTAATAACTGTACTTATTTGACCTATTGAGGACATCCATAAATGTGATGTTTACAATAGACTTTAGTATGTGTCATAACCATGGTAAATGAAAACAGCCATATCTGTGATGTTGGGTGCTAGCTGGAGACATCCAGATTGGTGATGTTTGGTGTTAGTTGAAGACCTCCAAATGTGGGTGGCAAAGCGTATGAAGACATCCAGATCTGTGATGTTTTAGTGTTAGCTGAAGAAATCCAGAACTGTGATGTTGGGTGGTGAATGAAAACATCCATATATGTGATGTTAGCTTATGAACACATTTAGTTGTGCATTGTTGGGTGTTAGCTGATGAAGACATCCAGAGCTGTGATGTTTTAGTGTTAGCTGAAGAAATCCAGAACTGTGATGTTGAGTGGTGAATGAAAATATCCATATATGTGATGTTAGCTTATGAACACATTTAGTTGTGCATTGTTGGGTGTTAGCTGATGAAGACATCCAGATCTGTGATGTTTTAGTGTTAGCTGAAGAAATCCAGAACTGTGATGTTGGGTGGTGAATGAAAACATCCATATATGTGATGTTAGCTTATGAACACATTTAGTTGTGCATTGTTGGGTGTTAGCTGATGAAGGCATCCAGATCTGTGATGTTAGGTGCTAGCTGATGATAACGAGATGTGTGTTGTTGAGGGCCAACTGATGACCTCCATATATT
This sequence comes from Biomphalaria pfeifferi, assembly GCA_030265305.1. Taxonomy (NCBI): domain Eukaryota; kingdom Metazoa; phylum Mollusca; class Gastropoda; family Planorbidae; genus Biomphalaria; species Biomphalaria pfeifferi. The sequence goes on along the minus strand of JASAOG010000121.1, from coordinate 560,830 downwards.
TGATGTTGGGTGCTCAGCAAAAGACATTCAGATCTGTTGTTTGGTGTTAGCCCTAAAGACATTCAGATCTGTGATGTTAAATTCTAGTTAAAGACAACCTTTGTAATGTTGGAAGCTAACTGAAGACAGGCAGATTTCAACTTATTTATTGCTATTATTTCACAATCCAACTAAATAAAAATGTATAAAATTCAAATAAAAATGCTTGCATTATTACAGTTTACTATGCCACATTCAAAGAAAGAATCTGTTTAAAGGATTAATTTTATTGATTTGACAGAGACCCGAGTATCCCAACTTGGATTGGAAAGAATCCAGTTCTGTGATTGTAATTTTTTTATTGAGGTGCTGATTAAGATGCCATAAAGTATAATATAAAGCTAAATTTTCTGTTTCTTTCTGCAGCATCATGCCCTCATGTACTACGAGCACCCACTGTTATTGCAATGGTGGGTCTCCCAGCTCGGGGTAAGACCTACATTTCAAAGAAGTTGACAAGGTACCTTAACTGGATTGGAGTGACCACAAAAGGTATAGTTAAGCAATTTAAAAAAAAATGTAAGAAAAAAAATATCCACACTTGTGAATTAGAACTGCATATATTTTTATGTTAAAAGTAGCAGCTTTTATTCTATCTAGTAAATATGAATATTTATATTCACATTCCCAATATATACCACCAGCACTGTGGACAATTTCAACAATTATGAAGAAAGTGCCAGATAGTTCTTATGATTGAGAAGAAGCAGGCTTTGCATTCATTCTTTCTATGTGCAATGTAGCCCAGGGAATTGTCTACAATAAAGACTGGGTGGGTCACAAAAAAGTTTTATAACCTGATGTTTTGCTATACAAATTATTTCTTTCTTCAGGCTTCAAAATTGAGCAGATTGCTATTTTAAAATGTTGACTCCTATTTGTATTAGTTTCATCATACTGTTTGTTAATAATATCCACTCCTATTTGTATAAGTTTTATCATACTGTATCTTAATATTATCCACACTGTAGAGGCTAGATAGACAATATATTCTTACATAGATCTTCCATTATATTTAATTCCTAAACTATTTTTTTTTCTAAGTATTCAATGTGGGTGAATACAGGCGAGCCAAAACTGACAAATACAGGAATCATGAATTTTTTAAACCTGAAAACAAAGAAGCACAAGAACTGCGCAGGTAATTCATAAAATACATGTCAGTGCTGTCAACTTAAATGGACAAAAAAGAAAATTATAAAGTAAACTGTAGATCTAGATAATAGGCAACTATAAATAACTTTGATCCAAATTGTTCACTTATTAAATTAAACTTGTTTATATCATTAATTTTTAAAAAAATATTTTTGTTAAATTAAACTAATATATACTAAACTTTAACAAGATTACCAACTTTGTAAGATTATAGCTTATTAGATTCTTTAAAAAATCAATGTTTCAACCTATATTGGTTTCATATTATTTTCTTATAAGCTTGTAGATATATTGAATTTGAAAAAAAAAAGAAAAATCCTTACAACAGTATTTGCTGTTTACTTAATGACTAATATACAAATACAAGCCTATTGTTAAGTTGTGCAAAATGTGTGATAGCAAAAGACTTGAAGCTAAACGGGTTTCACTTTTTAAATTTTTGGGTCTAGAAATAGTTCTTGTGAAATGATTTGGGTCATCATCATTAATCTCCATTTTAGTGAGCTCTTGAGAGGCATACATGTCATCATACAGGTAGAGAATTTGTGGTTTCCCAGACCTATCAAGATGGAGATCAGAAAGTCTGAGGAAGTCAAAAAGAATATGAGCCACTGTTTCCTCTTCTTCCCCACAGCTGGGGCACAGTGAGTCAAAGTTTGGCCATAGCCATGAGAAATATTAGCCAACAGGACAGTAGCCTGTCCTGCACTGTGCTCCCAGACTCCGGGGGCTTTTTGGGACTTGTCCCAGCACTCAAATTGCTTTTCAATTTCTATTTTTTGGATTGTAGCCAGAGCATGATGAAAACTCACAGCCCGCTCGGTGGGTGGGGCCTTGCACATTAACATTATTATAGGCAAGAGGGCATGTCAAATACTTCACTGAGTCCTTGACAGAGATGAAAAGTAGTAAGACATGATTGATACTACACCTCAGAATGCAGAAAGTATTTTAAGGCTTGAGTCTCTGCAAATCTCCTCAGGGAGATCTCCCGGCACTCCCTCAAACCCACTTCTCAATTCATAATAATGATCTCAATTGTTACTCAGAGCCTTAACATTCCAATGTCTGAATGTCACTATTAACTTGAGGATACACACATACGATGGAGTTATTTTGTGGTCATTGGCCACCAGATATAGGGACAAGTATTTTTGTTTCTTAAGGTAACAGTTTATTTATATAAAGAAAACATATTTAAAATAATGTATCTTCTTTATCTACTTGCAGTCAGGTGGCAATGTTGGCCATGGAAGATGCTGCCAAATATCTAGAAGAAGGGGGAGGAGAAGTAGCAGTAAGTATTTAGTGTAGAGTGTGTAGGGCTACAGTGTGTAGAGCTATAGTCTGTAGGGATATAGAGTGTTGCAACCATTTCAAATAGTTATTTGACTTGATCATTTAAAAAAATCTCGTACTAAATTATATTTTAAAATAGGCTTATCAGCTTACTTCGTCAGAAGGCAGCAAAGACATATGTTTTGATAACTATTTCATTATATCAGCTTCAAATCTATTAATTTTCTTTTTTTCCAGTGGTAATAAATTAATAAATTTCTAGTTAGTTTTAGAAACTTATATCCAATAATAATTCTCAGCTTACACCCCAAGCTGTGTTTTACTTTAAACACAGTTAATTGCTCTAAATTTACATATTTTAAAAATATTTCTTTAGGTTGTGGATGCAACCAACACCACTAGAAGCAGACGAGCCATTCTTGTTAAAATGTTTACAATAGACAGGAATTTTAAGCTCTTCTTTGTAGAGTCTGTATGTGATGAGCCATCTATTATAGAGGCTAATATACTGGTGAGTTGTTGTAGAAGTTGAATACTTGTATTATTGAACTCTTTGGATCAAAAATTATTTTATTTTCATACACATTTAGATTTTTATAGGGTAAATTATGCAATAATTTCCTTACAGGAAGTTAAGGTTTGTAGCCCTGACTACTTGGGCATGGATAAAAATACAGCTCTTGAAGACTTTCTTAAAAGGATAGAGCACTACAAGCAGGAATATGAAGCCTTGGACTACAGATTTGATAAGGATATATCATTTATACAGATCTTCAACCAGGGAGAAAGATTCATTGTTAACAGATTAGCAGGTACTAAACCTTGGGATGAATATGTTTGATATTTGGGAATTAGACAAATACATTATTACATTTGATTTGGGATAGGTAAAAGGTTCAAACAGAAACTGTCAATGAGAGAAAATAATTTAGCAAAAATTAGCATTAAATCTGAGAAAAAAAAAGATTTAATTTAATAATATAATTTTCTTTCTTTAACACCTAGTGATTTATAAGGAAGATGAGAATAACTAAAGCACATCTGTAATGATTAATAAAGTTGTCTTGTGACTTTGCTAAGGACCAACCACTTTTACATTGCAAAATTAATTTCACATATTCTTTAGAACTGGATTGTCTCTGGGATGCCCTAAAATGATACATACACTTTACTCCAAGTGTGGCTACTTGGTTGGGCAGTATGCATGCTGGACTGTCCATTCGTCATCTCAATGGTCCCTGGTTCATACCCTCTCGCTGCCATCCTGTGGGAGGTTTGGACTCTGAAGGAACATCCAAAACATGTAAAACATTTTACAAACATCCACACTCAAGACCCTCCTTTTGAAAGCTTTACTAAGCATTTTACCTTCAATTTCCATACTTACAATGTACAGTACTAAATATCTCCATTGACCCCCTACTTGTAAGGATTTTCCCCAAAACAGAATGTATACTCAGGAAACTATTTTGCTTTTTATTTAAAGGTCATCTACAGAGCAGAGTTGTCTATTATCTCATGAATATTCATGTGCTTCCAAGAACAATTTATCTTACCAGAGTCAGTATTTTGTATTGCTGTTTATGTAAAGATGTTAATTAGATGCTTTTTTTTTTTTTAATAATATCTAACATTTAAAAATTAAATCACTTCAAGAACCTACTTAATATTTTCCAAATAATTTTTGTTTAGCATGGTGAGAGTGTCATGAACCTACAAGGTCGTATTGGTGGCAATAGTGAGCTTAGTGATCATGGCCATAGAGTTAGTACCACTTTTTTTTAATACTTTTTTTTTTATTGCAGTAAGAATATTTTTGTAGTAAGTTACTATAATAGCAGTACAGCAATACTTTTCAAATTCGTGTTTATTGTTCTTTGTATCTTTTAACTGATGTGGTTGTTTGTTTATTGTTACAAAGCTTATATCAACTCACTCTGTCTGTCTGGTAAAAAGTTTGTACTTATTATTTCTCCCACGCCCATTCTTTATCAAATTGAAATTTTGCACAATTATTAAGTTGGGTAGATAATACAAGAATCAATAATGACAAAAATAACCATTTAGTCCATTAGTCAGTATTGACAGATATGGCTAAATATTTAGCTTTTTTTCCCCTTAAATAATTGTACGTTATTTCTCAAACACCCATTCTCATATCAAGTTGAAATTTTAATCAATTATTTATTGTACCTAACAAACATGAATTAATTAAGTAATTAGTCAATTAATTATTGGTAATCATTTTATTTGATATTGAATAAATGGGAAATAGCTTTTACATTATAGAGATATAGTTGTAAGCGTGGAATTCTAGGATTTTGCTTCTTTTAATTGATATTGATGAAAGAAAAGCACAGTGAAAACAATGTCAAACTAAACATTTAATAACAAAATTTAAGCCAAATTTAAAAATGTTTTTCAACATTCAAAAATATAGAATATCCTAAGTTTTCAATATTTTAAAGAGGAAGCTTCACCTCATTGGTTACTCTGTTTATTCTTCCAGTACGCTGAAGAGCTTGGTCGATTTGTTCAGAATGAGAATATACCCAACTTAAAAGTGTGGACAAGTGAGTTGGTTCGAACTATTCAAACTGGTAGATTTATAGATGCACCAAAGGAGCACTGGAAGGCTCTCAATGAAATTGATGCAGTAAGTTGAACCAAAAGTTTATGTACATAATCTTTAAGTGAAACTTAAAGCTGTAAACTAACAAGTCTTTTAATCTGTGATGAGATGTGCTTTAGTTTCTTATCAAGTTTATTTGTCAAAGCATAGTGCTCGTGACCAAGTTCATATTTTTTAATGTAAAATATGGTGAGTTTTATGTCCAAATTCAATATTTCTGTGTAAAACCATCTTGCAACATAACTTTCACTACATCAATACATACTTTCTTTAACTATCCTTTGCCTTCCATCCTGACTGATTAGCTGGCATTTGAACTTAGACCATTCTGTTTATTCTTTAAGACATAAATTTGCTAATAACTATCAAACCTGAACACAGTCAATTTCTTTGAATATTAAGACCATAGGATACCAAAAAAAAAAGTTACTAATCATTACTTGTAAAAATAAAAGTACAATTCTTTATTTTATAGAGTTCATGCACTCTCCTAACGAGAGATTAAACTTGTTTGTTTAGAACTCAACAAGTAGTGGGACTTTTTTTAGTGATAGAACAGTTACATTTACTATGCCATACATACATTTTTGTTAAGTAATTTTATGATTATTATTTATCTTGTCTTGTCATTAGCAGGCTCAATACTCTGTTGACTGATATGACATTCTGTTAGTTGACTGATGTGACATTTCGTTAGCTCACTGATTTGATATTCTGTTTGTTAGCAGATTTGATGTTCTTTTAATTCATTGACTGTCATATTCTAATCGTTAGCTGATATATTTTATTTATAATCTGACTTAATATTCTAATCATTAGCCAATTTGTGAAAAAAAAGCATTTTTTGTGTGTGTTCATTTAGGGAATATGTGAAGGTATGACCTATGAAGAAATTCAGGAGACATATCCACAAGATTTTGCAGACAGAGATCAAGACAAGTATCATTACAGATATCCCAGTGGGGAGGTAAATTTTTATAACATGTTACTCCTCCAAGCCCTGACTTTATTTCTTTATGAAGTAATACAAATAAAAGGCTCAAAAATATTAAAAATGTCTCAACATCTTCAATTCTCAACTTTTGACTAATACTTTTTAGTATTTAAAGCCAAATGATCTTATGCTTGTTTGATATATAAATGCATACGTAACTGTATGTGTACTTTATACAATATTTGTTTCAGTCATATCAAGATCTAGTGGCTAGACTAGAGCCTGTTATACTAGTAAGTACTGGTGCTTGCTTTATGTTTTTGTCCCAATTTTTTGTTTTTGTTTTTTTAATTAAAGAAAAGGAATGTAAAATTCCCTTTAATGTTTAATGAGGATGTTTTATGAATGCCTTTGCTCACTTACCAATGAATGTTATTTATTTATTAGGGGCTGTTAGACTTAGACATACCTTAAAATGTCAGCCTCCACTAGTGTTTTTTTTCCCTAATGCAGAAGAGCATGGAAAGGTTCGCCTGAATCAGCCAAGAAAACCAATGACTAGGCACAGTTAAAATCTCTTATTAGCACACGACTAAATTGACACATAGATATGCATAGGAAATAATTGTCTTCCATTTTGAAGGAACATCTGTAATTTATAAGATAATTCTTTTAGCTTAGATTTAAATCTAAATTTTAAAAAAAAATATTTATCTGATACTTTTTATATGGTGTCATTTTTTTTTATCATGTACTTTTATTAACAATAATGTTATTTTTTTTTTGTTATAAATAGTTTTCTATTGTTTGTATAGTTAAACTATAATTTTTTTCATTATTGGAATATTTGTTCTGAATTAGGAGCTTGAACGTCAAGAAAATGTTATGGTTATATGTCATCAAGCAGTCCTTAGGTGCCTTCTAGCCTACTTCCAAGACAAAAGTGCAGGTAAGTGGATTGATGCACACTTCAGTTTGCTCCTCTATTTCTTTTCCTGAACTCTTGACAACAAACTTTGCTTCCTTAAAGCTAATCAGTAGTTGTTTTGAAGTAGACAGTATTTCAAAGCTGAAATGATATTATTATTGAAATGAATACATTTTCTTTTTTTTTTTTTGGCATAGAAGCTAAATATTTTTTAATTTGAGCATTTATACAAGACTAAGTTTGAAATAATAAGAATTAGTTTTGTTTTCTCCTTGCAAACCCCTGCTTAAGCATGTTTTATTCAAAAATTGTACTTAAATGATTTTGAGAGTGTTAATTTTTGTAGAAATTTTAGTCTTAGCTGTGTTTTTTTTATAGAAGCATCGATGTTTCATAATATTACCAAAATTATAGTTGAATTGCTTATTTTAATGTAGCTTATCTTTAGTTTGGATGTTTTGATATTGTTGAGCTATGAGCTTTAAAAAATTATAAAATAAAAATCCCCTGCCTATATATGTTAGATTGACAAGCTTGAAGGATAAATATCAAATTGTTACTAGACTCTTGGTGAGTTCATTGATAGGCATTTTTCAGGATTAAGTTTATCAGAATCAGCAAGGACTTGGTTTAGTCTAAAAATGCATTTCAACACATATAATTAAAACAAAAGTAAAGCCCTGTTTAAACTCAAATATTTTCATAGGAATGCAAGTAGTTTTGATGTTTTTATCAGAAAATCTGCTAGATTTTTTTTGCTTAGTAAATTTTACTCAGAATTAAAAACTAACAACTTCTAACTTACTAACAGAATTAAATGTTGTATATACTTAAACAGTTAATATGAAAATCTTGTTTAAAATATTTGTGCATGCTCTGTTTGTCATGTGCAAAGAGATCAATAAAATAATGATGCTAATTCTCATTCGATTGTAGACCAAAAATGAACAGCTTAGTCCTTTCTGTTCAAATAAATTATTGCTGCATAGTTACACTTTATTTTTTCCTTTCGTGACTTTTTTTTTAGAACAACAGAGCTAAGCATGTTCTATTTGTCATGGGTTGCTGAAGATTTCACTAAGTGGGGATGTAAATCTTTAAAGCTGCTGTCTTGAAGTTTTAGATACAAGTCTTTGTTGTGGTTTTTAAATTTTAGAAAAAATGTGTGCTTCACAAAAGAAAAAAGCAACACAAAAATACGCTTTCATATTAAAATGAAAAATGGTGGCAGAATGGATGTAGTTTACTGCAAAATTTAAGGCTAAGAGTTAAAGCATGTTCAACATTTTTCCTTATGTGTTATATGTGTGAAAAGAGAAAAAGGATAAAGAGGAACTTATGTTGGATAATATCTATCCTAATTTTTCTGTGGAGGGTTTGTGCCCTGGAAATTAAGGTTCTGTGACAGTGGTAAGACAGAAAGAACACTACTACAATCGCATCTACATCAAATAGATAGTTGACATCATTTGAGGAGTCAATGCATGTGTTCATTGTAGAGGCTGAGCCACTGAGCAGCAGAAATCATTTTTTTTTAAACAATGGGGAACAACAGCCAAACCTTGTTATTATTAAGATATTGTCTTTTATTTTTAACATTTTGGAACATTGCTAAGTTTCAAAAACCCAACTTTAATCTTATGGCTATTTATTCTATGGGCTACTCATTCCTTTGCCCAATTAGGATCTCTTTGAACTGTCCTCTCTTTCAAATATCTTTAGAGGTTGCTTCATTTGTATCAATTTTTCAGTAGCAGTTAATTAGTATATTTTCAACCAAAATATTTACTAGGGCCTTCATAGAAACCCAAAGCTTCATGCTTGTAGATCTGGATGGTTAAAAATCAGACATAAAACTATTTTAATATGGAAATGAAGGTTTGATTTCTGCGCCACTAATACCTCATCCATATGTCCTTGGCTCTGTGTAAATGTCACTTAGTAGCTTATGTTATTCAGTTCATTATAAATATTGTCTGAAGTCAAGCTTAAGTAATTCCTTGTACAATGCTATTTACATTACAGGAGCATTTTTGTTTGGTCTCAGCGTTTTCTTTTCTAATCCCTAAGTTAAATTTCTTAACACCTGAAACTTCAGTAACCCATGACATGACAAGCTGTATTTGTCTGAATGTCTTTCCTGAGCAGTGTTTGAAGAAGCAGCCAGTGTAGACACTCTAGCTCTCGTGTTCTTTAACAATAGACAATGTGCTCAGTATGTTTCTTTATGTCATTCACTTAACTTTTTTTGTTCTATTCCAAGTATGATATGAACTCGTGTTATGTATTTTTTTTTTTTTTTTTTTTTTTTTCAGTTTTCATTGGCATAGAAATTCCTTTTTTTTTTTTTTAGAATCAAACATAACTTTGCAAAGTAACAGTAGATAAGAATTAAATATAATAGTGATTTAAAGAAAAAAAAAATTAGAATTTTTATATATATATATAAAGTGTATAATTTTTTTTTTTAATTGCGTCAAACAAAAATAATGCATGAGTGAATTAATTTTTTTAGTGAAAAATTATTTTAACTCAAATGACATGCTCTCTATAAACAGTTCAAAGAAAATGCCAATGTTTTTTTTTTCGGTTGCTGTGTTGTTATTATAGAAGAGAGCCCTTATGTGGAATTCCCAAATGAGACGGTCGTTCGGCTGAGAATCTCGGGTAAAGGGTGTGTGCAGGAACATTTTCCACTGCTCAGGTGGGACTTATTTCAGTGTTCTTAATTAATGTAAGAGAATATTTTTTTGTTGCTTAAATGATATTAATTTTTTATTTATTCAGAAATTTAGGGTCACAAAATAATATGTTGTCTCTAACTTCTTGTCATAGGATAAATATTTTTAACCCATCAATATCATTTTAACATTAAAACTTCAACTTTTTAAAATATTGATGACTTAATAAATTCTGTCATTTTTGTCAGTTAATTTTTTTTTTCATCTGTTAATTTTATACAAATAAATTTCATACACCTAAGAAAGGGCTGTGAAAAAGGAAATCATTTTTTTGGTAACTTTTAAAAAAAAATTGTTCTTTTGTTGTTTTCTTTTTTTTTTTTCTTTTTTATGTTTTTTTTTTTTTTGTGCTGAAATAATAGAACATTTAAATATTTAACAAATTTCATCGTCCTTTGCTGTTTCATTGAAGTGGCTAAAATCTGTTTTATATTATCTATTTTATGAAATCTTTTGTACTTTTGGGGCTCTTACACTTGTAATTGATTGAGACATCCAGTGTTAGTATAAACATACACACAAAAAGTGCTTTGTTTCATCATCTTTCTGCTTAGCTCTCTGAGTAGCACACATCTCTATGATGATTGCTTAAACAAAAATTACTATTTTTCCACTTATCTGCTTCAAATAGCTTAGCCAATTTCCAAAATACAATTTCCATACCTTTCAATCCAAATAAGTATTAGAGTTTTATTCTTTTCAAATATATATTTTGCATCCCAAATTTTATGTTGTACAACCTAAACTTTTTTTTTTTATAAATGTCTCTATTCTAAACAAAGCTAAACTGATGTCCTATTTATTTTAGAACTTCATGTGTCAGTCTAAAAATAAATTTTTTAAAGCATCACAAAAACTATTACCAGTGCATGCACACTGGAATAAAAGAATATTTTCTCCTTGATTTCAGCCAAAACTTTGAAGTTTTTAATAATTTTGCAAGCATGAGATGTTTTAACCATTTATAGAAAATGGCATAGGCCAATGGTGTGAAAAAAAAATTTAACAACTCATATTTGCAAGAGGGGCACAGTGGCTTAGTAATTAAGCGCTTGGCTTCCGACCATGGTGTCCTGGGTTTGAATCTCTGTGAAGACTGGGATTTTGAATTGCTGGATTTTTAGGGTGCCCTGAGTCCACCTAACTCTAATGGGTACCTCACTTTATTTGGGGAAGGTAAAGGAGGTTGGCCGCTGTGCTGGCCACATAACACCCTGCTCATTAACCGTTGGCCAAAGAAACAGATGACCTTAACATCGTCTGCCCTATAGATTGAAGTTCTGAAAGGGGAACTTGACATTTTTGCTAGAAAAATTAAAATGAAGCTTAATTTCAGATTTTAACTATATGTAGTTTCACAAATTAAGAAAATTGTCAACCTTGATCCCTTTTTTTTTTTGTTCTGAACATTTCAATGGAAAAAGCACATGACTTGTTCATTAGGTTAATTCTTGTAAAAGTAATTCATAGAAAGATTGAAGATAAACTGTACATGTTTCTAGGTTTATATGTTTCCCTTCAGTTCAACTCCATATGCAAATCGATTTTTAGGCCATACAAATTCTTAGTAGCTTAATCTTTTTACAAAAGCTCAACATTTTTCATTACTTTTGTTGATGATTTTTTCTATTAATAGAGATACAAAAAAAAAAAAAAAAAGCAAAAAACTCAATTGTAATTATTGAAAAGATTAGGAATTTGTTTTTCTTAAAAGCTACACTTAATTAAATTGTAGTTTGTTTGTTTGTTTTTGCTAAATTTATGTTTTTTTATGGGCTTTCTATTTATAGACAATCTTCCTTATCTGAAAGTCCCCCTTCACACTGTCATCAAGCTAACACCAGTGGCTTATGGTTGTAGAGTAGAGTTTGTAGCTCTTGATATACCTGCTGTCAACACACACCGGGACAGGCCTGTGGTAAGTGAACAATAACTTGGATATGAATTTTAATATTTTTGTTGCTTAAATTGGTGCACTGTTAGTGTTTAATGATAGTTTTGTTAAAATTAAAATTCCACTTTGACATGTTTGGATCTCTTGTATATGGCTCATTCATTTCTAATGATAGTAGTATGTAGCCAGGACAACAATACCCTACCTTTCCTTTGCCCATCTAGTATCTCTCAGAGCTTGATAAGTTTCTAAAATACTAAGTAGATCTATAAATGCCCTTTAAATTGTAGTTAAGTAGTTTAAAAAATTGACTACTCTGCTGAGTGCTGTAATAAGTTTTCAGTACTTCACAAAATGACGGCCATGCTGCTTTACCTAATTTTCAGTATGGTACTTACCAAGAAGGTTACATGAACATTCTTGAGAAACTGAAAAAAAAAAAATTATATTTAAACCACATCTATTTATGTGGACTGAGTATTGTTTACAAGAAAAAATTTCTGAAAATGCACCATGTTGATAAACCAGTTCTATCAATGTCAGGTCTAGGCTTTTCACAATCTTAATTAGTTGATCACCATATTAGTTGATCAATATTTAGGTTGATTTAGGAGTCAGAAATATATGGAGATTAATTCTTTTTTTAGTTCAATTGATGGTGACAAATCAATAAAAAAAAACAATGAACTATATCAATTGTAAGAAAACCGAGGCATGTCCCTCTGGAATTCTTGATTAGATGACAATTAGGAACAAAGGACTGGTAGGGTAGTCTTTTTTTTTTTAATTTGACACTATAAATAATCATTTTATCAAAACCCTTGTCTTTTACTTTGATGTTTTTCAAATTTTAAATTTACATTCTTATTGTTACGGCACATGCTTTTTTATTTTGCTTGACAGAATGTGACTAGGTCCCGATCGACATGTGAAGCCCTGGAGACTGTACCAAACCATGAGTAGTGCAGCTTGACTAGGAAGATTCTGTAATATGGGAATTAAGAAATTGCAAGCATGTTTTTCCCTATTCTTGATTCTCCCATAGACAGAATACCTACAGAGAAATCATTATCCACCATAATCAGACTTGTTCCAACAAAAGTCATTTGGGTGCTTTCCACAAGAAACTTCAGCATTGCTGTGATGCCAACTATTGTGAATGAATAAGGAGAAAAAGAGCTGAAAATATTTGTTTGTACACAGACAACTTCTATTTTAACATTGCAGGTCTACTTTTCTGTGTAACCAATATTTATTTACACTGCCATTTAATCTAGGTTTTGATGTTATCCACTGTACATTATATTTGAAACATTTACATTCCTAGAGCTTAGATACCAAAAGATTGAATAGTGTGTTTCAGCTATTGTAAGTTAATCACATAGAATGATTTGCAGTGTAATTATTTTTTTTTTTTGGCTCTCGTACTCATTATTACGTTGCATACCCAGTACACAAATAAAAAAACTTATCTGACTTCTTTCTAATGTTTTTGAAAGAAAAAAATGTGTTCAAAGTGAAAGCAGTTAGTTGTTTTTTTAGTTAAAATTTTAGAGTGGTCCTATATTTTTATAAAAATATTTAATGTATGCATGATCATTAAAACATCAGTTGCCATCCCACAGTGTTATTAGTGTGATTAAGATTTTAACTGATTTTGATTAACTTTTATTATAAAAATGGAGGTTACACTTTTTCATCTGATCTATCTTAAAGCAGCAATCATAATGTTTATAACAATCTATCTATCTACTAGAATTTATTTGTTTTTGGTTTGAGTTTAAATTTTAGTTTAAACCAGTTTATTTCAAAAACAACTTCAGCCTGTGGTTTCTAATAATTTTCTTGAATCAACACTGTTTTACTCAAGTTATTTTAAAAGTAATATTAGTTTCACGAAGTTTGAATAGAATGCTGTGCTCCTGTGTTATCTTATCTTATATAATACAGACGTTACTTCAAAAAAGAAGATGATTACGTCCTACGCGTCATGCATATTAACCAATGACTTAAATTCTGCCAAGTCACTGGTTTTTCTGGCTAGCTCAGGCAACCCATTCCATGCTCTAATAGCATAACTCAAAGAGTTTCCTTATCTTACTTCCAATTAGACGATTAAGCAATAAGCATTAATATGCATTTTGTGAAGTAGTTTCTGTTGTATTAGGTTTCTTACCATTTATTTATTTTTTTTAATTTTATGTTGACCATAGCAAGATATATTGAAGAGACTTGTATACATTTATAGCTTGTTGCCTAAAAAAGGGTTGGTAAATAAAAGTGACATTTTAGTTATTTTGTCAGTCTTTTTACATTTTATCTAAGTGTACTTGTCAAGTATCATACCTTAGTCTCAATCTATTTAAATGACATTGAAATTATTTTAAAAAAAAGATGTTTTAATTGTATGATTTTTTAATGAACAATAATACTAGAGATGATATAAGGATGAGTAAAGGTAGAAAGCTACATTTTCTGCATAATTAACTGTTGTTAAGATAATCTATTTTAAAGCTTTTTTATAGCGCACAAATTTATGCTGTTGTGTATATTTATAAATATAGAACTATATAGTAGACTAAAATAAACTGAGTATTTAGTAATTTCTTGTGTTGTCATTCTAACTCACTGTTTTGATCATAGTAAATACTAACAAAAATAGCTTATCACCAGATCATTAACATTCTTTACATCCCATACTTTCATTAACCTTCTACTATTGCTCATCTACTCCCTCACAAGCACATTTATTTGGGCAATATTCAATCAAATGAATTGTAGTTTGAAAGAAATCAGGAGAAAAAATAATGAGGAATGTTTGTTAAATATTTTTATTTAGTATGAAAAATTCCATGCACATTAAAATTATATTTAGTTTTAAAATAATAAACACCTTTACCTAAGAAATAGAAAGATCTCCAATTATTTGAAATTGCATGCTAGCTGGTGAAATAGATACTTAATTTGTTAAAAGAAATATTTGTTTAATAATCTAGATCTTTAAAAATAGTTACTAAGAATTTTTTTTTATTGTTGGGAACAATTTAAAAATAAATTAGCCCATTGTGTTTCACTTTTTCTATTATTTTAAATAGCTCCATATGAATGTAATTTATATATATGTAATGAATTTAGGGAGTTGATAAACTGGTCATAGCTCCTGCCAAGATGACATTGATAAGATAGTGATCTATAACATATTCGTATGTAGCCTTTTGCCATTTTTTATTTCAAAATATGTTTCAGCAAACCAATTCTAGATTCTATAATACTGAACCAATTTGTGTAATCTTTGAGTCAAACTCTTTATTCAAGCGTTTGATAGCTTAACATTAATAAGTGTTGATACTTGGCTGTTGGTTTATAGCGCCAAACAGCTAGTACAACTATCCAGTGTAGACATGTTAAATTCTTAATGTACAATTTGAAATAAACTTGTACAAATTCTTTTTAAAACAAAACTGAATAGAACTTTTATTAACAGAAAATATGCACAGCTTTCTTCAATGTAGATAGGTGTAGAAGCAGATGTGAAATAATAAAACACGAAAAAACTCTCTGAAAAAAAAAATAAACGTCTTAATTGTTACTCGTTTCTTCATCAACTCTCACCTCCATTTTATAAACTTGAATAACAACAGACCACACCACTTGTTGGTATCAGAACCCAATCAGCCAACTCAACCATAGAATCCGCCCACCTTTTCTCATAGTTATAACTGAAACATTCCATAATAATAATAGGGAGGTAACCTTTATTTACTACATGCTGCAAAATCGGTTATTACAGCACAGTAGAGTAAAGCTACTGCCATGGCAACACAACGAGGAGATGTCTTTCTACAAGACATCACAAACACAAAAATTCAATATCTGCCTTTAAGTACTGCTTCTTCTCAAGCTCTCTAACTTAATTAAGTGGAACTGCCTTAATTTGTTCTCTACAAAGTCAACATTCATATCAAGTTTAGTCTCTAACAGTGCACGAGCTATATAGAGCTCACCTTCTGCACTAACTTGTGCAATGCAGGGTTATTGCTAGATATAATATATATAATATATAGGGCCTATATAATATATAGGGCATATATATATATACACGCACACTTTATTTAATAAATTTATAGCATTAAAACCTGTTCTGGTTCTAGAAAGAAATTTAAGAAAAGGTTACAGAAAGCCGAAAGATTTTTTGTTCAGGAAATCTATTGATTTGTTACGTAGGACTAAGTTGGTTGACGTACGCGTAAAACATATATATATTCCCCCCCCCCCCCCCCCCCCATTTTTTTTTTGTACGTGGATTTGTTACTTTGCTTATAGCTGCAAAGTTGGCAGCAGAGTTTATAGTTACAGAAGGTCATTGGTGAATCAAGGAAGGTGATTTTTTTTTTCCACAGTTAGATCTAGATTAGAGATCTAAATTCATTGGAACCAAGCTAAACTTGGTGTTAGTGTTAAAATAAATTAGATCATTACACTATAACATGAATCCATTAGGATTAGATCTAGATCTAATAGTTTTTTGTTTAAATGCTTATAATTACATTATCTTCTAATCTATCTAAATCTAGTTAGTTGTTTTCATAGGCAGCGTTAAAACTACTAAATGACAGTGTCAAAATAAAGATTTGTTTGACCAGATTAACCTACTTTTGTAGATCTAGGTCAATCTTCAGGAAGGCGCTAACTAGCATTAGCCGAGATCTGAGAGGGGGGGGGGGGGTAAATAATACACAGTCATAGACTCTCTAAATCAAGATTACTATATTATTATAATCTATATAGATTTCAACACTTGCGTTTTAATTAGCCTTTTGTCTGCTCTTTTAATTAAGAAAACTTATTTTTCCTATGATTTGCTGACCTAGCAAACTTTGAGCATAATTAACTAAATTAGCACGAAAGTCGTCACAAAAATAAATAAAAAAACAAGAACAAAACTGGCTTTAGTTAGTGAGGTATATTGTTCACATAGCAAGACAACATATCAAAATGGTTTCACAAAAATACTGTGCATAATTGAATTTATTAATTATATTTCTGTTTGTTACAGAGTCGGCCTACAAGTCACAGTAGATTCTGCCCCATTCAAGAAGAAACCAACACCAACAGTGGCAGCACATACCTTTCAGTTGCATGTATTTTCTATGGAGTCAGAGATAACCTATATAAATAGACAATCTGGATTCAAGATACTGTAAAGCCCTAGAGCAAAATTAACTTTTCAAAAATCACATTACCACTTTAAAAAAAAATGTCTCTGATAAAACATTTGAAACAACTGTATGGAAGATCCCTAAAGATTCAGAATGTTGCTGGACTTGCTTCCCATCCAGTCTCAGTCCAAAGGGTTCTGTTCAAACTACAAACACAACATCTCCAAGTGATGAGCTCAGAAATGTCCATAAGAAACTTTCATAACTCATCATTTTGTTTTCAAGAAGCACTTCTAAAGAAGAGAGACAGGATGACAGAAATAGACCTGAAAGCAGATGCTGCTGATCTTTTTAAAACTGCTGTCAAGTCAGTGTGTCCTAAAGTGATGATAGAGAATGTCCTACAATACAATCGAGCCACATCGACCTTGAAAGTTCAGGACAAGACCTACACAGTCAACAAAAATATATTTGTAGTTGGTTTTGGCGAAGCTGTTCTTGGTATGGCTAAAGTTGTTGAAGACATCTTAAGCGATCATTTGGTGACTGGTATTATCAGCATTCCAAAAGGATTGAAGGAAGAGATTTTCAATATTGAAAATAACAGGTTAAAAATAAAATAATGGTTTAAGGTTTTTCCTTTTATTTTTTTGGTGGGGATATTTTTTAAATTACTGGTACCATATACTAAAAGTAAAGGTACCCCTTTACAATCTATGGAGCCAGATGATATAGAGATCCTTTTCTCTATTTCTTTCACTTAATGAGGATGTCATGTGGCCTTTGCAACCACTTCTCTAATATATGTCAGGTACCTATAAGAGTTGGATTGACTCAAGATGTCCTAAAGATTCCAATATACAAGATCCCAATTATCACTGGACTTTGAAAGCAGAGTGCTTCACCTTTTGGCCACCATGTCCTAATTATAATATAAAGTAGCCGGTAATAAATTAAATTTTACTTTATCATTTATTCTTAGTAACAACAAATATTCATTTGTAAGCTCATAGATGCAAGGCCACCTCTTTCAATCATAAAACATTTTGTTGAGATGGGGGTGTGATGGCCTAGTGGTAAAGAGCTTGGCTTCCAAATTAAGGGGTCCCAGATTCAAATCCTGGTGAAGACTGAATTTTTTTTTCACTTTGGGATTTTTAGGACGGCCGGGAGTCCACTAACTTAAATGGGCACTTGACTTTGTTGGGGAAAGTAAAGGCATTTGGTTATTGTGCTGGCCACATGACACGTTTGCTTATTAATTGATGGCCAAAATAATAGATCATTTTTAATCCTCAGCCTCCATAGATCGCAAAGTCTGAAAGAGGGAACTTTACATTTTCTTATATATTTGTAGATGTTTTATCAAGTTTTCTTTTACATCATTTGCTAAACAACTTTTTTTTTCTAAACACAAAATAAAAATGTATTTGTGGATTGTGATGGCGAAATGGGAGGTCACTTGGCAGTAAAGCTGTATACTTTTTCAATGAAATTATATGATAGTTAACTTTTATGTTACCGGATGTTAATGTTGATGTGCTGTTTCTTAACTTATTCATTTCTATGATTTGACAGAGATATGTTTCTTTCACCTACTTCTAAGATTCAAGTCTTTGAAGGTGCAGCAACAGTTTCATCTGTAGAAATGGACCAACGTTCATATAATGCTGCTATAGACATTCAAAATTTGGTATCTAACCTCTCACCCAATGATATATTAATTGTAGTTCTTTCAGGTATTGATATAATTCTATTCTATATTATTTCAGTGGTTTTCTAAATATGATGTTACACTGATTGGAGATTTTTTATTTTTTTTGCAGAAGGAGGATCCACATTATGTCCATCACCATATCCACCAATCACTTTGCTAGACCTGTTTGAGCTGACGAGACTATTAGCAAGAAATGGTGCTACAGTGCGTGAAATAAATACAGTTCGTAAAAACATAGAAATTCTAAAAGGTGGAGGACTTGCTTTACTAGCCCGACCTGCAAAGGTAATGTTTGAAATACATTGAAATAATTAGAATTTCTTTTTCAACTGCTTTTCATGCTTATAGCATGCTCACTGCGCTATGGGCCAATCTCTTTTGTGAACACCTAGGGAGAGGTGTCTGGAGAGGGTTTCCATAAAGCATTTATGGCGCTCAGCAAACTAGGCTCAAGTGGAGTATCAAGCTTGAGCTCTCTTAATAGGTGGCCAAGCAGTTTATGCCTTTTAGCTACATATCCACATGTTCTATAGTTATAATTTAAATGATCAAAATCTAAATATAAAAAAATAATTTCTATTAACATGTATATATATTATAAATATTGTTTGACAGCTGTAGTAGGTGTTTCACCATTCTAACTGACAAGTCAAAGGCAATCTTTTTTTTCAGTGATTTCTAAGATATTAGCACCAAAGGATTAGTCATTTTTTAGTCCAATTCAAATTCTTTCTGGCATTATTTAACATTTAGCATTACCTGAATTCTGAAAAAAGGACATCTTGAGAATCTTAAAAAACCTTAGTACATACCTTTAAAAAAAAAAAAAAAAAAGTTACTGCAGAGAAAATATACAGTTTATGAAAATATCATTGTGTTTTTTTAATTAGTTTTAAATTTTATAAAGTGATAAAGTTTTAATGTTGTTTTTGAAACATTTCTAACATCAAATTACATTTATTGCTGTTAATCCTATAGGTAGTCTCATTAATTCTATCTTCCGTCATTGGTGATGCAGTGGATCTCATCGCTAGCGGCCCTACATGCCCTACCCAACGCACACCACATCACTGCATGGAGATACTCATGCGGCTCGGCATCCTAGACAAAACACCTGAAGGTATTAGAAAGTTTCTGGAGAAAGAAATCAAACAACTTAACATGATTCAAGCTCAGGCAGGTTTGAAATCAACTCAGAAGAAAGTGCAAGAACATCAGTTGGAAGGTGTTCAGAATGTCATAGTTGGAAATAATCTCATTGCCTGTGAAGCTGCTGCCAGCCGAGCTACAGAACTTGGCTATTTGCCTGTTATTTTGACTACTGAAATGACAGGAGAAGCAAGAAAAGTTGGATCATTGTATGCAAAACTGGCTAAGTTTGTCATGTTTTGCTTTGACAGGTAATTTCACTTAAGATGATGATTGGATGATACTAAGATTGAGGACATTTACCTTTACTTTGTGTTAGGATGTAATTGGGTGGTTATTACAGAATGAGGAAATTAACCTTTACCTTGTGTTAGTATGTAATTGGGTGGTTAATACAGATTGAGGACATAAACCTTTACCTTGTGTTAGGATGTAATTGGTGGTTAATACAGATTGAAGACATTAACCTTTATTTTGTGTTAGGATGTATGTATCGCCAGAGATTTGCGAAGAAGTACTTTTATAAAATAAAATACTTAAATATTCGAAGTAGAAACAACAAAAAGCTTAAACACACTATTAACAAAATTATAACTTAATTTAAAAAAAAGACTCACAAAAGTATTTAACTTTAAGCCTGAAACTTGATAATGGATGAACCACCAATATAGGCTTGTCTTCTCTTGTATAGGTTTTAAATTAGTAACATCTCGGACAGAAGATATTTAAAAAAAAAAAAAATTTCTGTTTCTAATTAATTCCCTTTCATTCTACAATTCTTTGTTTAGAAACTTGAAGTTTCTGGAAAGTAATAGGTAAATAACCTTTCTGTTTACACATTGTTTGAGATCTAGGTGCCTACATATAGATAACTGATAAGGGTTAGGGTTAACTTTTAGAAATGTAGCAAGAAATTCCTGATAATGAAAAGTCTTATTTGGGTATGATGGCTAAGATTTGAAGTGATTTGGCATCCAATCACTAGTAACAGCTTTGAATTTGAAGTCTAGTCATCTTCTAAAAATTAGAGATGAATCACACTTTTAAAAAAGCTACATTTTGAATGTGTAAGTGTAATGTACTAGATTTTGAGATACAAGCGATAGATTGTTGAGCTACAGGAGATGTAGAATTAAATTAGAATATCATTTCATTTCATTCTAGAAGTTGTTTCTCTTTTGACATAAAATTTTAAAATATGTTTAATTTCTTCTTCATTGTTCTCATTTTCATGTTGGAGTGTTCAAATGACTAAACCAATATATAGATGAACTGCACAGTGGTTTCCAAATCAGGTCGCGCTCCATATAGTTTTGTCAGTGTCTTGTACAGGCCTCTTAGTAAAGAGAGCAGTTTTGAAGGACATGGTCAGCATTCTCTGGTGACACTCCACATGGGCAAATTTCACTGGTTCCAATTTTGAGCTTTCGGTACATATGTTGTCTCATTCTGTTGTGTCCGGTCCTGAGTCAAAAGATTTGACGTTGATCTTGGGATAGCTTATAATAGGATCATCTTTCTTGTGATTCAGATGAGAGCTTGTCCATTTCTCATTTATTTTATTCATTATTAGTTTTTTCATTTCTTCTGAATAGAGTGCAATGTTTAATTGTGTGTTTGTTCTGCTCCTTTTAAAATTGATCAATTTAATTTTTTTTGCAAAGCTTATATATCAACTCACTCTGTGTGTGTCTGTCTGGTAAAAAGTTTGTGCATGTTATTTCTCTGACACCCAATCTCGGATTAAGCTGAAATTTTGCACAATTATTTCTTTTACCTGACAATACAAGAAGCAATTTTTAAAAAAATTAACCAATTAGTTAATGAACTGTTGGTAATTAATTATTTTGTTTGGCATCTCAAACAAGGGAAAGAAATTGTACTTGACTGAAGTGATGGAGTAAGCTGAATTAGTCTCCTTCATAGGCCTTTGTTCTAAATCAAACAAACAATATATGACTATTCAGTCTTCTCTAGTCATAAGTACCTCACTAGCAGAGTGTTTAGCACATCGGCTGGAGCAGGCGTGATGAAGGAGTTCGAATTCAAATCATTCCTCCTTTTTTTTTTGTGTAATTGTTATGGTAAAATCCACCCAGATATCAATTTCTTTCTTCCTCTGCCCCCCCCCCCCCCTTCCAATTTTCCCAAATTGTCCAGATAAATGATAGAATCATAGCGCATTGTGAAAGCTAAAAGCATGAAATAGCACTAAACAAAAACAACTGGTAAAAATATTATTAATCGCGCTAATTTATTATTAATGGTATGAATCTATTATAAATTTAATTACATAACTCATACAAACTAATCAATACAATTACACTTTGTTTAAACTTTGATTTTTTTTTTTTTAAGTATTTTTTTTTGTTTTTCTTGTTTTTTTATTTTATTTGGCTGTCAGATCTTTACTTTAAGCAAGGTTGTTTTTTTTACCTTGATTTCAATTTTTTTAATTATAATGTTTTTATATTTACTTTCTCAATCAGGAAAGCATCATGGGAACCCAATTCAGAACTCTCCATTATGGAACTAGAATTGGTAAGCTTGGGCATCAAGAAAAAATGGATCAACTACATAGCCAATACAGTGGATAAAGCCCACAACATGAATAGAGACATTTGTATCATCGCTGGAGGGGACACTGTCGTCCATGTCCGAGGCTCTGGCCAAGGTGGAAAATGTATGGAATCAGTATTGGCTGCTGCCATAGCACTGCAGGAAGAATTTCGGGTCAAAAAGCTAAATGTGGCCGAATGCAGAATGTGCTACCTTAGCTGTGACTCTGATGGCCATGATGGTGTCACCAAGATGGCTGGAGCAGTTGTGGATTTAGAGTTTCTTGATAAAGTTGAAGCTAGTGGCCTGAGCATGAGAGAGTATTTAGAAAACAATGATTCCTTCAGGTTTTTTGAAAAAGTCAACCAGGGAAATAATTTTATACAGACAAATCTGACAGGAACAAACATTATGAATGTTATGATCATGTTAGTAGAGAAACCAAGAGAAGTCAAATATCAATACAAAGATTAATTCTTTAATTATAATGTTGCAGTTCCTTAATATATGTTATTTTACAATAAAAAGTAAGCACAATAGATTTAGGAAAACAGATCAGATCAATGGGTTTATCTGTATATGAAAAATGTTATGTATTTATCTTATTGTTATTTAATAAAAGAAAGTTGGAAGGCAAGTATGTTGTAAATAAGTAAAAGCTTCATATTATCAAATTTAAACAATTTGACCTGAGTATCAATTTACTTTTTACTGTTTTCTCTGAGTTAAAAGGGGCTTTTAACCTGTATTGCTATTATAGTCACCTGTATATAAGAGCATTTTATTTCAAAAACTGCTTCATTTGATGGTTTTGCACAAATAGATTTTAAAAATCCTTTAAAGTCTTTTTTTTAATAGCTTTATTGTAAATTTATGATATTTGAGAGATAGCTATGTAGATTACTTCATTATTCTGATGTATATTAAAAACCTAGCCAAATGTATGCTACTATAATATTACTTCATTACAATGAGACCTCACTTTATTACGGGTATGTTTAACAACTCGAAGTTACGATGGACTTTCATGAATAACCATTAATTTAATTTAATTCTAATGTACAACCAAATTTCAAAGATAGGACAGATGGCTTAGCTAATTTTTTAATTTCACAAGAAATAATTACTACATGCTCAACTATTAACAAATAAGTAAAACCTATACCCCTAATCTAGGATCACACTTAATGATGAAACAAACTTAAGGATGGACTTTCTGGTCCCTAGCACCATCGCTAAGCAGGAACTCACTGTACTAAGTTTAAGATTTCTTTTTTTTTTTTCAAAAATTGACAGCAATTAAAAAGAGCTTAAAGAAAAAAAAAAAAGAAAACTATGTTTATTAAGACTTTTTTACATTAAAATAATTGCAGTTTCCTTTTTTTCCTCATATTCTTACTATAATGTCATTGTTATATTTATTTATCCATATTTACTCCAGAATGTATGCACGAATTTGTTGTCAAATGTATTATTTTATGTGATATTTGTTATTCTACCAAAAATCCAACAATGATTAGCATAGCATGTTACTTATAATGGCAGCTCTAGATCACAATAGTTATTGAGATAAGAAGGTGAAGAAAAATATGACCATTAAATGGGCTCTTCGTCTTATTTTCTTTACTTTCTTCTCAATAGCTATGTACTCCAGTACTGCTGTATATGTTACATATCATGTTGATTCATCATTTGTTCTACACTAAGGCTCAGACTCCCCTTACCAAATATCCACAATGAGATTATTTTGTGCATCATTTTTTAAAAATATTTTATTATTTGAGTACATTGGATTTTAAGGCCTTTTGCCCGTGACATATATTTTTACAAATGTTCTCTTAATATTGCTTATTTTTACTAATTTATTATTTGTATAAAATTTTACTTGTATTGAATATTAGATCTAAGCCTTATTTACTATTTGCAAATAAGGTCTAATGTTATGTCTATCATAAAAATGAAATTGTTATTCAGCTTTCTGAATATATGTTGTTTTGTAACATGTTTTTTCAAATTTCTATCCTGTGTCAGGCAGTTAAAAGAAAAAAAAGTAAAATACCTTTTTCAGACCTTGTGATCTATTATATAGGGCAGATGATGTAAGTTCATCTGTTCCTATATGACCCACAGTTATTGAGGGTGTCATGTGGCCAGCACAGGGACCAACTAATGTTAGGTACCCGTTAGAGCTAGGTGGAAGCACCCTAAAGATTCCAAATTTAAAAAGCCAAGTTTTTACCAGAATTTGAACCTGGCACCCTGTTGTTGAAAAGACAAGCACTTTACCATGTCTTGTCAGGCTTTTTCAGGATTGTCTGTAGAGCACCTCTTTATAATCGGAATGTTAGTTGTTTTTTTTTTTGTCATTTAAAACTACATATTGTTTTAAACTGTATTAGTTAAGGCAGTTTATAATTTTATTATTTTATATTATGATGCGCTTGAAGATTTATAGAATATTTTAAGAAACAGAACATTGAATAAATTCTTTACAAAAAAGAGATCTGGCCAATTGTTTGAAAAAGTTGATGAACATAGTAGCAATCCTTTAATTACTTTTAACAAACTAAGCTCTAAGTTAATTATTAAATTCTTCGGAATTACACATCTTATGTATAAAAAAAACATTCTTTACAAAGACATGTTTGTATCTTTTCAGGTTTTAAATTATTTTTATTCAGGTCTTGAGTATCCCAACTTTCTGTTGAGAATATAGCATTAAAAAGTAGTAGTCAATACTTATTGTATGTGTTTGCAAATATTATATAAATGTTTTTAGCAAAAGAAAATTATCACATTTAGAGAAACCTGGTTCTAGTAGTGAAATTGTTTTGGTGTTAGCCCATTAAAATTTATTTTTTTTACTCTGAATGGACACATGATTTAAATTGAGGATCCATTCAGTATGCTTTTTTAAAATAATTATTAGTATTTATACCTGAGTTTGTTTTAATGATTTGTTTTATTTTTGTAATTTCATTTACACTTGATTAGTTTCAAGGGCATGTTGTCATGTTATATGTATGTTGTATTTCCATTATACATCAAATATATTATTTTATGTTTTTTTAGAAACAAAACTAACCCTGTGATTTTTATGCTTTATATATTGATTTACTTTAACAAAATTTGCAATTTATATTATTGTTATATTTCTAATAAAAAATTTATTACTATACAAGCTTGCTAATAAAAAAATTATGTATTATGCAAATCACTTGAGCACTTTCACTATTTTAATTTTACAAACATTATTTTCTCTTGAAAATTTTATTTTAGATTTTAATTTAGAAGGTAAACTACATCTGGGACATTCTCTTGCACAACTATTGAAACGGAGTCAAGTCTTAGTATTTAAACAGAATTAAATTATGTAATTATATTTGACTACCAAGTATATATATACATCCTATATACACATTAAAATCTGGTTAGTGGGACTTCATGACAATCCAGTCATTTTGGTCCTAATAACTAGTTAGTCCAATTAACTGGATTCTTTTGTATAAAAGGACTAGCATTACCCACCGGCTTTGCCCATTTGATTTGTTGTTTTTTTTCTTAATACATTCTACAAATGCTCACATAATAATTTGGTCCTACCCTAATTTTTTGTACTTTCAATAAAAAGGCATTTCAACAACTCCCAAGTGTATATGTTACATTTAACTGAAAGAGCCTGTTTTAAATTGCCCTCCAAATCACTTCTGGTCTGTGAACCCTGCATCAGTTTTTCTCTCCCCTCCCTTTGGAAGGTTTTTAAAAAATGGATTCATGTCAAAATAAACAACAAAACTTAAAAAACGTTACCTGATTGAAAACAAAATCTTGTTATTGTTTTTTTTGTTTTTGTTTTTGTTTTTTTGTTTCCCTATTAAAGAAAATATAAGTTCAATGTGTTAATTAGTATGAAAAAGCTTTGGCCGAATATCTTATTTTTCTATTTAGCCAAATTTAATCCGGCTCCGGCATATATACAAAAATTACTTCTAATTGAAAAAGAGTTAAGTGACAAATCTTAAAATTTTGTAAATATGAGATAAAGAAAATATACATTAAAAGCATCACAAAAAAGACAGTTGTGTAGGCCTATTAGTAATATTAGAGTTACAAGAACTGCCAATTAGACTATATAGTCACTATATAACCCCACCCCAAATACTATTGACAGTATTGAAATATATCTATCTAGTAAGCTACAAATATTCTAGGACATTGTTTGAAAAAAAAAAATTGACAGAATTTCACAGATCTAGGACTTAAATTGGATAGATTAAAAAAACAACAAGAAAACAAAAATATTTTTACCTGACAGAATGAGATCTAGATCTATTAAAGTACACAAACATCTGCAGGGTGTGGCTTAAAATAAAGGCCTTTCTTTTTAAATGACATTTAAAAAAAAAATAAAAAAAATTAAGGTTTACATGGACAAATAAAAAATCGAATATATATAAGGTTAAAGAAGTTGAAGGTCTATTATTAGACTATCCTGTTTACCTGTTATTTTCACGTTTACTTGTTCGGATTTCGGATGTGCTCAAAACAACAATAACAATGCGTGAGGTAATAAAAAAAAAAAAAAGGCTAAATAGAGTAGATCTAGATTCTAGATCTATATACTAGGCTAGAGGGATAGAGTCTAGATCTTATTCAAGTACAATCCATATAATAGGGGTGATTTACTGATTTAGTCTACTTAGTCGTCTTAGTCTTAGTCTACTAGATTCTAGACGTAATTTATTTTAACTAGTCTAGATCGAGACTATTCTACTTCTAGACTGTCACTGTGACTGTCTAGACAAGTCTAGATTATAGATACTGTCTAAGTCGTCTAAGATAGTAAGTAGATATTAACTTAATAATAATAATTAAGATATAATCATATATTTAATAATATTTATAGACAATATAAAGATCTACTCTAGTAGATACTTATACTAGATTCTAGATCTATTATATGTATATATATATTAATATATATATATTATAGTAATTATACTATATTATATAGATCTATATTATATATAGATTCTAGATCTATCATATAAAATGAAAATGATCATAATTCACAATCAGATAATGATAATCATCGTCTTACTTAACTTCCTAGCGTCTAGTAGAGTGAGTTCGTGAGTGTCCTTGGCCTAGACGTACATTGCAGTGGTGAGTCTAGTCTAGTAAAGTAATACTAATAAATAGTCATAGGTCTAGAATAGATAGATCTAGATTCTACTCTATAATTATCAATAATTGTCTATATTAGTATGCAGTGGCGTAGCTAGGGTATTTGATGCCCTGTGCGGCAGTTCCTCATAATGCCCCCCCCCCCCCCCCCCAAACAAAAAAAAAACGTTCTAAAACAGAGAAAATTTTCTTTCTAAATAATGTGTTTTCATTATTTAAGCATTGCTATTTCGCAATGAATCGATTTTACAAAAAGGTATACAAGTGAATCTCACATACTTTGTTGCCGGCAAACTATCGATAATTTTATTGAAATCAGTTTTTTCCACGTCTTGTTCAATAGATGAAATCACCAAATTAATTAGTCGTAAATACCTGAAGCCCCCAGAAAAAATTTGTTTTTGTCTATGTCGCTAGGAGAGGGAGAACCATCAAGATTTCCATCTGAGTATTCACTAAAGGCGACTAAAATTATATTTATCTGCCATATCATGACGCTGTTCTTATGGGTTATTTCTTGAACAATGCGGTCCAAGGAATATATTTCCATCAGATGCTCTTTCTTGTGTGTTGATGGAAAATCTATCTTCATCTTTTTTCGCCTAGCAACTTTTTCTTGTGGCCATTAAGCCTACGTCTTTGAGGTTCTGCATGACAGTGTACCATCAAATTTTGATCCAGCTAGTAGTCGTTAAGTGTAATGTCGGAAATAATCGAGAAATATTTGACTTAAAAAACTTTCTGTACGATTTTTGTTTTTCGTGATC
Organism: Biomphalaria pfeifferi; assembly: GCA_030265305.1. NCBI lineage: Eukaryota > Metazoa > Mollusca > Gastropoda > Planorbidae > Biomphalaria > Biomphalaria pfeifferi. The sequence continues at coordinate 532,670 of JASAOG010000121.1, read as the reverse complement.
ACTAGTATTATAATAAATTCGTTTTGTATTTTTGGGGGGACATGTACATATTCTGTCTCTCAGGAATGGATGGTACTTGGATAGTGATTTCACTCGAAGATATTTCTTTGATTTCGTTCTGCCCATTCTTCTTCAACCATAAGCCATGCCAGCGAAGTGACAGATTCTGCTTTAAGAGAAAAAGCATAATGTCCAAGATTCTCTTGTTAATTTAAATCTTGAGCCTTGCTGTCAATACTGTTGCCTACTCACAGACAAACTCCAAGTTCTCTCCAAGCAAGTGATGTGTGGCAGAGAGGCCAAAACCGCTTGGCTACAGCTTGGCCATCTTACAAGGGGGCTTGAGCTCGAATCCCGATTCTAGCAGGGTTGTATTTGCTGAGCACCTAAAAGCAGCTTGGAAAACCTTCTCCCAGATACCCCCTTCCCCCACTAGTCCACAAAAGAGATTGGACCACTGAGCTTTCTGTAAGCATAAAAAATGATGTATAGAAAAGCAATTTAAAAAAAACGATCACTAAATGTGAGCTCTGGTGGTTTCAATTTTCGACTCTGACTTCCACCATTCATTGAAACCATCGGTGGATTTAAATGCAGATCTATTAATTGATCTTGTTGAGAAGTGTATGTAAAGTAAGCCAAAAAAACTTTTCTCAAAACTTTCTCGCCGTTTGGCATTTGCCTATAGAACCATACATTTGAAAGCTTTTTCACCTTCCCTTTTTGCTGATTCTTTTTACATTACAGTAATACACAAAAATTAATTAGTAATTAAAAAAAAAACACAATTATAAACGTATCCATAATCAGTGCATCATGTAGGGCTTCAAAAAAAAAAAAGTGTTAAAGTGCGTTGCCTTCAGAGATTTAAACAAATCTGGTTTCTGATAAAATTTGGTTCAAACTGTTTTAAAGCTTACATTTAATGTAATTTAAAAAAAGAATTTAAGACATAACAAATTACCAAAATAAAAAAAAAAAATGCATGTCTTTGTTTATGTAAGTACAATGTGTAGTTTTACTGAGAAAGTTTATCCTTAATTTGATGCCCCCCCCCCCCCCCCCCCCCACTTGATGCTAAGCCACTGTGAGTAGGTCACTCTATAATAATAATATACTAGGTGTATTGGGAGTTTAGTATAGAGTATAGATTTTCTAGACCATGACCATGATCTGTCTAGATAAGATAAATAAATTTTATAAAATAATCTATTCTAGAATCTATAGTCTCTAGACAAAGTATAGATAAGATATAGCAAGTATTTTAGCATATGATGAAATATATGTCTATATGAGTAATTATATTATGTTGTAGTGAATTATTCTTTTCAGTTTATTAATGAGTGTCACGTACACTGTATCTATATTTGGCCATAGTCTATATTTAGCTTGTCGGCAGGACTCGAGCTAACTCTGGGAATTTTTCTATCGTGCAACAGGGTCATGTTCAGAATAAATGTGATTGGTTTTGAAATATTAATTGTTGTACATTGAGCTGCATTTATTGGTTGGCCTTGCAGTGTAGAGTTGTTGGTCACGTGATTACGCTTTAGAGCCCGGGGAAGGTTCTAGATTGCGTCAGTCTTGTATGGATCGTGTTAGAGAGAACATGTACTATAGTTTTGTATTAGAACTCAATGGTATTATTGTGTAGATTAGTTATTTTATTCAAGTACATTTAACCATTGTAATTATTTGTGAATAGCTTTTTCAAGTTCTGAATTAAAGTAATTGTTTTAGACGAAGAGAAGTTTCTTTATTGAATACAATAAAATACTTAGATCGACTTAGCGATTGGCATCTTCTAGATGATCCTTTTATCAACTGGCAACATTCTGAATGATCGTATTATCAACTAGATCTAGCTACTTCTATACGATCATCTTATTAAAAGAACATTTCAAGATCCTCGGCAATCATGATAATTGATAGTGTGATATAGATCCAGATAATCTTCAATGTGACATTTATCATAGTATCTTCGTATATGTTGACATCTGACATCCACAATTGATGATTGTGACATCTGGCACCTCCGACCTTCGATAAAGATCATCAAAAAAAAAATTATTTTTTTTCAAGATCTAAGGACACATTTTTAAAACTTCGTCAATTAAAAAACTTCGAGTTTCTTCAACTTGAGAATAGTTCTACTGTGTTCAAAGGTCAGTTTGGTTATCGATATCTTATCTTATCATAGATATAGATCTACGATCGAGTTTTCACTATAACTCTCGAGATCTAATATTATTATTTTTTATTGGCTTTGGCAATAAGACCAATAATATTTAACTGGCACGATACATAAGCCCAGTAATATTTAGCTGGCATAACATAAGCCCAGTATTATTTAACTGACACAGTAGATAAGCCCAGTATCATTTAACTGGCATTAGTATTATAGATAAGCCCATTAGCAATTACCTGGCACTATAATCTATCAAGTAGACATTTTTCTACTATTTGATATCAAGTCAATCGTACAAAACGACGACTTTAATACTACAAGTTATACTAGATCTACAATCTCAGAGAGAAAAAGTTCGTAGCCTTGTACAAAACGACGACTTTAATACTACAAGTTATACTAGATCTACAATCTCAGAGAGAAAAAGTTCATAGTCTTGTACGGCTCAGCAATATTTCATTAACCTGATACGGTTGAATAAATCTACACTTCCTACAACGACTCCAGTAGTAGATATAATCCTACTGTTCAAGATTATTAGCCAGTAACGGCATAACTAACATTGTTATATTCAAAAAGTACTATATTTGTATATTCAAGTTCATATATTATAAAACACAAGAACTATACAATGGATTCAAGTTATAGAACTCAACGAGTATTGGAGTTAATTGAGATAGCCAAAGAAAAACAAATCTCTAAACCCGATCAATGGGCAGAACGAATGGAAAAAAATGAATTTGAAGAAAAACAAAAAGAATATGAAGCAAAGCTACGGCAAGAAGATAAAGAAGCTGCTGAAAGACAAAGAGAACATGAAAGAGCACAAATGGAATTTGAAAAATTGAAAATGCAACATGAAGAAAATAAACTGAAGTCAGACTCAAAATCAACAGAAGCCAACACTAATCAAGCAAGTTCCAATGTCTTTGATCGATATAAACTCATGTCAAAGATTCATTCATTCAATGAGTCTACAGACAACTTGGACTCATACCTTATTAGATTCAAGGAAGTAGCAACAACGTCTGGCTTACCAGAAGACCAGTGGTCAAGTTCCCTCCTCAGCTTGCTGACAGGAAAAGCAGTTGACATTTGTTCACAGTTGTCAGTCAACAAGCGCAGTGACTATCATGATATCAAGGAAGCATTATCACGTCAGTACGGTGCAACTTCAGACAACTACAGAAAGAAATTCTATAGCTCAAGACCAAAACAAGAAGACGATCCTCAAATTTTTGTTTCGAACATGACCATGTGGTTTGACAGATGGATATCTCTTGCTAAAGTGGAAAACACTTATCAAGCTATCAGACAACATATCATCATTGACAATATCACGCATGCTCATTCAGAAGACATCCAATCTTATATAATTGAAAGAAGTCCTTCTGATATTCCAACGTTAACTAAAATCATAAGACAATATAAAGCTGCTTATCCAAACAAGCCAGTCAAACCAGCACAGATGAAAACGTTAACTAAAATCATAAGACAATATAAAGCTGCTTATCCAAACAAGCCAGTGAAACCAGCAGCAGATGAAAACCCTAACTTTGTCTGTTTTTCACAAGACAAAAGAAATTCACAGAATACAAAATATGACAAAATAATTTGCAACAGATGCAACAACATAGGACATTTTGCTTCTCAATGCCGCACCAAGATTATCGAATGTTCACATTGTCATATGAGAGGTCATCAAGCTCATGAATGCAGAAGAAAGCAGTTCAACACCAGCAATCCATACCATGGCAAGCAATCTACAAGAAATCAAATATATAATGAAAGACCTCGTTACAGAAGCCACTCTCAAGACTCTAGACCACGATATATATATAAGAAGAACTTTTCTACCAGAAATGATAGCATGGAACATTCAACCATGACTGTCATAGCGAAAACAAATGGTCTTAAATTCTATCCAGGTTTGGTAGGAAATCAAAAAGTACAGGTGCTAGGTGACACCGGAAGCACATCTATATTAATCAAGAAACGTTTTGTCAAACAAACCAACAAACAGGCAAATCAGTTCAAGCCACACCATTCAATGGCACTGTCAGCTGTCTACCAGAAGCCATAATACACATTAAGACGCCATTATTTAGTGGTCCAACCGAAGCCTTGGTTGTCAGCAACTTACCAGTTGACTTAATCATTGGCAACATTGAAGGAATCAGAGACTGCACACCACAAGAACTTTTAGAGTGGGCAAACAACATTGACAAGAATGTTATGCAGTAGTAACCAGATCAATGACCAAACCAAAAGAACATTTTGAACCCAAACGAGCAAGCCAAAATGAATCAATACCTAAGACACAAGTACAGACCATTCAAAACGAAACAGATCCAGTGATCAGAGCATTACCTGAAAATGACGATGTAATGCCACAATTCCAACATGATGAATTCAAACATGAACAGAAGATCGATTCATCATTTTGCAAAGACTTTATAAGAAGGCGCAAGCAAACAAACAATCAAAATTCACAGATGAACCATATTTTCAGAATGGTATTCTTATGAAGAACAGTCACAATAAGAACGAAACAATACAACAAGTACTTGTACCTCAAAGATACAGAAGAGAAATATTGGCAACAGGACCTAGTCTTCCACATGCAGGTCATATGGGTGTAACCAGAACGAAGAAAAGAATCCTTCAAGAATTCTATTGGCCAAGCATCACCAAAGATGTCAAGAAGTATGTCAGCTCTTGCCATGTTTGCCGAATGAAACGTCTCAAAGGCAATACAATACAATCAAGTCAAGCCATGAAGTTGATGAGCAAGCCAACATGGACATCCCTACTCACTGTATGCCCATCCCTACCTATCACAAGTCCATCCCCATCTCCCACATGTCCATCCTTGACCATTGGCAACAAAGACTCTATATCTCAAGTCTTATACAAGAATTCAAGAACACTATCCTTTAGTGCTGCATCATACAGAGACAATTTATACAGGATAGCCTATGTAACAATGCAAATATCAATGAATCCACAATACAAATAGATTCAAACTCATCAGAGACAGAAACAGCATGTCAGAAAAGCCTCAAATACCAAGAAGTTTGTCATATCAGCATGTGAACAAGCTAAAGAAGCCACAGATAAAGCAAACAGAAATACTCAAGCTAGAGTCAACAAAACCAGAAAACTCAGACAGTTTGAACCAGGAGACAAAGTATGTTTATTGTTACCAGACAAGAACAACAAGCTATTTATCAATGGCAAGGTCCATTCTCAGTACTCAGAAAAATCACAGATGTTGATTATGAAATTGACATTCATAACAAGAAGAAAATATACCATATCAACATGCTACAAAAGTACAACACTGAAACAGTTGATGATACAAATACAGAACAAACAGAAAGAGTTATATCATGTTTAGCATTCATACCTGAAGAAGAAGAAAATGATATGGATGATTGCAATGATTTCATAATGCCAGATACACCACCGAAGCAAACTGAATTTTGGCAAGATATCAAAATTGATAAATTATCACCTCAAAGACTAAAAGAATTGACAAACATTCTTAAAGAACATTCAGAAATATTCACAGATGTTCCAGGACAAAACTTCTATTGTCGAACATGAAATCATACTTACAGATTCCAAGCCTACAAAATCAAGACCTTATCCTTTACCAATACACTACAGAGATTTCCTTCAACAAGAAATTAATCAACTTTTAGAACAAGGCATCATAGAACATTCTAATTGACCATATGCTGCACCAGTTGTACTTGTCAAACGTAAACAAGCATCAACTCCAAGAATGTGTGTCGATTTCAGACAATTAAACAAAATAACTCGCCTTGATTCATATCCCATGCCTAACCCTGAAGATCTCATGACACAATTTTCAGAGGCAAAATTTTTCACCACACTAGATTTATCTAGAGGTTATTACCAGATTCCTATGAAGGAAGAATCAAAACCATTTACAGCCTTCACAACAGCTTTCGGACTATTCCAGTTCAACTACATGCCATTCGGATTGGTCAACGCCCGCAGCACTTTTAACAGAGCTATACATAGAATACTGAACCAATGAAAAGACACAGTATCTTACATAGATGAGATTTGCATATTCCATAAAACATGGAATGAACACATGAAAGGACTACATGAAGTATTCAACATAATACAACAATACGGCTTCACAATAAAACCCAGCAAGGTAGAATTAGCCATGACTGAAGTATCTTTCCTTGGTCATAGAGTTAGCTACAACTCACTTAGACCACAAGAAGATATCATCAAATGCATTTTAGACATCAAAGTTCCCACAACTAAGAAGCAAGTTAGAAGCATTCTGGGACTGTGTAATTTTTACAGAACATTTATTCCTAATTACACAGCACTCACATCAACATTGACCAACCTCACCAAGAAGGGTCAACCTATCAAGATTCCAAATTCACCAAATATTTATTGGGTGCACACTTCACACTACTTACAGACCATGCACAACTAGCTTTTCTGAATTCAATGAAGATGGCAAACAGATGATTAACACGTTGGAGTCTACAACTCATGGACTATCAGTTTGATGTCAAGACAATACCAGGTCACTTGAATGTATTCGCTGACACACTATCCAGATGTATATAGTTAATTACTTAGTTTGGTCATTACATTTTCTCTTCACAGATATTTTATTATCAAATCAAGTTTGTAATATGTTTATCCAAAGTACCTTCGAAGAAAAGATGCTCATCTTTATCATATTTTATTATAGTCTTGTTTCATTTCGAATGTGACATCAACTGTACAGTAACTTGTTAATGTTTAAAGACATTATACATATTTTTTATGAACCATGACCAAAAATGTGATTACATAATGCAACTTACAGTGTAACTACAATCATCTTTTGTATCTCAACCATTTTTTATTTTTCATATGTAATATTTTTGGATATGTACACATTTTCACATTAGTACTAACCAAATGAGTTATAATGTCATAATTAGTTTTCTTGTATTATTTCATACGCATTTCTATTACCATACAAATGCTTAAGAAAGCCGGGGGTAATATGTCACGTACACTGTATCTATATTTGGCCATAGTCTATATTTAGCTTGTCGGCAGGATTCGAGCTAACTCTGGGAATTTTTCTATCATGCAACAGGGTCATGTTCGGAATAAATGTGATTGGTTTTGAAATATTAATTGTTGTACATTGAGCTGCATTTATTGGTTGGCCTTGCTGTGTAGAGTTGTTGGTCACATGATTACGCTCTAGAGCCCGGGGAAGGTTCTAGATTGCGGCAGTCTTGTATGGAACGTGTTAGAGAGAACATGTACTATAGTTTTGTATTAGAACTCAATGATATTATTGTGTAGATTAGTTATTTTATTCAAGTACATTTAATCATTGTAATTATTTGTGAATAGCTTTTTCAGTTTTAAATTAAAGCAATTGTTTTAGACGAAGAGAAGTTTCTTTATTGAATACAATAAAATACTTAGATCGACTTAGCGATTGGCATCTTCTAGATAATCCTTTTATCAACTGGCAACATTCTGAATGATCGTATTATCAACTAGATCTAGCTACTTCTATACGATCATCTTATTAAAAGAAGATTTCAAGATCCTCTGCAATCACGATCATTGATAGTGTGATATAGATCAAGATAATCTTCAATGTGACATTTATCATAGTATCTTCATATATCTTGACATCTGACATCCACAATTAATGATTGTGACAATGAGTAATTATAAGTAACCATGTATATACTATAGTACTCAGAGATGACCGCCCCGATTAGGATTCTGGTGAAGTTAGTATGTCAGCATATGTGTGGATAGACCAATGTCAACTTATTGACCTGAAAAATAATGACTGGTTACTCCATCCAAAGTCTTACCAGTCAATTCAGTCTAGAACTAGAGGCGATCTTCTTTTTGAAAGTCTTTAATAACATTAAATTAAATTAAAAATCTAATTAAACCTAAGTTAAAAGTTAACCTTAACTTTGTTTGATTACCTTCATATCAATAGTTTTAGAAGTGCTGAGATATCAAGGTACCAGTATTTTGAGGTAGGTATTATACTTATACAAAATCATGAATAATTTAATCTTCATTTTATTTAAATTTACTATTACAGTTATTATTGATTTGATTAATTTTATACAAGTTTCCTACTCTGAATAAACATCTGACAGCTACACTGCCTAGCAGCAACACACGACTTGCCGTAACTCAAACCCTACCCATGTGGGAAGTAACTTCATTCCTATCTTCTGTCAGTTCTTGCCTTTATTTCACCATATAACATATAATATAAAATCGATTCCCCATTTTCTCTTGTGAAATGTATTGTCTTCTAATGCTGCCATTTTACAGGTAGCCTGTCTACACCATTTACTGTTCTAACAGTCGGATTCATATTTGTATTTACATTTACAGCCTTTTCATTGAAGAGTTTATATATTAATGTATTAATGTTCTTGCAGTGTTGAGAGAGAGACAATTAAAACAGGGTCTTTCTTTGTCTGATGAATGGTTATGGTTTCACATTTGTTGGCCTTGTATCAATTGCTGGTGAAGGGTGTGTGGTGGCATGTGGGCAGAACTTTTGGGTCAATCATATATGACACATGACCTCTAAGTAGTGAATATAGAAGTAACATTATCAATTTGAAATGTTTCTTGGGAATCTTGATGGTAATTTGATTTGTTAACTTCATCTGCTAGGCAATGTTGCTGAATCAGAAGCCATAGGTTCATACCTAGTTAACGACATCGATACATCAGTAGTAACCTTGTTACCTGATGACCTTAGCAATAGACAGCACGGTGCTGCCATTTGCTTAACATTCTTCAAAATGGGTCTTTGATGGGAAGTTTTACCCCCTTTTCTTTATTTCACTTTATTTCATTCACCAATTTTCTCTTTAAAAATGTTATGTTGCTTCATAGTGCTAAATGCATATATATACATATGTCCTAAATAAGGCTTTAACTGCATTCAATTAAATTTTGAATGTAAAATATTAAAAAGAAAACAGTTGTGTATATTTTCATATCATTACAGGATTAGTCTCATCCCTTAAAGAGCAAGATGCCACCATTTTTCCAAAGCATGAGGACATTGTGCTTCCCTGGGACTCTGCAACTCAGATATCGGAGTTTCAATCAATTTGTTACAAGTACTAAAGTTGTAAGATTTATAGACACCTCTGTGAAACATCTAACTCCTGTTGCTTATTTCGCATGCAGACAATTTTCAACTTTAAAAACTGTGGAAAACATGGCCCCTGCTCACTTGGACATAGATATGAAACCACAGGCTGTAGATATTGTCAGAAATGCCATCAGTGCAGTGAGTCCAAAAGCTATGATAGAGAACGTGTTGCTTTATAATCAGACAACCTCCACATTGAACCTTCACAATAGACAGTACAAAATTAATAAAAATGTATTCATTGTGGGTTTTGGCAACTCAGTTTTAGGAATGGCTAGAGTAGTGGAAGATATGCTGGGGGAGCATGTTGTGACTGGAATCATTAGCATTCCATCTGGACTTAAACAAGAAACTGTAAAGGCTTATGATAAGTGAGTAATTATTTATAGGATGTAAGTAACTGTAACGAAAAAAAAAGTAATCTTTTATTTTTTGTTTAATTAAAATGTTAATTCTGTAGCATTAGTGATAGTTATTAATAGAATACCGGTATAAATTGAAATGAAAAGGAAAAATAATTGTATTGGGTACATTGTAGAAACTGAACACTTTGATGCTTGAATATTCTATGTGAAGTACTTGTAAAGCAAACTATATGGGCTGTACTAATATCAGGCACTTCAGTGGTGTAATGCCATCAATTGATCATCATTATGTCCACAGGTCATCATTACCTCGATGGAGCATAGAATTCCATTTTATCTCTGAGCATAGGCTTCCATCTAAGCTCTAAACATAGGCTTCCATCTAAACTCTGAGCATAGGCTTCCATCAAAGCTCTGAGCTTAGGCTTCCATCTAAGCTCTGCATTCTTCAGTTTATTCATGAGACTTATGACCTACATTCAAGCACACTATTTTAAAAAAATTATGAGTTTTTGAAAACTTAGGTGAACTCTTTTTAGCTAATTAAATAATGGTCTGCAATGCCATTTATTTAGGAGAAAACAACAACTTCTAATTTTAATAAAACATTTTTTTTTGTTGTGTTTTAAAAATTATTCATCCACTGTTTCTTTTGGCTTATTCAGCGACAGGTTCTTATCATTGAAAACTAAACTACAGGTATACGAAGTTGCAGAAAATAATGTTATAGATGAAGCCGGACATAATGCCTCAAAAGCCATTCACAGACTTGTTTCCAATCTAACAGAGTCTGATGTTCTTATTGTCTTATGCACAGGTAATAAATATAATTTACTCCTTATTGTAAATAACAAACATTTTGTCAACTTAAGCTTGAATTTCACTCCTGGGTAATATGATCAGTCTAGTATAAATCAACTATATTCACTGTCAGGTAGTATGTATTTAGTTTAATAGCATGCAAATATAAAGCTCTATGTCATCTCAATTAAAATATTGTCTTTTACTTTAAAATGACTTAAGAGTTACGCTGTAACACGAAACTGGTAGAATCAGCACTCTTGACTTATTTGGTTTTATCAGATCATGTTATCAGTTTGATACGGTTTGGCACAAGAAGAGAATTAGAAGTTCTGAAATGAAAAATGTTTTTAAAAAAGTGGGATTGGAGCTGAATAATTTATGTTTTGCTCTGAGTGCTTTGTTTGTGGATACAATTTCTTTAATTATTAGGCCTCATGAATAATTCTTGTCGACATTGAAGAGGAAAAACCCAGGGCAGTGAAATAAGATTTCAAAAAGTTTACTTCTTGTTGCATGCTTACACTAGCTATCACATCACAATGCATGCCATATAAAATATTAAGGCTAATATATTGACTCACATACTCTACATCCTTTTTTACAAAGCTTATATCAACTCACTCTTTTCTGTCTGCCTGCCCACCTGTCTGTCTGGTAAAAAGTTTGTACACATTACTTCCCTTACACCAATCTTGGATCAAGCTGAAATTTTGCATAATTATTTCTTTTACCTGACCAACACAAGAATCAATAAAAAAAAATTACCCAATTAGTTGATTAACTATTAATTAATTATTTTTGTTTGGTATCTTGAACAAGGGAAATAAATCATACTTGACAGATGTGTAATATAAGGACTATGCAAACATTAGTTTTACTTTTTCTAATTTTTAATATTTTGTAGAATATATTGAAATATAGTGATTGTTTCTTCTCATAATATATATTGTTTTATCATATTTGTAAAACTAAGTTCATATCTTGGAGGATTCTTTGCAGAGAAAAAAAAGTCATGTCATATTTTTGTTGTATTGTAGCTGGAGGCTCTGCACTATGTCCATCTCCACGTCCACCAATCACATTGCAAGAACTAAACTTTACAATCAAGCTATTAAATGAAAATGGAGCTAATACTAAAGAAGTCAATACACTTAGAAAAAATCTGGAGACACTTAAAGGTGGAGGGCTGGCATTGGCAGCTAGACCAGCCAAGGTAATTATTATTCATTATTCATTTTTTATTTTAGGAATATTAGAATAATATTTCCAGTGAAAAGCAATGGCGATTCTGAAGCAAAGGTTCTGAGTTTAAATCTTAATCTTGAAACTTTCCTTTCTTTTAGTAGTTTTCATTCATGCTTTACAGTTATTTAAGAGTCTGCCAAGGTCTTATAATAAGTAGGTGACCTTTTATCAGCCAAGGTGTCAATTCATTAAGAGAGTCTATTTTTGGTCTGTATAATGATTAATTTGTACATTTCAGACATTTATAATTGCCCAAACCTCCTGAAGGGTGGCAGCGGGCAGGGTTCAAACTCTGGACTATTAATATGTGCAGACAGCCTTCCCTACAAATATTTGTGGCCTTGATATGATACTCATCCAGGACCCCATGCTCTGCTATAGATAAGGACTATGACAGAAATGGCCTTTTGATGTGGTGAATGGGGCAACCTTCCAGCACCTTTGGGTGGCCCCGAGATAAAGACAATCTTTTGTCATCATCAGCCCACTGTACATATATTCATGGCCCTGATGTGACTCTCACCCAGGGCACCATGCACTTCTAAAGCTGCCTCTGGTTATGACAGTCCAAAGCTCATGACTGGGCAGCTATAAAGCAAACATTCTCTTTTCATATTAATGGAGTTAGAACTTTTTTCAGGATTGCATTCACAGTGTTTTATTAACCAAGTCTCTTTTTATTTTTATATGTGTATATTGAAACTCAATTTATATCTTTTATTATTATATGTTTATCTATTGAGACTCATTGTAATTTTTCCCCCTTTCTTTTAAACTTGTAGATTATTTCTTTGATTATTTCTTGTAGATCATTTCTTTGATTCTGTCATCTGTGATGGGAGACAAAGCTGATCTTGTTGCCAGTGGTCCAACTTGCTTGACTCAGCCAAGCCCTCACCACTGTCTGGAGATCCTTCACAGACTGCACATCATAGACAAGGTTCCAGCAAATGTTAAACGTTTCCTAGAAAGGGAAGCTAATCTCATCAATGCAACCAAGGTCATGTCTGTCCAGGACCCACTAAAGGCCAAGACAGAGAGGGACAAGGCCTGGGAAGATGTGCAAAATGTTATAGTAGGCAACAACTCTATAGCCTGCCAGGCTGCGGCTAAAAGAGCCAGTGAGCTGGGTTATTTCCCTTTGGTTTTGACCACTGTGCTAACTGGTGAAGCTAAGGATCTAGGAGTTCTGTTTACCAAACTAGCCAAATTCATAATGATTTGTTATGACAGGTAAGTTCACATTTATCTTTTTAGATAACTTAATGATTTAAATATTTTATTGCGATTAGCCAGCCTGACAAATTGACTGAGTTACTAACCCACAATAATTTAGAACCCCTAGAAATGTATATTTTGAATATAAATATTAGCTAAACAAACTTGTGAAATCAGAAAAAATGCAAAGATTTTTGCATGCTAGTGATTTCAACCATGTTCTATGTTGGGCATTTTTTCCATTCTTACAATTTAAGTTAGGGTAGGTATTATTGTACTCTCTGTAAGTAAAGAGGTTTAACTGAAGTCTTAGAAAGAAAAAGAGAGAATGAACTCAGGTTTAAGACAAAAACTTCCCACCATCATCACTGACTAAGTACAAGTGAAGCGGAAGGGGGGGGTATGAACTTTTACAATAATTTTTTACCCTTCAATACAAGATTTTTTAAAATACTTGGCGCATTCATTTCTTATTTCAAGATCATTGATTTGTTGTATTCTTTCTCTTAGATCCTAGTTTTTGTCTACATTTGGCCTCCTTGTATCTTTGCTCTAATGAAGCTTTCTGTTGACACTTAAGTGAGAGAGTTTCTGGTTTAAGTTTTTTATATGGTGATAATTTCCCCATGATTGTTTTTCTTTCTAGACGTGCTGGCATGGAACCTAACCCAGAGCTGTCTATGCTGGAGGTGGAACTTGTGGCTGGGGGTATTAAAAAACAGTGGATGAATCACATAGCCACGTCAGTTTATAAAGCCCACAACATGAACAAGAATATCTGCATCATATCTGGTGGAGAAATAGATGTGAATGTTATTGGAAATGGCATAGGGGGAAAGAACACAGAGACAGCACTGTCAGCAGCTCTGCAGATGTATGAAGAGTTTCGAGTCAAGCAAATGAATGTAAAAGAGTGCTCAGTCTGTTTCCTGAGTGTTGATTCAGATGGGATGGACGGAATAACAAAAGTGGCTGGGGCAGTTGTTGACCAGACTTTTCTGGATGAAGTGGACAAGTCCAAACTTGATATGAAGCCATACCTTTTAAACAATGACTCGTATACTTTTTTTAAACAGGTGAAAGATGGGAAATACCTGGTGCAGACTAATTTGACAGGGACAGACATTATGGATCTCACAGTTTTGATTGTGAAACAGCCAACAGAAACCAAATATTTTTGGAAATAATCTTTCATGTTTAACATGTCATTATTTTTTTACAGTAGGCAAAGTTACTGTTTTAAGTTTCGTTTCCTATATATTGTTATATTAATAAATAGTGATTTATAAATTGATATATGAAAAAAAAATCAGTTTGTACATTTTTTATTCATTTTATTGCATGTATATCTCTGTGATAAGTACTACCGTATTTTTCGCCGTAAAAGACGCTCCGGCATATAAGATGCACCCAATTTTAAAGGAGGAAAATCTAGAAAAAAAAGATTCTGAACCAAATACTGTACTAAAATATTTTATATCAACTGTATAAAGTAAACTGGTGGTCTCTTACCCCCCATATTTCATCTGGTGCTCTCTAATCCCCATATTTAATCTGGTGGTCTCATAACCCCCTCACAAGTGCCACACAAAGTTGGGGGCAGTTTTAATGCATGTAAAATGTGTATTTGCCGTATAAGACGCACCAACTTTTCTCCCCCAGTTTTGTAGAAGAAAAAGTGCGTCTTATACGGCGAAAAATACAGTATTTTTTTTATTGAATGACGATAAGAAGGTATTTTAGGATAATATGTCAGTTATAATAGTTGTGCATGACACTTGACAATACTTTAGGATGAATTATACAATAGCTCACAAAATATAATTTTGGCAAAAACAATTTTTTTCATGACAATTCTGAGAATAGTTGACATGTTAGGCAACATCAAGGGATATACTATTTGACAAAAACTAATCAGCATCAGATTTCTTTAGGAATCTTGATGGAGTTATAGAATAGAGAAAGTGTTAGCTACCACTGCTCTCATGTCTCTCTTACTTTTAGGCACTAAATTACCTGAACATTATTTTTCATTGTTTTCTTGAATTCCATTTCTCAACATTTTAGTGCAATAAAGAACATCTGTTTTCTTACAAACATTTTTGTTCATATTAAAGCTGTTTTTTTTGTCTTATCTCCATCAATGTAAATCTACTATTGAATTTCAGCAGAAGATACAATTTTGGATACTGTATAATTTGTAAATAAATATTCCTAAAAAAACTATCTTTCATCTCCCCTTTTGTGTCCTGTATAAGTAGTAGACTGCTTTATGGCATCAAATTCTATTTGAACTACTAGTCCTCATTAAATTTCCATTATCTTCACTGGCCAAGAGTGGGAGAACAAACTCACAATTAAAATTTGCCCTCTATCCAGAAGAAAGGAAGAAACTAATAGTAAATAAAATAAATGACAAATGGACAAGCTCTCATCTGAATCACAAGAAAGATGATGCCTTTTATAATTTATCCCGACAAGATAAGCGTCTAATCTTTCGACTCAGGACCAGACACAGCAGAATGAGACAACATATGTACCGGAAGCTCAAAATTGGAACCAGTGAAATCTCCCCAAGTGGAGTGTAACTAGAGAATGCTGACCATGTCGTCCAGGACTGCTCTCTTTACTAAGAGGCCCATACAAAACACTGGCCCCAAAACACCTCAATACAAAGAAAACTATATGGAGAGCTCCCTGATTTGGAAACCACTGTGCAGTTCATCACATATATTGGTCTAGTCATCTGAACACTCCAGCATAAAAATGAGAATGAAGAAGATCCTCTAGTCTTTAAAACAAAATGAAATAAAGCTATTCTTCTATAATTATTGTTTTCTTTCTAGTCTATGTACTGCTGCATTAATTTCTATAACTCTGTTGATTATTATTTTTAACCATTTGCTTTTTTATTTTATGATGGGAATAATTGTGATAGTTAAACTTAAATCTACAAAATCCTTTTTCTTTAGAGTAATTTTAAGACTTTGCAATGTATTTGTATATTTGTTAAATTATTTTTGGTTTTTCCTTTTTCATTTAGTCTTTTGTATTTGAAGGACAAAGCCTGAATGTCAACCTCGTAAGCTTTTAAATACATCTGCCAAGCTTCCTTATTGGGTGGAGCCTATAATAAATCATGAAAAACTTAAAAGCTTAGTCATTGTGTTGTCTACACATTGTGGGCTGAGCTTAAGTTATCAGAAGAAACAAGTGCTTTGTTCCGAGGGATACTATGAGCACTATATATTTTTTTTTATTTTGCTAAGATTGTTTTTTTTTATTATTTATTATTCTAAAGAAGAATATCATAAAAATATCAAGAGAAATACTTGTAGACAGTTGTTTTTTTTTTTACTGTATTTGCAAAAATATTCATTGATATTGAATTCTATTTTTTAAAAAAGAAAAATTTAGTGTATATAAATGCTTACAAAAGAAATAGTTTTTTTCCCTCATGTTAAATTAAATATATTTAATCATACATTTCATATATATTGTTAACAAATATAAACCTTTTGAGATTGAATTTTGATTTTTAAAAACCCACATAGTTTCAGACTAAGTCTTTTTTTGTGTGAATGTTAGAATGAATCTCCAAAGTCTCCATTTACCACAAGATGAATCAATTTCATTTTGTTGTTATTGTTTTTTTACACTTATTATTTCAACTTATTTTTTAATATATTTAAAAAATCGTTTTGTTTGCTATTGTATTTTTTTATAGCAAATATTTTTAACTAGCATTTATTTGTCCCTGTTATGCAATATACATTTGAATTGCATCAAAATAGATATATCCAGTACTGTCAGTTACAAATTGTTTGTTTGCAATAAAAAAAAGTGTAGTAAAAGGGATCTTTAAAAAAAATGCCAGCAAAATCCAATACATTTTTGAGACAATAATCAAAAACTTTTACTGATTTTCAGTGTTCTTTCTTCTACCATATGTTTATTAGAGTCTTTAGTTAAGAGTTCATTATTGTCTTAAAATTTATATTTAAATATATATTTAATTTATATTAAGTTTGAAAGGGAAAAATCCACTAGTAGTTTTGTTTTGTCTGTCTGCTCATCTGTTTCTCATGTATAAATCTCAAAATCAAAAAGCTATATTGAAAATCATATTTCTACATATTCTTTAGTGTACTAAAAATTGGTTGAATAGGTTTTTTTTTTGTCTTTTGAAAGCAAACATTTTTATTATCACTATAAAAAATACAAACTATTTTTTTTTCATACAAATACAGAATTTTTAAAACAAGACTTAAAAAATTTTTTAGTCTGTACACAGAAGAATAGTAACTAAATGAAAATATTTTAAAAAAAAATATAATTAATTTTTTGGGGGGTGGGCTGACATTTAGATGTAAATTATTGTTTTTGAAAGGCTATAAAAAATAAATATGACACAAAAATATACAAGTTTTATACATGTTCATATGTGGATTAACTATGTAACTGGTGTATGATTAAGATTTAATCAGCATTTCCTATTATTTAATAGTTATACATAATGCTATTACCAGATGTTGGTGCAACTCTTTGCATGAAAAAAAAAAAAATGGCCAATGTCAGGTAGGTGACAAGCAAGACAGCAAATACAGTTTTCATTGAATTGAATAAAATCTCAGGCAATCATGCTTTATAGATTTTGTATGCGGGAAGATGGGATTGTGGTTATTCAGTTTCCACATATGAAAATTTCCTATAACTTTAGATTTATTCAAAGGTACACTTAGCTCTTTATATTAACAATTACTTCTAAAAGCCACTTATTCATGTCAAAAAGAAAAGCAATTTATTGTGTATTCCTGTTTATATATAGTATTACTGGTAGGATAAATAACTTGAAACAGAATGAGCAGAACTAATTGCTGGCCTTTACAGGGAATCTGGTTCTAAATAAATGTATATATTAATGTGTGTTGATGTTGAACTTGTTGATACTGATAAGCAAATGTGTAACTAAGCATTGAGATACTGCTTCAACTAAATGACCTTGACACACTTTTGGTAATCAGGGTTTATTACAATTAGGGTTGGTAACTCTTGTCATTAAATAGGAACACATCTTAAGTTTAGCAAACAAGAAAAAATAGTGAACAATGTGGTTTTGAGATTGATTGCATGATTACAGTAAGTAAACCTGCATCTTACATTACAGGTAAAGTTCTTGTCTTTTTTTGTATTTGTCCCTAACATTCCCATTAGAAAACAATTTATCTAATTTTGTATTGTGACCTATGTAATGACTATTACTTTTGTTTATTATTGTGAATGGACTTGGTAGATGAGTGTGTAGAAATATTTACTTTTCTCTATTAGTTTAGTGTAATTTGGGTTAAGTTACATTGAAACAAAGTTGTGTTTGTTGATTTATTTTCATTTATTTATTTAAAAAAACAAAATTAAACTCTATTTTACTGAACATTTTTTAAATGTTTTTTTTTTCCAAATAATTGGAATTTTATTTGTTTTAACATCTATTTCAGGTTGTTGCTGAGATCAGATGTTTTGTTACAACGGTAGCAAAGTTTAGAATGGTAAAGATGAACAATCTTCTGTGACTTTTTTACAAATTATATAGACACTCAATGAAAGATTTTCAACGCCCAGTTTTTTATTTCTTCATTAATTCTCCTTATGAGTCTCACAAGCTCTTGTTTTGCTTTTAAAAATGTTTCATTCAAGTTTGGACATTGTTGCAAGCAGTTATATCTCAATTCTTATAAAGATTACAGTGAACTGCAACAGACATTTATAAAGTATCAATTAAAACTTAGTACTTGTCGAATGATGAGTTCCAAGACGATGAGCTCTTCAACAGAGACTGGGCTGATAGTGCCAACTTTTAATGAGAAAGTATTGTCAACATCAGTTGACCTGAATATGCAGTTGGTGATGGAGGCTCGATCTATATTTCAGACTGCTGTAAATGCAGTTCTTCCACATCAGATGATATGGAATGTAAGTAGCTCATTTAAGTAGTGAATTATTTTTAATTTACTGACTAGCTGTCTATTAATTTCTGTTTGCTAAATCTCTTTTGTTTTTGTCTTTAAAAATTTTTAAGCAAAAAAAAAGCAACATGTATATATAAAACAAAGTATATTTTCTGTATATGAAGTAAAATAGTTGGACCCATTAATGTGCGGTTGCTGTGTTGTTGTGTTTTGTTGTTGTTTTTCAAAAAATTTCCTTTTTTTTTTTTTTAGAAACTCAACTATGATCCAAAAAAATCAACTTTACATGTAGATGGTATTGAATATATTCTTAACAATAACCTCTATGTTGTGGGATTTGGAAAAGCAGTCATTGGTATGGCTCGAGCCATTGAGGATAAACTGGGAGACCATATGGTTACTGGTGTTTTAAGTGTACCACAAGGAATATCCAGAGCCTTGCTTAATGCTGGAAAACAGTGAGTTTACTTTATATACAATCAGATAAAGTTTTAATTGATGAGAGCATAAATTAACTTTCTAGTTAAATTTTTGTCTTAGGTTGTTGTTTTCCTCAATCGACTAGATCTTCTATTTTGATAAATTTCATGCTGATCCCATTGTTCTCTCATAAACACAAGAAAACTCGAAATCAAGCATACAACAAATCCAAGAATAAAACCACTTTAATTAGTAAATCCAATGTGAATAACACATCAAATAATATCACAAATTTAGAAATTCCATAAATTTATAAAGCCATTACTACTTATATAAATTAAATGAACCAACTGTCTCAAATGTTTTGAGAACCAGATTGTGTAATAAGATTGTGTTCTTTGTATAATGGTTATCTCAGCTTCAAATTGTAAGTACAAAAGAAAATCAGAATAGAAACTTTATCAAGTTTTTTCATTCACAACATTTTATTCAAGACCTCATGAATTATAAAATTCTTTTTTATTTTCAAGATGGCCAAAGAGTGGATTAATCCTCTTTGGCATGTCTATGATATTCTACTTTCTATAAACTCAAATAATTCTCCTAGCTTTTGCAAGACAAACTAATTGCTGAAAAGATGTTGATATAGCAATTATTTATAAATTTGTAAAAAAAATTTTTTTTCCTGAGGAACATAAGCAACATTCAGACTGAAAATATAACAATAATTTACAAATGGCTACAAATTCCTAATTCTAGACATTTTTATTGAGATGTGTTCATGTGCACATTCTTAAAATACATTTTGTATGAATAAAAAAAAATATTATTTTCAGATTTATAAGTCTTGAAAACTTAGCTTGGAAGTTATAATCTTTGATAATTCTGAAGAAACATTCAAAACATGTAAAACAAACAAACAACTCCTATACTATTTCTTTCAAGGAGTTTGCAATAAGACCTGCAGGGTTTTTCATAAAGTGGAATTCATAGTGATGCCAATTTTCTTTTGCTAAATTTTCCGAAAAGGCATTTAAAAAAGGTTTATACAATGTTTCATAAAATTTTTTAAATATAATATGTCGAATTTTGATAATTTAAAGAAAAAATTTATTGATTATTTATGGTAAATTTTTAAAAAAGTTATTGTTTCCAGAGACACGCTTCTGTTACCTTCAAGCAAATTTGAAGTGATAGAGGGCGCTCCTCAGAATTTGCCTGATCAAAATGCTTATAAAGCAGCTATGGAAATGAAAAGAATAGCAATGCAAGTGAGCGGTGGTGATATATTGATTGTACTCATCTCAGGTTGGAACACAATTACGAAGTTAAATTTGAGAAAATGTATCTAATATCATGATGATAATGGTAAAAAATTCAAGCTAAAATAAAATTCTATTATTCTATTATGTTGAGCAATTTGAAAAGCTTGGCATATCTCTTTCTATATATATACTTATATTTTATTGAGAAAAATTAATTGGTTTCACAAATTCTAGCATCGACACTGTTTCAATGCAACATTGGTTGGGGAAACTAATAGTGCTGAATTATTAAAAGCTTATACCAACTCACTCTGTCTGTCTGTCTGGTAAAAAGTTTGTAACATTATTTCTACGTCATCCTATCTTGGATCACGCTGAAATTTTGCACACTTATTTCTTTTAACTAACAATACAAAAATCAATTTTTTAAAAATTAATCAGTCAGTTAATTAACTATTGGTAATTATTTTGTTTGGTATCTCAAACAAGGAAAATAAATAATACATGACTGAATCAGTCCCCTTTATAGGTTGCCACTTCAAAGTAGCTTTAATTTTTTTGTAAATGCTTTTAAAAGCGAATATGGTAAAAATTTGCCCCAGATATTCCTTTCTTTCTCCCCCCTCCCCAACTGGTCCAGCCAGGTAAGTGATAGGATCATTGAGTATTGAGAAAACTAAAAGCATGAATTAGTGCTAAAAAAAAATAATTTGTAAAAATATTTTTAATCGCACAGATTTATTGTTGTTGGTCTAGAATCCCAAGATCTATTACAAATTGAATTACCTGACTGATCCAAACTAATCAATACAATTACACTTTGTATAAGTATATACCCTGTAGTGTTGCTGGATCTTATTTCAATAATGGACTTTTGATAGACGTGGTATATATTTCTTTATATATATTTTAAAAAAAAACATTGTCTAGAAATTGGATTTAACTTGCTGCTTTTCCATTTGTAGGTGGAGGCTCTGCATTGTTGCCTGCCCCTGAGCCACCAGTAACCTTAGATGACATGCTTACAGTAACTAAACTCATGTCCCGAGCAGGAGCAACTATCATTGATCTTAACACAGTTCGTAAACAGATAGACATACTCAAGGGTGGTGGTTTGGCCGAGTTAGCTTGGCCTGCCAAGGTTGGTTACTTTTAAAGACGACTTGGGCCAGATTTTAGATGAAAAAAATTGATTCCTGACTCCTAGCCAAACTAAATATCTCATCTTTTATAAATCTAAAGAGCTGACATCAAATCTCAGAATAATTAATTTTTTGTTATCTCTAAATGTAAATGTTTATTTTTCAGACCATTTCTCTCATATTGTCAGATGTTATTGGAGACCCTCTAGACTTTATTGCCAGTGGACCAACAGTTCCTGATTGCACATCACCACAAGATGTACTCAAACTGTTTTCAGAACTGGGCATTAAGGATGCAGTGCCGCAAAGTGTGCATGAAGTCATTCAAAGAAAGTTGCAGCACACATCAAGCGTCTCATGCTCACCAGTCAGTCAAACCACGGAGAAAAATTCCAGGCCACACGATTGGTCACATGTCCAAAATGTTTTGGTAGGCACCAATAAAATAGCCTGTGAAGTGGCTTTTGACAAAAGTTTAGACTATGAGTTACTCCCCCTGATACTTAGTACAGAGGTTAAAGGTGAAGCCAGAGAAGTAGGAGAACTGTTTGCAGTTCTAGGCAAATTTATTGCCAGTGCATTCGTTACTAACAGCCCTGTGAATGATTTGGAAAGTTTACTTAAAACTGAATATAAAACTACAGAAAAGAATATTCTCACAAAAGCTCAAATCCAAGAGATTTCTGACCTGGTCAACATGGCTAAGACTTCTGGCAGAAGTGGCATATGCATTGTGGCTGGCGGGGAAACTACTGTCACAGTCAGAGGAGAAGGAAAAGGTGGTCGAAATCAAGAAATGGCTGTAGCATTTGCATTGAAAATGGCATCTCATCCTCCTCCCCCACATGTCAAGGTCATTTTTCTGTCAGCAGGAACAGATGGGCAAGATGGGCCTACACCATCTGCCGGAGCAGTAGTCAGTCCAGAGTTCCTCTCTCTTGCTCAAACAGCTGGCCTAGATGCGGCTGATTATTTGGATAGGAATGATACTCACACATTACTTTCACTAGTGGACAATGGTTCTTGTCATGTTGTAACAGGATTGACTGGTACCAATGTTATGGACCTTCACCTGCTGATAGTCAAATCAAACAGTATATAATGACCTGCTGATAGTCAAATCAAACAGTATATAATGCATTTTACATATTTATTATAGGCAATATTTGTTAAGTTTTTATCAATATTTGTAATTCTGATTAAACAGATTTGTAGTGAATTATATTCAGTTTTTTTTTTTTTCTCTTATTTGTTAAATTATTAAGATTTTAAATGTAATTCTTTTTTAAAACCTTTTTCTTTTTAAATGTATATACATATTGTCATTGTGCATTAACTCTATTAAAATGCATTCATATGTTAAATGTCCGTAATTTTAGAAGTTAAATAACAGAGGATTTGTTTCTTTAAGACTAAGACTGCTTTTTTGATCCTTATGGAAATTTGTTGTTATTTACAAGGACTCTGTTCTCAATAAAAACTACTTGCATAGTCTAATATTAATTACATTAAATAAATTAAATCTATCAATGCTTGTCACCCTTTTGTTTTGTTTTTCTTTACTTTCTAAAATGTACGTTATGATTTCTAAGGTTGTTTTGTTTTTCAACTTTCTCTCTTTTTTTTCTGGCTAATATTTTGTCCTTTTCTTTTTTATGATTGTTTTTTTTTAAACAAATTTGTTTTTATTTCTAAGGGCTACACAGCTAGAAAAATTTATATTCCTCTGCCCTTTGATCTTCATGCACTAAGATATATATTCTATATATTTCAAATGCAGACAAATTTGGCTTCCTTGTGTTATTGTTGTTGACTACCAGACCAATAGTGTGAGCCTTTTTATTAGGTTTTTAAACATTTTTTGGTAAGAACACTTGCTTTAAAAAAATCCTCTTAAGCTAGAATGCATGACCTGGGGGGGGGGGGGGGGGGGGGTATGTTTGTTGGCTAGTGTCACTACGTTGCTTGAAGAGATAGCCTTGTGTTCAATCTCCTCTACTCACTTCATCTGGACACTGTTAGTAGATATTAAACACTACTAAGATGAAATAAAATGACAGTGTAGATAAAATTTTCTTGAGTTGAATTCTTTTAAACTCGGACTTGTAAATAAATACAATGCAGTAATCAAAATTCACTACTTTCCTTATAATCTCGTTCCCAAAACTTCTCTAACCTTCCTTCCACACTAAGCTATCTTCAGCCTTTAGCCCTAGTTTCCCGCCTTTTTGTTTTCACCTAACTCACGCACGTGAATCTGCTGATCATGTGAGGTCACATTCTTGCGACTGGCCTTGACCTACAAGCATAAGCATGACAGATCCTACGTGCTAAATTTGCAAACAATGTTTTAAATTGTAGACAATTTTTGAGAAGCAGGTTTCGCAATTAATGAGTTTCAGGTCAGTGGCGAAGCAAGGTACTCGTGGGCCCGGTTTCAAGAATATGTTGGTGGACTCTTCTCTCCCCCCCCCCCCTCCTCAAATAAGAAAAATTTAGTGTGTAGTGAATAAATTGATTAGTCTTTATATTCACCAAAAAAAGACATTCAAATGCAGGTAGTTTTAATCGGCTTTGGGGCCCTAATAGTCGTAGGCTCGAATTTATTGAGCCCCTTCGCACCATGGATGCTACGCCACTGTTTCAGACGTTTCTACAGTAGTAAGGATTACTATGTTCTAGTCCAAATCTCCAACAGGACGGCAGGAGATGAAAGCGGAGAGTTTTAAATAAACGGGGACTATTTTGACCACAGTCCGAAGAGCAAAAGGCAAAGAGTTGAGAAGTAAGCATTCAGTAAGTTACTTGTGGTGCTACTCCGACATTCGTTACGTTACTCCAACTAGGGGAACTCCAACATCTGGTACTCCAAAGTGTTTCAACTTGATTCTACAGGTAAAGTCAACAGATAAACGCTCAAAACTTGAGAACAGGGATGATAATTTGTCCGTGACCGACCGCAGTCCGACAAAAAAGAACAACGAATGTGTGTCTGCTACTACCCACAAACACCAATGAAATCTGTGTAGGTTTATCTCTCTCAGGTGATCACGTTATTACAATAGACACAACAAGTAAGCATTTGTCTTGTGGGAGCGAAATTGAAATAATTTCTTTGCGAACTTGTGTGACGCTCTTTTTGAAACGACGAGCTGATGACATTTGTGATCAAGGTAGATTGGAAACATGGTAGCCGTGCTGTGCGCGATAGATTTTTTTTTCACACGTAGGATTACAAAAAAAACAATACCAACCGGTTAATATGCGATGGTTTAAGTAACTCCAAGACAAAAGACAGTAGGCCTATTTTAGATCAACTTCCTGTCTGGTACAAATCTTGTCCACGTTATTTCTATTACTTTCCATTCCTGATTGGAGTTGAACCTTTTCCAATTATTCCTTGTCGATGACAACACACGAATCAATACAAAGAATTAACCAGTCAGTTAATGAACTAATCGTAATTAGGCTAATTAATTTTTTGTTTTATATAGAAAATGATCCAATTAAGGATATATAGCTCTTGAATTAGGGCGTTTGATTAAAAAATAAAAGGGAAACTAACAACAGAATATAAAATGCTCAACGACTAACAATGGATAAGGCTAATTAAGTATCCCCTCGAACGCCTAGTAATTAAATTTAGATTTTGTGCAAACTATTATGTTAAACAGTTAACCAATGAATGCATAGGCGGACGTACTAATAGCTATAAAACATTCCGGCTAATAGGCTACCACCCAAAAAGGTTGATAGATTATATATATACAGTGGCGTAGCAAGGTACCCGTGGGCACAGGTTCAAGAACATCTTGGTGTCCCCGCAACAGCCCATAACACAAATTTAGTGTGTGACAAAAATGAGCAATCTAAATTAAAAGACATTCCAATGTAAAGATCTTAGCTTGAAAAGAAAAAGTTATTTGAATGGATGGTTTTAAGGTCATACGATGTGAATGAGTGGGCATTGCATCGTATTATTTTCAAAATCAACCACTGCTGGAATCCGCTATCGGAATAATTTAAATAGGCACTTGCTGAACCTCCAAGAAAACATTTAATATCTATATTCATTTAGTATGAGAATTATATCCAGGACTTGTGTGACAGGCTCGAGCTAAATGGGTGATGGCGGATTCAAGAACATCTTGGTGTCACCGCAATACCCAATAAGACAAATTTAGTGTGTGACAAAAATGAGCAATCTAAATGCAAAGACATTCCAATGTAAAGATCTTAGCTTTAAAAGAAAAAGTTATTCGAATGGATGGTTTAAAGGTCATACGATGTGAATGAGTGGGCATTGCATCAGATTGGTTTCAAAATCAACAACCGCTAGTAAAGAAAATCAAAGAAACCTCGAATAAATGGTTTTGAGGTCATACGATGAGAATGTATGGGCATTGGCATCGTATTGGTTTCACAATCAACCACCGCTGGAATCCGCTATCAGAATATTTTAAATAGGCACTCGCTGAACCTCCAAGAAAACATTTAACATCTATATTTCATTTAGTATGGAAATCCAACCCAGGACTTGTGTGACAGGCTCGAGCTTAATGGGAGATGGCGGATTCAAAAACATCTTGGTATGCCCGCAACAGCCAATAAGACAAATTTAGTGTGTAACAAAAAAATAAACAATCTAAATGCAAAGACATTCCAATGTAAAGATCTTAGCTTTAAAAGAAAAAGTTATTCGAATGGATGGTTTTAAGGTCATACGATGTGAATGAGTGGGCATTGCATCGTATTGGTTTCAAAATCAACAACCGCTAGTAAAGAAAAAACAAACCTCGAATGGGTGGCTTTAAGGTCATACTATGTAAATGAGTGGGCATTTAATCGTATTAGTTTCAAAATTAACAACCGCTAGTAAAGAAAAAACAAACTTCGAATGCATGGTTTTGAGGTCATACAATGAGAAGGTATGGGCATTGGCATCGTATTGGTTTCAAAATCAACCACCGCTGGAATCCGCTATCGGAATATTTTAAATAGGCACTCGCTGAACCTCCAAGAAAACATTTAACATCTATAGTTCATGTAGTATGGGTATCCAGCCCAGGACTTGAGTGAAAGGCTCGAGCTAAATGGGAGATGGCGGATTAAAGAACATCCTGGTGTCCCCGCAAGAGCCAATAAGACAAATTATGTGTGACAAAAAATGAGCAATCTCAATGCAAAGACATTCCAATGTAAAGATCTTAGCTTTAAAAGAAAAAGTTATTCGAATGGATGGTTTTAAGGTCATACGATGTGAATGAGTGGGCATTGCATCGTATTGGTTTTCAAATCAACAACCGCTAGTAAAGAAATAACAAACCTCGAATGGATGGCTTTAAGGTCATACGCTGTAAATGATTGGGCATTGCATCGTATTGGTTTTCAAATCAACAACCGCTAGTAAAGAAAAAAGAAAAACTTCGAATGGATGGTTTTGAGGTCATACAATGAGAAGGTATGGGCATTGGCATCGTATTGGTTTCAAAATCAACCAACGCTAGAATCCGCTATCGGAATAATTTAAATAGGCACTTGCTGAACCTCCAAGAAAACATTTAATATCTATATTCATTTAGTATGAGAATTATACCCAGGACTTGTGTGACAGGCTCGAGCTAAAAGGGTGATGGCGGATTCAAGAACATCTTGGTGTCACCGCAACACCCAATAAGACAAATTTAGTGTGTGACAAAAATGAGCAATCTAAATGCAAAGACATTCCAATGTAAAGATCTTAGCTTTAAAAGAAAAAGTTATTCGAATGGATGGTTTAAAGGTCATACGATGAGATTGTATGGGCATTGGCATCGTATTGGTTTCAAAATCAACCACCGCTGGAATCCGCTATCGGAATAATTTAAATAGGCACTCGCTGAACCTCCAAGAAAACATTTAACATCTATAGTTCATTTAGTATGGAAAATACAACCCAGGACTTATTGACAGGCTCGAGCTAAATGGGAGATGGCGGATTCAAGAACATCTTGGTGTCCCCGCAACAGCCCATAACACAAATTTAGTGTGTGACAAAAAATGAGCAATCTAAATGCAAAGACATTCCAATGTAAAGATCTTAGCTTTAAAAGAAAAAGTTATTCGAATGGATGGTTTTAAGGTCATACGATGTGAATAAGTGGGCTCTTCATCGTATTGGTTTCAAAATCAACAACCGCTAGTAAAGAAAAACAAAGAAACCTCGAATGGATGGTTTTGAGGTCATACGATGAGAATGTATGTGCATTGGCATCGTATTGGTTTCACAATCAACCACCGCTGGAATCCGCTATCAGAATATTTTAAATAGGCACTCGCTGAACCTCCAAGAAAAGATTTAACATCTATATTTCATTTAGTATGGAAATCCAACCCAGGACTTGTGTGACAGGCTCGAGCTAAATGGGAGATGGCGGATTCAAAAACATCTTGGTATGCCCGCAACAGCCAATAAGACAAATTTAGTGTGTGACAAAAAAATAAACAATCTAAATGCAAAGACATTCCAATGTAAAGATCTTAGCTTTAAAAGAAAAAGTTATTCGAATGGATGGTTTTAAGGTCATACGATGTGAATGAGTGGGCATTGCATCGTATTGGTTTCAAAATCAACAACCGCTAGTAAAGAAAAAACAAACCTCGAATGGATGGTTTTGAGGTCATACAATGAGAAGGTATGGGCATTGGCATCGTATTGGTTTCAAAATCAACCACCGCTGGAATCCGCTATCGGAATATTTTAAATAGGCACTCGCTGAACCTCCAAGAAAACATTTAACATCTATAGTTCATGTAGTATGGGTATCCAGCCCAGGACTTGAGTGACAGGCTCGAGCTAAATGGGAGATGGCGGATTCAAGAACATCCTGGTGTCCCCGCAAGAGCCAATAAGACAAATTATGTGTGACAAAAAATGAGCAATCTCAATGCAAAGACATTCCAATGTAAAGATCTTAGCTTTAAAAGAAAAAGTTATTCGAATGGATGGTTTTAAGGTCATACGATGTGAATGAGTGGGCATTGCATCGTATTGGTTTTCAAATCAACAACCGCTAGTAAAGAAATAACAAACCTGGAATGGATGGCTTTAAGGTCATACGATGTAAATGATTGGGCATTGGCATCGTATTGGTTTCAAAATCAACCAACGCTAGAATCCGCTATCGGTAAATTTAAATAGGCACTCGCTGAACCTCCAAGAAAACATTTAACATCTATAGTTCATTTAGTATGGAAAATACAACCCAGGACTTATTGACAGGCTCGAGCTAAATGGGAGATGGCGGATTCAAGAACATCTTGGTGTCCCCGCAACAGCCCATAACACAAATTTAGTGTGTGACAAAAAATGAGCAATCTAAATGCAAAGACATTACAATGTAAAGATCTTAGCTTTAAAAGAAAAAGTTATTCGAATGGATGGTTTAAGGTCATACGATGTGAATGATTGGGCATTGCATCGTATTGGTTTCAAAATAAACAGCCGCTAGTAAAGAAAAAACAAACTTCGTATGCATGGTTTTGAGGTCATACATTGAGAATGTATGGGCATTGGCATCGTATTGGTTTCAAAATCAACCACCGCTGGAATCCGCTATCGGAATATTTTAAATAGGCACTCGCTGAACCTCCAAGAAAACATTTAACATCTATATTTCATGTAGTATGGGTATCCAGCCCAGGACTTGAGTGAAAGGCTCGAGCTAAATGGGAGATGGCGGATTCAAGAACATCCTGGTGTCCCCGCAAGAGCCAATAAGACAAATTATGTGTGACAAAAAATGAGCAATCTCAATGCAAAGACATTCCAATGTAAAGATCTTAGCTTTAAAAGAAAAAGTTATTCGAATGGATGGCTTTAAGGTCATACGATGTGAATGAGTGGGCATTGCATCGTATTGGTTTTCAAATCAACAACCGCTAGTAAAGAAATAACAAACCTCGAATTGATGGCTTTAAGGTCATACGATGTAAATGAGTGGGCATTGCATCGTATGTGTTTTCAAATCAACAACCGCTAGTAAAGAAAAAAGAAAAACTTCGAATGGATGGTTTTGAGGTCATACAATGAGAAGGTATGGGCATTGGCATCGTATTGGTTTCAAAATCAACCAACGCTAGAATCCGCTATCGGTAAATTTAAATAGGCACTCGCTGAACCTCCAAGAAAACATTTAACATCTATAGTTCATTTAGTATGGAAAATACAACCCAGGACTTGTGTGACAGGCTCGAGCTAAATGGGAGATGGCGGATTCAAAAACATCTTGGTATGCCCGCAACAGCCAATAAGACAAATTTAGTGTGTGACAAAAAAATAAACAATCTAAATGCAAAGACATTCCAATGTAAAGATCTTAGCTTTAAAAGAAAAAGTTATTCGAATGGATGGTTTTAAGGTCATACGATGTGAATGAGTGGGCATTGCATCGTATTGGTTTCAAAATCAACAACCGCTAGTAAAGAAAAAACAAACCTCGAATGGATGGTTTTGAGGTCATACAATGAGAAGGTATGGGCATTGGCATCGTATTGGTTTCAAAATCAACCACCGCTGGAATCCGCTATCGGAATATTTTAAATAGGCACTCGCTGAACCTCCAAGAAAAGATTTAACATCTATTGTTCATGTAGTATGGGTATCCAGCCCAGGACTTGAGTGACAGGCTCGAGCTAAATGGGAGATGGCGGATTCAAGAACATCCTGGTGTCCACGCAAGAGCCAATAAGACAAATTATGTGTGACAAAAAATGAGCAATCTCAATGCAAAGACATTCCAATGTAAAGATCTTAGCTTTAAAAGAAAAAGTTATTCAAATGGATGGTTTTAAGGTCATACGATGTGAATGAGTGGGCATTGCATCGTATTGGTTTCAAAATCAACCACTGCTGGAATCCGCTATCGGAATAATTTAAATAGGCACTTGCTGAACCTCCAAGAAAACATTTAATATCTATATTCATTTAGTATGAGAATTATACCCAGGACTTGTGTGACAGGCTCGAGCTAAATGGGTGATGGCGGATTCAAGAACATCTTGGTGTCACCGCAACACCCAATAAGACAAATTTAGTGTGTGACAAAAATGAGCAATCTAAATGCAAAGACATTCCAATGTAAAGATCTTAGCTTTAAAAGAAAAAGTTATTCGAATGGATGGTTTAAAGGTCATACGATGTGAATGAGTGTGCATTGCATCGGATTGGTTTCAAAATCAACAACCGCTAGTAAAGAAAAAACAAAGAAACCTCGAATGGATGGTTTTAGGTCATACGATTAGATTGTATGGGCATTGGCATCGTATTGGTTTCAAAATCAACCACCGCTGGAATCCGCTATCGGAATAATTTAAATAGGCACTCGCTGAACCTCCAAGAAAAATTGAACATCTATAGTTCATTTAGTATGGAAAATACAACCCAGGACTTATTGACAGGCTCGAGCTAAATGGGAGATGGCGGATTCAAGAACATCTTGGTGTCCCCGCAACAGCCTATAACACAAATTTAGTGTGTGACAAAAAATCAGCAATCTAAATGCAAAGACATTCCAATGTAAAGATCTTAGCTTTAAAAGAAAAAGTTATTCGAATGGATGGTTTTAAGGTCATACGATGTGAATAAGTGGGCTCTTCATAGTATTGGTTTCAAAATCAACAACCGCTACTAAAGAAAAACAAAGAAACCTCGAATGGATGGTTTTGAGGTCATACAATGAGAAGGTATGGGCATTGGCATCGTATTGGTTTCAAAATCAACCACCGCTGGAATCCGCTATCGGAATATTTTAAATAGGCACTCGCTGAACCTCCAAGAAAACATTTAACATCTATAGTTCATGTAGTATGGGTATCCAGCCCAGGACTTGAGTGAAAGGCTCGAGCTAAATGGGAGATGGCGGATTCAAGAACATCCTGGTGTCCCCGCAAGAGCCAATAAGACAAATTATGTGTGACAAAAAATGAGCAATCTCAATGCAAAGACATTCCAATGTAAAGATCTTAGCTTTAAAAGAAAAAGTTATTCGAATGGATGGTTTTAAGGTCATACGATGTGAATGAGTGGGCATTGCATCGTATTGGTTTTTAAATCAACAACCGCTAGTAAAGAAATAACAAACCTCGAATGGATGGCTTTAAGGTCATACGATGTAAATGATTGGGCATTGCATCGTATTGGTTTTCAAATCAACAACCGCTAGTAAAGAAAAAAGAAAAACTTCGAATGGATAGTTTTGAGGTCATACAATGAGAAGGTATGGGCATTGGCATCGTATTGGTTTCAAAATCAACCAACGCTAGAATCCGCTATCGGTAAATATAAATAGGCACTCGCTGAACCTCCAAGAAAACATTTAACATCTATAGTTCATTTAGTATGGAAAATACAACCCAGGACTTATTGACAGGCTCGAGCTAAATGGGAGATGGCGGATTCAAGAACATCTTGGTGTCCCCGCAACAGCCCATAACACAAATTTAGTGTGTGACAAAAAATGAGCAATCTAAATGCAAAGACATTCCAATGTAAAGATCTTAGCTTTAAAAGAAAAAGTTATTCGAATGGATGGTTTTAAGGTCATACGATGTGAATAAGTGGGCTCTTCATCGTATTGGTTTCAAAATCAACAACCGCTGGTAAAGAAAAACAAAGAAACCTCGAATGGATGGTTTTGAGGTCATACGATGAGAATGTATGTGCATTGGCATCGTATTGGTTTCACAATCAACCACCGCTGGAATCCGCTATCAGAATATTTTAAATAGGCACTCGCTGAACCTCCAAGAAAAGATTTAACATCTATATTTCATTTAGTATGGAAATCCAACCAAGGACTTGTGTGACAGGCTCGAGCTTAATGGGAGATGGCGGATTCAAAAACATCTTGGTATGCCCGCAACAGCCAATAAGACAAATTTAGTGTGTGACAAAAAAATAAACAATCTAAATGCAAAGACATTCCAATGTAAAGATCTTAGCTTTAAAAGAAAAAGTTATTCGAATGGATGGTTTTAAGGTCATACGATGTGAATGAGTGGGCATTGCATCGTATTGGTTTCAAAATCAACAACCGCTAGTAAAGAAAAAACAAACCTCGAATGGATGGTTTTGAGGTCATACAATGAGAAGGTATGGGCATTGGCATCGTATTGGTTTCAAAATCAACCACCGCTGGAATCCGCTATCGGAATATTTTAAATAGGCACTCGCTGAACCTCCAAGAAAACATTTAACATCTATAGTTCATGTAGTATGGGTATCCAGCCCAGGACTTGAGTGACAGGCTCGAGCTAAATGGGAGATGGCGGATTCAAGAACATCCTGGTGTCCCAAGAAGAGCCAATAAGACAAATTATGTGTGACAAAAAATGAGCAATCTCAATGCAAAGACATTCCAATGTAAAGATCTTAGCTTTAAAAGAAAAAGTTATTCGAATGGATGGTTTTAAGGTCATACGATGTGAATGAGTGGGCATTGCATCGTATTGGTTTTCAAATTAACAACCGCTAGTAAAGAAATAACAAACCTGGAATGGATGGCTTTAAGGTCATACGATGTAAATGATTGGGCATTGCATCGTATTGGTTTTCAAATCAACAACCGCTAGTAAAGAAAAAAGAAAAACTTCGAATGGATGGTTTTGAGGTCATACAATGAGAAGGTATGGGCATTGGCATCGTATTGGTTTCAAAATCAACCAACGCTAGAATCCGCTATCGGTAAATTTAAATAGGCACTCGCTGAACCTCCAAGAAAACATTTAACATCTATAGTTCATTTAGTATGGAAAATACAACCCAGGACTTATTGACAGGCTCGAGCTAAATGGGAGATGGCGGATTCAAGAACATCTTGGTGTCCCCGCAACAGCCCATAACACAAATTTAGTGTGTGACAAAAAATGAGCAATCTAAATGCAAAGACATTCCAATGTAAAGATCTTAGCTTTAAAAGAAAAAGTTATTCGAATGGATGGTTTTAAGGTCATACGATGTGAATAAGTGGGCTCTTCATCGTATTAGTTTCAAAATCAACAACCGCTACTAAAGAAAAACAAAGAAACCTCGAATGGATGGTTTTGAGGTCATACGATGAGAATGTATGTGCATTGGCATCGTATTGGTTTCACAATCAACCACCGCTGGAATCCGCTATCAGAATATTTTAAATAGGCACTCGCTGAACCTCCAAGAAAAGATTTAACATCTATATTTCATTTAGTATGGAAATCCAACCCAGGACTTGTGTGACAGGCTCGAGCTTAATGGGAGATGGCGGATTCAAAAACATCTTGGTATGCCCGCAACAGCCAATAAGACAAATTTAGTGTGTGACAAAAAAATAAACAATCTAAATGCAAAGACATTCCAATGTAAAGATCTTAGCTTTAAAAGAAAAAGTTATTCGAATGGATGGTTTTAAGGTCATACGATGTGAATGAGTGGGCATTGCATCGTATTGGTTTCAAAATCAACAACCGCTAGTAAAGAAAAAATAAACCTCGAATGGATGGTTTTGAGGTCATACAATGAGAAGGTATGGGCATTGGCATCGTATTGGTTTCAAAATCAACCACCGCTGGAATCCGCTATCGGAATATTTTAAATAGGCACTCGCTGAACCTCCAAGAAAACATTTAACATCTATAGTTCATGTAGTATGGGTATCCAGCCCAGGACTTGAGTGACAGGCTCGAGCTAAATGGGAGATGGCGGATTCAAGAACATCCTGGTGTCCCCGCAAGAGCCAATAAGACAAATTATGTGTGACAAAAAATGAGCAATCTCAATGCAAAGACATTCCAATGTAAAGATCTTAGCTTTAAAAGAAAAAGTTATTCGAATGGATGGTTTTAAGGTCATACGATGTGAATGAGTGGGCATTGCATCGTATTGGTTTCAAAATAAACAGCCGCTAGTAAAGAAAAAACAAACTTCGTATGCATGGTTTTGAGGTCATACATTGAGAATGTATGGGCATTGGCATCGTATTGGTTTCAAAATCAACCACCGCTGGAATCCGCTATCGGAATATTTTAAATAGGCACTCGCTGAACCTCCAAGAAAACATTTAACATCTATATTTCATGTAGTATGGGTATCCAGCCCAGGACTTATTGACAGGCTCGAGCTAAATGGGAGATGGCGGATTCAAGAACATCTTGGTGTCCCCGCAACAGCCCATAACACAAATTTAGTGTGTGACAAAAAATGAGCAATCTAAATGCAAAGACATTCCAATGTAAAGATCTTAGCTTTAAAAGAAAAAGTTATTCGAATGGATGGTTTTAAGGTCATACGATGTGAATAAGTGGGCTCTTCATCGTATTAGTTTCAAAATCAACAACCGCTAGTAAAGAAAAACAAAGAAACCTCGAATGGATGGTTTTGAGGTCATACGATGAGAATGTATGTGCATTGGCATCGTATTGGTTTCACAATCAACCACCGCTGGAATCCGCTATCAGAATATTTTAAATAGGCACTCGCTGAACCTCCAAGAAAAGATTTAACATCTATATTTCATTTAGTATGGAAATCCAACCCAGGACTTGTGTGACAGGCTCGAGCTTAATGGGAGATGGCGGATTCAAAAACATCTTGGTATGCCCGCAACAGCCAATAAGACAAATTTAGTGTGTGACAAAAAAATAAACAATCTAAATGCAAAGACATTCCAATGTAAAGATCTTAGCTTTAAAAGAAAAAGTTATTCGAATGGATGGTTTTAAGGTCATACGATGTGAATGAGTGGGCATTGCATCGTATTGGTTTCAAAATCAACAACCGCTAGTAAAGAAAAAATAAACCTCGAATGGATGGTTTTGAGGTCATACAATGAGAAGGTATGGGCATTGGCATCGTATTGGTTTCAAAATCAACCACCGCTTGAATCCGCTATCGGAATATTTTAAATAGGCACTCGCTGAACCTCCAAGAAAACATTTAACATCTATAGTTCATGTAGTATGGGTATCCAGCCCAGGACTTGAGTGACAGGCTCGAGCTAAATGGGAGATGGCGGATTCAAGAACATCCTGGTGTCCCCGCAAGAGCCAATAAGACAAATTATGTGTGACAAAAAATGAGCAATCTCAATGCAAAGACATTCCAATGTAAAGATCTTAGCTTTAAAAGAAAAAGTTATTCGAATGGATGGTTTTAAGGTCATACGATGTGAATGAGTGGGCATTGCATCGTATTGGTTTTCAAATCAACAACCGCTAGTAAAGAAATAACAAACCTGGAATGGATGGCTTTAAGGTCATACGATGTAAATGATTGGGCATTGGCATCGTATTGGTTTCAAAATCAACCAACGCTAGAATCCGCTATCGGTAAATTTAAATAGGCACTCGCTGAACCTCCAAGAAAACATTTAACATCTATAGTTCATTTAGTATGGAAAATACAACCCAGGACTTATTGACAGGCTCGAGCTAAATGGGAGATGGCGGATTCAAGAACATCTTGGTGTCCCCGCAACAGCCCATAACACAAATTTAGTGTGTGACAAAAAATGAGCAATCTAAATGCAAAGACATTCCAATGTAAAGATCTTAGCTTTAAAAGAAAAAGTTATTCGAATGGATGGTTTAAGGTCATACGATGTGAATGAGTGGGCATTGCATCGTATTGGTTTCAAAATAAACAGCCGCTAGTAAAGAAAAAACAAACTTCGTATGCATGGTTTTGAGGTCATACATTGAGAATGTATGGGCATTGGCATCGTATTGGTTTCAAAATCAACCACCGCTGGAATCCGCTATCGGAATATTTTAAATAGGCACTCGCTGAACCTCCAAGAAAACATTTAACATCTATATTTCATGTAGTATGGGTATCCAGCCCAGGACTTGAGTGAAAGGCTCGAGCTAAATGGGAGATGGCGGATTCAAGAACATCCTGGTGTCCACGCAAGAGCCAATAAGACAAATTATGTGTGACAAAAAATGAGCAATCTCAATGCAAAGACATTCCAATGTAAAGATCTTAGCTTTAAAAGAAAAAGTTATTCGAATGGATGGCTTTAAGGTCATACGATGTGAATGAGTGGGCATTGCATCGTATTGGTTTTCAAATCAACAACCGCTAGTAAAGAAATAACAAACCTCGAATTGATGGCTTTAAGGTCATACGATGTAAATGAGTGGGCATTGCATCGTATTGGTTTTCAAATCAACAACCGCTAGTAAAGAAAAAAGAAAAACTTCGAATGGATGGTTTTGAGGTCATACAATGAGAAGGTATGGGCATTGGCATCGTATTGGTTTCAAAATCAACCAACGCTAGAATCCGCTATCGGTAAATTTAAATAGGCACTCGCTGAACCTCCAAGAAAACATTTAACATCTATAGTTCATTTAGTATGGAAAATACAACCCAGGACTTATTGACAGGCTCGAGCTAAATGGGAGATGGCGGATTCAAGAACATCTTGGTGTCCCCGCAACAGCCCATAACACAAATTTAGTGTGTGACAAAAATGAGCAATCTAAATTAAAAGACATTCCAATGTAAAGATCTTAGCTTGAAAAGAAAAAGTTATTTGAATGGATGGTTTTAAGGTCATACGATGTGAATGAGTGGGCATTGCATCGTATTGGTTTCAAAATCAACCACTGCTGGAATCCGCTATCGGAATAATTTAAATAGGCACTTGCTGAACCTCCAAGAAAACATTTAATATCTATATTCATTTAGTATGAGAATTATACCCAGGACTTGTGTGACAGGCTCGAGCTAAATGGGTGATGCCGGATTCAAGAACATCTTGGTGTCACCGCAACACCCAATAAGACAAATTTAGTGTGTGACAAAAATGAGCAATCTAAATGCAAAGACATTCCAATGTAAAGATCTTAGCTTTAAAAGAAAAAGTTATTCGAATGGATGGTTTAAAGGTCATACGATGAGATTGTATGGGCATCGGCATCGTATTGGTTTCAAAATCAACCACCGCTGGAATCCGCTATCGGAATAATTTAAATAGGCACTCGCTGAACCTCCAAGAAAACATTTAACATCTATAGTTCATTTAGTATGGAAAATACAACCCAGGACTTATTGACAGGCTCGAGCTAAATGGGAGATGGCGGATTCAAGAACATCTTGGTGTCCCCGCAACAGCCCATAACACAAATTTAGTGTGTGACAAAAAATGAGCAATCTAAATGCAAAGACATTCCAATGTAAAGATCTTAGCTTTAAAAGAAAAAGTTATTCGAATGGATGGTTTTAAGGTCATACGATGTGAATAAGTGGGCTCTTCATCGTATTGGTTTCAAAATCAACAACCGCTAGTAAAGAAAAACAAAGAAACCTCGAATGGATGGTTTTGAGGTCATACGATGAGAATGTATGTGCATTGGCATCGTATTGGTTTCACAATCAACCACCGCTGGAATCCGCTATCAGAATATTTTAAATAGGCACTCGCTGAACCTCCAAGAAAAGATTTAACATCTATATTTCATTTAGTATGGAAATCCAACCCAGGACTTGTGTGACAGGCTCGAGCTTAATGGGAGATGGCGGATTCAAAAACATCTTGGTATGCCCGCAACAGCCAATAAGACAAATTTAGTGTGTGACAAAAAAATAAACAATCTAAATGCAAAGACATTCCAATGTAAAGATCTTAGCTTTAAAAGAAAAAGTTATTCGAATGGATGGTTTTAAGGTCATACGATGTGAATGAGTGGGCATTGCATCGTATTGGTTTCAAAATCAACAACCGCTAGTAAAGAAAAAACAAACCTCGAATGGATGGTTTTGAGGTCATACAATGAGAAGGTATGGGCATTGGCATCGTATTGGTTTCAAAATCAACCACCGCTGGAATCCGCTATCGGAATATTTTAAATAGGCACTCGCTGAACCTCCAAGAAAACATTTAACATCTATAGTTCATGTAGTATGGGTATCCAGCCCAGGACTTGAGTGACAGGCTCGAGCTAAATGGGAGATGGCGGATTCAAGAACATCCTGGTGTCCCCGCAAGAGCCAATAAGACAAATTATGTGTGACAAAAAATGAGCAATCTCAATGCAAAGACATTCCAATGTAAAGATCTTAGCTTTAAAAGAAAAAGTTATTCGAATGGATGGTTTTAAGGTCATACGATGTGAATGAGTGGGCATTGCATCGTATTGGTTTTCAAATCAACAACCGCTAGTAAAGAAATAACAAACCTGGAATGGATGGCTTTAAGGTCATACGATGTAAATGATTGGGCATTGCATCGTATTGGTTTTCAAATCAACAACCGCTAGTAAAGAAAAAAGAAAAACTTCGAATGGATGGTTTAAAGGTCATACGATGAGATTGTATGGGCATCGGCATCGTATTGGTTTCAAAATCAACCACCGCTGGAATCCGCTATCGGAATAATTTAAATAGGCACTCGCTGAACCTCCAAGAAAACATTTAACATCTATAGTTCATTTAGTATGGAAAATACAACCCAGGACTTATTGACAGGCTCGAGCTAAATGGGAGATGGCGGATTCAAGAACATCTTGGTGTCCCCGCAACAGCCCATAACACAAATTTAGTGTGTGACAAAAAATGAGCAATCTAAATGCAAAGACATTCCAATGTAAAGATCTTAGCTTTAAAAGAAAAAGTTATTCGAATGGATGGTTTTAAGGTCATACGATGTGAATAAGTGGGCTCTTCATCGTATTGGTTTCAAAATCAACAACCGCTAGTAAAGAAAAACAAAGAAACCTCGAATGGATGGTTTTGAGGTCATACGATGAGAATGTATGTGCATTGGCATCGTATTGGTTTCACAATCAACCACCGCTGGAATCCGCTATCAGAATATTTTAAATAGGCACTCGCTGAACCTCCAAGAAAAGATTTAACATCTATATTTCATTTAGTATGGAAATCCAACCCAGGACTTGTGTGACAGGCTCGAGCTTAATGGGAGATGGCGGATTCAAAAACATCTTGGTATGCCCGCAACAGCCAATAAGACAAATTTAGTGTGTGACAAAAAAATAAACAATCTAAATGCAAAGACATTCCAATGTAAAGATCTTAGCTTTAAAAGAAAAAGTTATTCGAATGGATGGTTTTAAGGTCATACGATGTGAATGAGTGGGCATTGCATCGTATTGGTTTCAAAATCAACAACCGCTAGTAAAGAAAAAACAAACCTCGAATGGATGGTTTTGAGGTCATACAATGAGAAGGTATGGGCATTGGCATCGTATTGGTTTCAAAATCAACCACCGCTGGAATCCGCTATCGGAATATTTTAAATAGGCACTCGCTGAACCTCCAAGAAAACATTTAACATCTATAGTTCATGTAGTATGGGTATCCAGCCCAGGACTTGAGTGACAGGCTCGAGCTAAATGGGAGATGGCGGATTCAAGAACATCCTGGTGTCCCCGCAAGAGCCAATAAGACAAATTATGTGTGACAAAAAATGAGCAATCTCAATGCAAAGACATTCCAATGTAAAGATCTTAGCTTTAAAAGAAAAAGTTATTCGAATGGATGGTTTTAAGGTCATACGATGTGAATGAGTGGGCATTGCATCGTATTGGTTTTCAAATCAACAACCGCTAGTAAAGAAATAACAAACCTGGAATGGATGGCTTTAAGGTCATACGATGTAAATGATTGGGCATTGCATCGTATTGGTTTTCAAATCAACAACCGCTAGTAAAGAAAAAAGAAAAACTTCGAATGGATGGTTTTGAGGTCATACAATGAGAAGGTATGGGCATTGGCATCGTATTGGTTTCAAAATCAACCAACGCTAGAATC
The DNA here is from genome assembly GCA_030265305.1 of Biomphalaria pfeifferi. Taxonomy (NCBI): domain Eukaryota; kingdom Metazoa; phylum Mollusca; class Gastropoda; family Planorbidae; genus Biomphalaria; species Biomphalaria pfeifferi. The sequence continues at coordinate 492,048 of JASAOG010000121.1, read as the reverse complement.
CGCTATCGGTAAATTTAAATAGGCACTCGCTGAACCTCCAAGAAAACATTTAACATCTATAGTTCATTTAGTATGGAAAATACAACCCAGGACTTATTGACAGGCTCGAGCTAAATGGGAGATGGCGGATTCAAGAACATCTTGGTGTCACCGCAACACCCAATAAGACAAATTTAGTGTGTGACAAAAATGAGCAATCTAAATGCAAAGACATTCCAATGTAAAGATCTTAGCTTTAAAAGAAAAAGTTATTCGAATGGATGGTTTAAAGGTCATACCATGAGATTGTATGGGCATTGGCATCGTATTGGTTTCAAAATCAACCACCGCTGGAATCCGCTATCGGAATATTTTAAATAGGCACTCGCTGATCCTCCAAGAAAACATTTAACATCTATAGTTCATTTAGTATGGAAAATACAACCCAGGACTTATTGACAGGCTCGAGCTAAATGGGAGATGGCGGATTCAAGAACATCTTGGTGTCCCCGCAACAGCCCATAACACAAATTTAGTGTGTGACAAAAAATGAGCAATCTAAATGCAAAGACATTCCAATGTAAAGATCTTAGCTTTAAAAGAAAAAGTTATTCGAATGGATGGTTTTAAGGTCATACGATGTGAATAAGTGGGCTCTTCATCGTATTGGTTTCAAAATCAACAACCGCTAGTAAAGAAAAACAAAGAAACCTCGAATGGATGGTTTTGAGGTCATACGATGAGAATGTATGTGCATTGGCATCGTATTGGTTTCACAATCAACCACCGCTGGAATCCGCTATCAGAATATTTTAAATAGGCACTCGCTGAACCTCCAAGAAAAGATTTAACATCTATATTTCATTTAGTATGGAAATCCAACCCAGGACTTGTGTGACAGGCTCGAGCTTAATGGGAGATGGCGGATTCAAAAACATCTTGGTATGCCCGCAACAGCCAATAAGACAAATTTAGTGTGTGACAAAAAAATAAACAATCTAAATGCAAAGACATTCCAATGTAAAGATCTTAGCTTTAAAAGAAAAAGTTATTCGAATGGATGGTTTTAAGGTCATACGATGTGAATGAGTGGGCATTGCATCGTATTGGTTTCAAAATCAACAACCGCTAGTAAAGAAAAAACAAACCTCGAATGGATGGTTTTGAGGTCATACAATGAGAAGGTATGGGCATTGGCATCGTATTGGTTTCAAAATCAACCACCGCTGGAATCCGCTATCGGAATATTTTAAATAGGCACTCGCTGAACCTCCAAGAAAACATTTAACATCTATAGTTCATGTAGTATGGGTATCCAGCCCAGGACTTGAGTGACAGGCTCGAGCTAAATGGGAGATGGCGGATTCAAGAACATCCTGGTGTCCCCGCAACAGCCCATAACACAAATTTAGTGTGTGACAAAAATGAGCAATCTAAATTAAAAGACATTCCAATGTAAAGATCTTAGCTTGAAAAGAAAAAGTTATTTGAATGGATGGTTTTAAGGTCATACGATGTGAATGAGTGGGCATTGCATCGTATTGGTTTCAAAATCAACCACTGCTGGAATCCGCTATCGGAATAATTTAAATAGGCACTTGCTGAACCTCCAAGAAAACATTTAATATCTATATTCATTTAGTATGAGAATTATACCCAGGACTTGTGTGACAGGCTCGAGCTAAATGGGTGATGCCGGATTCAAGAACATCTTGGTGTCACCGCAACACCCAATAAGACAAATTTAGTGTGTGACAAAAATGAGCAATCTAAATGCAAAGACATTCCAATGTAAAGATCTTAGCTTTAAAAGAAAAAGTTATTCGAATGGATGGTTTTAAGGTCATACGATGTGAATGAGTGGGCATTGCATCGTATTGGTTTTCAAATCAACAACCGCTAGTAAAGAAATAACAAACCTGGAATGGATGGCTTTAAGGTCATACGATGTAAATGATTGGGCATTGCATCGTATTGGTTTTCAAATCAACAACCGCTAGTAAAGAAAAAAGAAAAACTTCGAATGGATGGTTTTGAGGTCATACAATGAGAAGGTATGGGCATTGGCATCGTATTGGTTTCAAAATCAACCAACGCTAGAATCCGCTATCGGTAAATTTAAATAGGCACTCGCTGAACCTCCAAGAAAACATTTAACATCTATAGTTCATTTAGTATGGAAAATACAACCCAGGACTTATTGACAGGCTCGAGCTAAATGGGAGATGGCGGATTCAAGAACATCTTGGTGTCCCCGCAACAGCCCATAACACAAATTTAGTGTGTGACAAAAAATGAGCAATCTAAATGCAAAGACATTCCAATGTAAAGATCTTAGCTTTAAAAGAAAAAGTTATTCGAATGGATGGTTTTAAGGTCATACGATGTGAATAAGTGGGCTCTTCATCGTATTGGTTTCAAAATCAACAACCGCTAGTAAAGAAAAACAAAGAAACCTCGAATGGATGGTTTTGAGGTCATACGATGAGAATGTATGTGCATTGGCATCGTATTGGTTTCACAATCAACCACCGCTGGAATCCGCTATCAGAATATTTTAAATAGGCACTCGCTGAACCTCCAAGAAAAGATTTAACATCTATATTTCATTTAGTATGGAAATCCAACCCAGGACTTGTGTGACAGGCTCGAGCTTAATGGGAGATGGCGGATTCAAAAACATCTTGGTATGCCCGCAACAGCCAATAAGACAAATTTAGTGTGTGACAAAAAAATAAACAATCTAAATGCAAAGACATTCCAATGTAAAGATCTTAGCTTTAAAAGAAAAAGTTATTCGAATGGATGGTTTTAAGGTCATACGATGTGAATGAGTGGGCATTGCATCGTATTGGTTTCAAAATCAACAACCGCTAGTAAAGAAAAAACAAACCTCGAATGGATGGTTTTGAGGTCATACAATGAGAAGGTATGGGCATTGGCATCGTATTGGTTTCAAAATCAACCACCGCTGGAATCCGCTATCGGAATATTTTAAATAGGCACTCGCTGAACCTCCAAGAAAACATTTAACATCTATAGTTCATGTAGTATGGGTATCCAGCCCAGGACTTGAGTGACAGGCTCGAGCTAAATGGGAGATGGCGGATTCAAGAACATCCTGGTGTCCCCGCAACAGCCCATAACACAAATTTAGTGTGTGACAAAAATGAGCAATCTAAATTAAAAGACATTCCAATGTAAAGATCTTAGCTTGAAAAGAAAAAGTTATTTGAATGGATGGTTTTAAGGTCATACGATGTGAATGAGTGGGCATTGCATCGTATTGGTTTCAAAATCAACCACTGCTGGAATCCGCTATCGGAATAATTTAAATAGGCACTTGCTGAACCTCCAAGAAAACATTTAATATCTATATTCATTTAGTATGAGAATTATACCCAGGACTTGTGTGACAGGCTCGAGCTAAATGGGTGATGCCGGATTCAAGAACATCTTGGTGTCACCGCAACACCCAATAAGACAAATTTAGTGTGTGACAAAAATGAGCAATCTAAATGCAAAGACATTCCAATGTAAAGATCTTAGCTTTAAAAGAAAAAGTTATTCGAATGGATGGTTTAAAGGTCATACGATGAGATTGTATGGGCATCGGCATCGTATTGGTTTCAAAATCAACCACCGCTGGAATCCGCTATCGGAATAATTTAAATAGGCACTCGCTGAACCTCCAAGAAAACATTTAACATCTATAGTTCATGTAGTATGGGTATCCAGCCCAGGACTTGAGTGACAGGCTCGAGCTAAATGGGAGATGGCGGATTCAAGAACATCCTGGTGTCCCCGCAAGAGCCAATAAGACAAATTATGTGTGACAAAAAATGAGCAATCTCAATGCAAAGACATTCCAATGTAAAGATCTTAGCTTTAAAAGAAAAAGTTATTCGAATGGATGGTTTAAAGGTCATACGATGAGATTGTATGGGCATTGGCATCGTATTGGTTTCAAAATCAACCACCGCTGGAATCCGCTATCGGAATATTTTAAATAGGCACTCGCTGAACCTCCAAAAAAACATTTAACATCTATAGTTCATTTAGTATGGAAAATACAACCCAGGACTTATTGACAGGCTCGAGCTAAATGGGAGATGGCGGATTCAAGAACATCTTGGTGTCCCCGCAACAGCCCATAACACAAATTTAGTGTGTGACAAAAAATGAGCAATCTAAATGCAAAGACATTCCAATGTAAAGATCTTAGCTTTAAAAGAAAAAGTTATTCGAATGGATGGTTTTAAGGTCATACGATGTGAATGAGTGGGCATTGCATCGTATTGGTTTTCAAATCAACAACCGCTAGTAAAGAAATAACAAACCTCGAATGGATGGCTTTAAGGTCATACGATGTAAATGATTGGGCATTGCATCGTATTGGTTTTCAAATCAACAACCGCTAGTAAAGAAAAAAGAAAAACTTCGAATGGATGGTTTTGAGGTCATACAATGAGAAGGTATGGGCATTGGCATCGTATTGGTTTCAAAATCAACCAACGCTAGAATCCGCTATCGGAATAATTTAAATAGGCACTTGCTGAACCTCCAAGAAAACATTTAATATCTATATTCATTTAGTATGAGAATTATACCCAGGACTTGTGTGACAGGCTCGAGCTAAATGGGTGATGGCGGATTCAAGAACATCTTGGTGTCACCGCAACACCCAATAAGACAAATTTAGTGTGTGACAAAAATGAGCAATCTAAATGCAAAGACATTCCAATGTAAAGATCTTAGCTTTAAAAGAAAAAGTTATTCGAATGGATGGTTTAAAGGTCATACGATGAAATTGTATGGGCATTGGCATCGTATTGGTTTCAAAATCAACCACCGCTGGAATCCGCTATCGGAATAATTTAAATAGGCACTCGCTGAACCTCCAAGAAAACATTTAACATCTATAGTTCATTTAGTATGGAAAATACAACCCAGGACTTATTGACAGGCTCGAGCTAATTGGGAGATGGCGGATTCAAGAACATCTTGGTGTCCCCGCAACAGCCCATAACACAAATTTAGTGTGTGACAAAAAATGAGCAATCTAAATGCAAAGACATTCCAATGTAAAGATCTTAGCTTTAAAAGAAAAAGTTATTCGAATGGATGGTTTTAAGGTCATACGATGTGAATGAGTGGGCATTGCATCGTATTGGTTTTCAAATCAACAACCGCTAGTAAAGAAATAACAAACCTCGAATGGATGGCTTTAAGGTCATACGATGTAAATGATTGGGCATTGCATCGTATTGGTTTTCAAATCAACAACCGCTAGTAAAGAAAAAAGAAAAACTTCGAATGGATGGTTTTGAGGTCATACAATGAGAAGGTATGGGCATTGGCATCGTATTGGTTTCAAAATCAACCAACGCTAGAATCCGCTATCGGAATAATTTAAATAGGCACTTGCTGAACCTCCAAGAAAACATTTAATATCTATATTCATTTAGTATGAGAATTATACCCAGGACTTGTGTGACAGGCTCGAGCTAAATGGGTGATGGCGGATTCAAGAACATCTTGGTGTCACCGCAACACCCAATAAGACAAATTTAGTGTGTGACAAAAATGAGCAATCTAAATGCAAAGACATTCCAATGTAAAGATCTTAGCTTTAAAAGAAAAAGTTATTCGAATGGATGGTTTAAAGGTCATACGATGAAATTGTATGGGCATTGGCATCGTATTGGTTTCAAAATCAACCACCGCTGGAATCCGCTATCGGAATAATTTAAATAGGCACTCGCTGAACCTCCAAGAAAACATTTAACATCTATAGTTCATTTAGTATGGAAAATACAACCCAGGACTTATTGACAGGCTCGAGCTAATTGGGAGATGGCGGATTCAAGAACATCTTGGTGTCCCCGCAACAGCCCATAACACAAATTTAGTGTGTGACAAAAAATGAGCAATCTAAATGCAAAGACATTCCAATGTAAAGATCTTAGCTTTAAAAGAAAAAGTTATTCGAATGGATGGTTTTAAGGTCATACGATGTGAATGAGTGGGCATTGCATCGTATTGGTTTTCAAATCAACAACCGCTAGTAAAGAAATAACAAACCTCGAATGGATGGCTTTAAGGTCATACGATGTAAATGATTGGGCATTGCATCGTATTGGTTTTCAAATCAACAACCGCTAGTAAAGAAAAAAGAAAAACTTCGAATGGATGGTTTTGAGGTCATACAATGAGAAGGTATGGGCATTGGCATCGTATTGGTTTCAAAATCAACCAACGCTAGAATCCGCTATCGGTAAATTTAAATAGGCACTCGCTGAACCTCCAAGAAAACATTTAACATCTATAGTTCATTTAGTATGGAAAATACAACCCAGGACTTATTGACAGGCTCGAGCTAAATGGGAGATGGCGGATTCAAGAACATCTTGGTGTCACCGCAACACCCAATAAGACAAATTTAGTGTGTGACAAAAATGAGCAATCTAAATGCAAAGACATTCCAATGTAAAGATCTTAGCTTTAAAAGAAAAAGTTATTCGAATGGATGGTTTAAAGGTCATACGATGAAATTGTATGGGCATTGGCATCGTATTGGTTTCAAAATCAACCACCGCTGGAATCCGCTATCGGAATATTTTAAATAGGCACTCGCTGAACCTCCAAGAAAACATTTAACATCTATAGTTCATTTAGTATGGAAAATACAACCCAGGACTTATTGACAGGCTCGAGCTAAATGGGAGATGGCGGATTCAAGAACATCGTGGTGTCCCCGCAACAGCCCATAACACAAGTTTAGTGTGTGACAAAAAATGAGCAATCTAAATGCAAAGACATTCCAATGTAAAGATCTTAGCTTTAAAAGAAAAAGTTATTCGAATGGATGGTTTTAAGGTCATACGATGTGAATAATTGGGCTCTTCATCGTATTGGTTTCAAAATCAACAACCGCTAGTAAAGAAAAACAAAGAAACCTCGAATCGATGGTTTTGAGGTTATACGATGAGAATGTATGTGCATTGGCATCGTATTGGTTTCACAATCAACCACCGCTGGAATCCGCTATCAGAATATTTTAAATAGGCACTCGCTGAACCTCCAAGAAAACATTTAACATCTATAGTTCATGTAGTATGGGTATCCAGCCCAGGACTTGAGTGAAAGGCTCGAGCTAAATGGGAGATGGCGGATTCAAGAACATCCTGGTGTCCCCGCAAGAGCCAATAAGACAAATTATGTGTGACAAAAAATGAGCAATCTCAATGCAAAGACATTCCAATGTAAAGATCTTAGCTTTAAAAGAAAAAGTTATTCGAATGGATGGTTTAAAGGTCATACGATGAGATTGTATGGGCATTGGCATCGTATTGGTTTCAAAATCAACCACCGCTGGAATCCGCTATCGGAATATTTTAAATAGGCACTCGCTGAACCTCCAAGAAAACATTTAACATCTATAGTTCATTTAGTATGGAAAATACAACCCAGGACTTATTGACAGGCTCGAGCTAAATGGGAGATGGCGGATTCAAGAACATCTTGGTGTCCCCGCAACAGCCCATAACACAAATTTAGTGTGTGACAAAAAATGAGCAATCTAAATGCAAAGACATTCCAATGTAAAGATCTTAGCTTTAAAAGAAAAAGTTAATCGAATGGATGGTTTTAAGGTCATACGATGTGAATGAGTGGGCATTGCATCGTATTGGTTTTCAAATCAACAACCGCTAGTAAAGAAATAACAAACCTCGAATGGATGGCTTTAAGGTCATACGATGTAAATGATTGGGCATTGCAACGTATTGGTTTTCAAATCAACAACCGCTAGTAAAGAAAAAAGAAAAACTTCGAATGGATGGTTTTGAGGTCATACAATGAGAAGGTATGGGCATTGGCATCGTATTGGTTTCAAAATCAACCAACGCTAGAATCCGCTATCGGAATAATTTAAATAGGCACTTGCTGAACCTCCAGGAAAAAATTTAATATCTATATTCATTTAGTATGAGAATTATACCCAGGACTTGTGTGACAGGCTCGAGCTAAATGGGTGATGGCGGATTCAAGAACATCTTGGTGTCACCGCAACACCCAATAAGACAAATTTAGTGTGTGACAAAAATGAGCAATCTAAATGCAAAGACATTCCAATGTAAAGATCTTAGCTTTAAAAGAAAAAGTTATTCGAATGGATGGTTTAAAGGTCATACGATGAAATTGTATGGGCATTGGCATCGTATTGGTTTCAAAATCAACCACCGCTGGAATCCGCTATCGGAATAATTTAAATAGGCACTCGCTGAACCTCCAAGAAAACATTTAACATCTATAGTTCATTTAGTATGGAAAATACAACCCAGGACTTATTGACAGGCTCGAGCTAAATGGGAGATGGCGGATTCAAGAACATCTTGGTGTCCCCGCAACAGCCCATAACACAAATTTAGTGTGTGACAAAAAATGAGCAATCTAAATGCAAAGACATTCCAATGTAAAGATCTTAGCTTTAAAAGAAAAAGTTATTCGAATGGATGGTTTTAAGGTCATACGATGTGAATGAGTGGGCATTGCATCGTATTGGTTTTCAAATCAACAACCGCTAGTAAAGAAATAACAAACCTCGAATGGATGGCTTTAAGGTCATACGATGTAAATGAGTGGGCATTGCATCGTAGTGGTTTTCAAATCAACAACCGCTAGTAAAGAAAAAAGAAAAACTTCGAATGGATGGTTTTGAGGTCATACAATGAGAAGGTATGGGCATTGGCATCGTATTGGTTTCAAAATCAACCAACGCTAGAATCCGCTATCGGTAAATTTAAATAGGCACTCGCTGAACCTCCAAGAAAACATTTAACATCTATAGTTCATTTAGTATGGAAAATACAACCCAGGACTTATTGACAGGCTCGAGCTAAATGGGAGATGGCGGATTCAAGAACATCTTGGTGTCACCGCAACACCCAATAAGACAAATTTAGTGTGTGACAAAAATGAGCAATCTAAATGCAAAGACATTCCAATGTAAAGATCTTAGCTTTAAAAGAAAAAGTTATTCGATTGGATGGTTTAAAGGTCATACGATGAGATTGTATGGGCATTGGCATCGTATTGGTTTCAAAATCAACCACCGCTGGAATCCGCTATCGGAATATTTTAAATAGGCACTCGCTGAACCTCCAAGAAAACATTTAACATCTATAGTTCATTTAGTATGGAAAATACAACCCAGGACTTATTGACAGGCTCGAGCTAAATGGGAGATGGCGGATTCAAGAACATCTTGGTGTCCCCGCAACAGCCCATAACACAAATTTAGTGTGTGACAAAAAATGAGCAATCTAAATGCAAAGACATTCCAATGTAAAGATCTTAGCTTTAAAAGAAAAAGTTATTCGAATGGATGGTTTTAAGGTCATACGATGTGAATAAGTGGGCTCTTCATCGTATTGGTTTCAAAATCAACAACCGCTAGTAAAGAAAAACAAAGAAACCTCGAATCGATGGTTTTGAGGTTATACGATGAGAATGTATGTGCATTGGCATCGTATTGGTTTCACAATCAACCACCGCTGGAATCCGCTATCAGAATTTTTTAAATAGGCACTCGCTGAACCTCCAAGAAAACATTTAACATCTATAGTTCATGTAGTATGGGTATCCAGCCCAGGACTTGAGTGAAAGGCTCGAGCTAAATGGGAGATGGCGGATTCAAGAACATCCTGGTGTCCCCGCAAGAGCCAATAAGACAAATTATGTGTGACAAAAAATGAGCAATCTCAATGCAAAGACATTCCAATGTAAAGATCTTAGCTTTAAAAGAAAAAGTTATTCGAATGGATGGTTTTAAGGTCATACGATGTGAATAAGTGGGCTCTTCATCGTATTGGTTTCAAAATCAACAACCGCTGGTAAAGAAAAACAAAGAAACCTCGAATGGATGGTTTTGAGGTCATACGATGAGAATGTATGTGCATTGGCATCGTATTGGTTTCACAATCAACCACCGCTGGAATCCGCTATCAGAATATTTTAAATAGGCACTCGCTGAACCTCCAAGAAAAGATTTAACATCTATATTTCATTTAGTATGGAAATCCAACCCAGGACTTGTGTGACAGGCTCGAGCTAAATGGGAGATGGCGGATTCAAAAACATCTTGGTATGCCCGCAACAGCCAATAAGACAAATTTAGTGTGTGACAAAAAAATAAACAATCTAAATGCAAAGACATTCCAATGTAAAGATCTTAGCTTTAAAAGAAAAAGTTATTCGAATGGATGGTTTTAAGGTCATACGATGTGAATGAGTGGGCATTGCATCGTATTGGTTTCAAAATCAACAACCGCTAGTAAAGAAAAAACAAACCTCGAATGGATGGTTTTGAGGTCATACAATGAGAAGGTATGGGCATTGGCATCGTATTGGTTTCAAAATCAACCACCGCTGGAATCCGCTATCGGAATATTTTAAATAGGCACTCGCTGAACCTCCAAGAAAACATTTAACATCTATAGTTCATGTAGTATGGGTATCCAGCCCAGGACTTGAGTGACAGGCTCGAGCTAAATGGGAGATGGCGGATTCAAGAACATCCTGGTGTCCCCGCAAGAGCCAATAAGACAAATTATGTGTGACAAAAAATGAGCAATCTCAATGCAAAGACATTCCAATGTAAAGATCTTAGCTTTAAAAGAAAAAGTTATTCGAATGGATGGTTTTAAGGTCATACGATGTGAATGAGTGGGCATTGCATCGTATTGGTTTTCAAATCAACAACCGCTAGTAAAGAAATAACAAACCTGGAATGGATGGCTTTAAGGTCATACGATGTAAATGATTGGGCATTGCATCGTATTGGTTTTCAAATCAACAACCGCTAGTAAAGAAAAAAGAAAAACTTCGAATGGATGGTTTTGAGGTCATACAATGAGAAGGTATGGGCATTGGCATCGTATTGGTTTCAAAATCAACCAACGCTAGAATCCGCTATCGGTAAATTTAAATAGGCACTCGCTGAACCTCCAAGAAAACATTTAACATCTATAGTTCATTTAGTATGGAAAATACAACCCAGGACTTATTGACAGGCTCGAGCTAAATGGGAGATGGCGGATTCAAGAACATCTTGGTGTCACCGCAACACCCAATAAGACAAATTTAGTGTGTGACAAAAATGAGCAATCTAAATGCAAAGACATTCCAATGTAAAGATCTTAGCTTTAAAAGAAAAAGTTATTCGAATGGATGGTTTAAAGGTCATACCATGAGATTGTATGGGCATTGGCATCGTATTGGTTTCAAAATCAACCACCGCTGGAATCCGCTATCGGAATATTTTAAATAGGCACTCGCTGATCCTCCAAGAAAACATTTAACATCTATAGTTCATTTAGTATGGAAAATACAACCCAGGACTTATTGACAGGCTCGAGCTAAATGGGAGATGGCGGATTCAAGAACATCTTGGTGTCCCCGCAACAGCCCATAACACAAATTTAGTGTGTGACAAAAAATGAGCAATCTAAATGCAAAGACATTCCAATGTAAAGATCTTAGCTTTAAAAGAAAAAGTTATTCGAATGGATGGTTTTAAGGTCATACGATGTGAATAAGTGGGCTCTTCATCGTATTGGTTTCAAAATCAACAACCGCTAGTAAAGAAAAACAAAGAAACCTCGAATCGATGGTTTTGAGGTCATACGATGAGAATGTATGTGCATTGGCATCGTATTGGTTTCACAATCAACCACCGCTGGAATCCGCTATCAGAATATTTTAAATAGGCACTCGCTGAACCTCCAAGAAAAGATTTAACATCTATATTTCATTTTGTATGGAAATCCAACCCAGGACTTGTGGGACAGGCTCGAGCTTAATGGGAGATGGCGGATTCAAAAACATCTTGGTATGCACGCAACAGCCAATAAGACAAATTTAGTGTGAGACAAAAAAATAAACAATCTAAATGCAAAGACATTCCAATGTAAAGATCTTAGCTTTAAAAGAAAAAGTTATTCGAATGGATGGTTTTAAGGTCATACGATGTGAATGAGTGGGCATTGCATCGTATTGGTTTCAAAATCAACAACCGCTAGTAAAGAAAAAACAAACCTCGAATGGATGGTTTTGAGGTCATACAATGAGAAGGTATGGGCATTGGCATCGTATTGGTTTCAAAATCAACCACCGCTGGAATCCGCTATCGGAATATTTTAAATAGGCACTCGCTGAACCTCCAAGAAAACATTTAACATCTATAGTTCATGTAGTATGGGTATCCAGCCCAGGACTTGAGTGACAGGCTCGAGCTAAATGGGAGATGGCGGATTCAAGAACATCCTGGTGTCCCCGCAAGAGCCAATAAGACAAATTATGTGTGACAAAAAATGAGCAATCTCAATGCAAAGACATTCCAATGTAAAGATCTTAGCTTTAAAAGAAAAAGTTATTCGAATGGATGGTTTTAAGGTCATACGATGTAAATGAGTGGGCATTGCATCGTATTGGTTTTCAAATTGTTACGTATCTAGGCATTGTTACCTAGATACCATTTTTTTTCTCTTGACCTGTAGGTTGTCTGCCCCTTGTGTAATAAGTTTTTTTTTATTTTTCACGGTGAGTCAAGCCACACAGACAGTGACCGGTCCTTGACCTATGTGTGTACCTCTGGTTGAAAGGAGGGTGTTTTTTTTTTTCTTTTCTTCTTTCTCTTTGAAGAGCGTTCTAGAACTGGGTGTTGATGACTTACTGTTCTAGAAATTACTAGATATCGACGCGCGGTAGATTATATAAAGACCGCTCGCGTAACGTTGACGGACAGACAGACATACGGAGACAGCCGTGAGACAGAATAGCGGAGACATTGCGTGACCCGTGCGTGGTATACCAATCGATCGTGTAAGTTAAGATTTTTTCTTTTTCAAGGCCTTGCTTGTATTTGTAATTATATTTTCAAACTCTTGTATTGTAATATTTTTACAAGCCATTTTTGTAAAAGGGTTTTGGTCAACCCTTCTATTTTGTATTGAGTTATATTATGATTAAACATTAAGTTGATATTTTACCTTCCGATTTCTTGTGTCATTTTTTTTTGTTATTCATTGTAAGTCTCTGATTAAATTCAGACTTAAAATAAGTGACACAACTACCTTTTTCTATTGTCACGTTCCCCTAGACAAGCCATTTAAAAGTAGAATTCGATTTGTAATACGTGACAAAAGAAGTTTGAGGGCTTTCGTCCCGGATATTTTTCTGAACCTATTTTCGTCTTACTTGAGTAATTTTGTAAAGGCGAAGTTGACTTTAACAAAAAATTTTTTTGTGTCAAAGAGTCGGAAGTAAAGTATCAATAGTATTGACCAAACTCTCTTAAGGTTTTTTGTTGTACTGATTTTGTACTGTATATTTACATTGTATACATTTTTTTTGCTTGTAATAGTTGTTAGTTAGTCATGGATATTCAGGTTTTTCTTGCAAATCCCTCTGTGGAAGAGCTTGATGCTTGTACTAGGAAGGAACTGGTCCTTATTTCTAAACAGTTAGGGTTAAAAATAAAATCAAATGCCCTTAAACAAGAAATCAGAGATAACATTGTAATCCATTATGTAGACGAGGAAGTGTTTTCTGAAGACCTTTTAGAGACCCTTAGACCCGATGAGGGTAAATCAGATTTAGAACTTCAGATAAAATTAAAACAGATGGAAATAGAAGCCCAGAAAGAATTAGAGCTTGCAGCGGCTAGAGAGCAGAAAGAAATTAAACAAAAAGAATTAGAGCTTGCAGCGGCTAGAGAGCAGAGAGAAATTAAACAAAAAGAATTAGAGCTTGCAGCGGCTAGAGAGCAGAAAGAAATGGAAATGAAATTACAAATAGAGTTAAAAAAATTAGAGTTAGCTGCTAATGTAAGACCAGATTCTTCCCCTGCCAGTCATACTGTTGAAGCAATAAAATTTTTGAAAATAATTCCACGCTTTAATGAAGCCACAATTGACAATTATTTTCCACAATTTGAACTTGCTGTGAAAAATTTTAATGTACCTGAAACTTTGTGGCCCACTTTGTTGCAAACAGTTTTGACTGGTAGAGCTGCAGAGGTATTTTGTTCTTTGACCATTGAACAACAAAAAGATTATAATGTTGTTAAGGCCTTAATTCTTAAGGCATATGAACTTGTTCCGGAAGCTTACCGAAAGCAGTTCAGGGATTGTCGCAAATCGGATGGCCAAACCCATGTAGAATTCCTGCGGGAAAAGGAGCGACGCTTTGAGAAATGGCTCACTTCCAGGGAAATCGGCACCGACTTTGCAAAATTCAAGAACCTAATGCTGATGGAAGAGTTCAAGAGTTGTGTGCGGCTGGACGTCCGTACGCATATAGCTGATCGTGGCGAGGAAGATGTGCACAAGGCTGCAGTGTTGGCAGACGATTATATAATATCACATCAATTTGCCAAGTATACGACGGATGTCAAGCCAAAACAAGTCAAACAGCCTGAGTCCACTGCTAGCAACTCCATCGAGAACAGCAGTACAAATGACAGAAAACCTACTACAAGTAAAGCTACTTGTTCCTACTGCAAACGAGAAGGCCATAAAATTGACGATTGCTGGAAATTGAGGAAGAGAAACGAAAAAGCTCCTTCAAAAGTCAGCGCTTGCACAGTACAGTGGTCGGCGAGGTTTACTCCCTCATCATCAAGTCATATCAAGAATACCTCGACACCACCTGTTTCAAATGTATTGACTGTACAAGACTCTCCGAAAATGTCTCCACGATGTTCCAATGACTCAAACAAGAGTTTTTCAAATACATCAAGCCGATGTTCCAATGACTCAAACAAGAGTTTTTCAAATTCATCTTTACGATGTTCCAATGACTCAATCAAGAGTTTTTCAAATACATCAAGCCGATGTTCCAATGACTCAAACAAGAGTTTTTCAAATACATCAAGCCGATGTTCCAATGACTCTATCCAGAGTTCCCATAATACATCACCCCGATGTTCCAATGACTCTATCCAGAGTTCCCATAATACATCACCCCGATGTTCCAATGACTCTATCCAGAGTTCCCATAATACATCACCCCGATGTTCCAATGACTCTATCCAGAGTTCCCATAATACATCACCCCGATGTTCCAATGACTCTATCCAGAGTTCCCATAAGACATCACCCCGATGTTCTAATGACTCCATCAAGAGTTCTCCAAATACATCCAAAAGATGTTCTACTGACTCAAGAAAGAGTTTCTCCACTGCGTCTCCTAGAGATGTCAATGACTCCAGCGAGAGTTTGACCCAAGTCCAGTCTGCATCAACCAAAATTGATGTTTTATTAGAGGATTTTAAGCCTTTCATTTCGGAAGGATTCGTATCACTACCCGGTGATTCTACCAGTCTACGACCTATCACCATTTTGAGAGACACAGGTGCCTCACAATCGCTACTTTTAGAGGGTATCTTGCCCTTGTCAAAATCATCATCGACTGGGAAGAGCATCCTGTTACGAGGCGTAGAGCTTGGATGTATAGATGTGCCTCTACATCTAATCGACATAAAGTCAAATCTCATTACTGGACCGGTTGTTGTAGGTGTCCGACCAACATTACCATTGGAAGGCATCTCGTTGCTGTTAGGCAATGACTTAGCAGGTGGAAAGGTGATAGCCGAACCCATCGTCACTCAAACATCCGACTTATCTGCCACACCCGAGGAAGACCTAGAGTTATATCCAGCGTGTGCAGTAACAAGGGCAATGAGGTTGAAAGCATCTCAAGAAGAGAACGTCATCAAGGCCAACAGTAACCACGATGATGTGGACTTGAGCACCACATTCTTTGCTTCTCTTGAAGAAGAACCAACGCCAAATTCTGAAAAGCCGGCATCAACTCGAAAACAGTTGATTGAGGACCAAAAGAAGGATCCAGAGCTCGCCAAACTTCGAGAAACCGCAATGACATCACAAGAGGCAGAGCTAGCATCAACGTGCTACTACATCCAAGATGATATGCTCTTCAGGAAATGGAAACCTCCAGACGCATCCAACGAAGAAGAATGGAGAATATGCCATCAAATCGTGTTACCAGAAAGATACCGAGCGTACATCATGAATCTGGCTCATGACACACCAATGTCAGGTCATCTCGGCATCCACAAGACATACCACAAGATTATGTCACACTTCTTCTGGCCACGTTTGAAGAAAGATGTCATCCAGTACTGCCGATCCTGTCATGCCTGTCAGATGGTTGGCAAGCCAAATCAAAAGATCCCTGTTGCTCCTCTGAAGCCGATTCCAGCCTTTGAAGAACCTTTCAGCAGAGTACTTATTGACTGTGTTGGTCCTCTCCCAAGGACAAAAGCTGGCAACCAATACCTATTGACCATTATGTGTGCTTCAACTCGTTTTCTTGAGGCTATTCCTCTAAGGAACATAAAAGCATCGAACATTGTAAAGGCCTTAATCAAGTTCTTTACTCTATTTGGTCTACCAAAGTCCATCCAATCGGACCAAGGAACGAATTTCACGGCCAATCTTTTCAAGCAAGTCATGACTCAGTTGGGCATCAAACACTGCATGTCGAGTGCGTATCATGCCGAGTCGCAAGGCGCTCTTGAGCGATTCCATCAGACTCTCAAGAACATGATCCGAACCTATTGCTTTGAGCACGAAAAAGACTGGGACGAAGGAATCCACATGCTGCTGTTTGCAACTCGTGAATCCGTCCAGGAATCGTTGGGATTCAGCCCTTTTGACTTAGTCTTTGGCCATTCGGTGCGCGGTCCCTTGAAATGTATAAAAGAGACTTTGTTGTCACCAACAGCCACTGAAGGACTTTTAGACTATGTAAGTAAGTTTAAAACTAGACTTTATGATGCTTGTGTTCTGGCCAAAAATAACTTACAAAACACCCAATCCAGCATGAAACGCTGGTATGATAGAAAGGCCCGTGTTAGAGAATTTTCTCCCGGGGATAAGGTGCTTGTATTTTTGCCCATACCAGGTCAACCCTTGCAAGCCAGATATTTTGGTCCCTATGAAATTGAGACCAAAATTAGTGACCTCAATTACACAATCAAAACTCCTGACCGTAGGAAAAAGACTCAGCTATGTCATATAAACATGCTGAAGCCTTATGTATCTCGGCCAGATCACTCAGAGAAGAGTAATTGTGTTTTAAATACAGTCAAAAGTTGTTCAAATAGCCATGTTTCTCCTATTGATGATGATATTGTAAAGGAGAAATTTGGACAATACAAAATACCTAATTCTTTTGTATTACAGAATTTGGATGTAAAACTGTCTCATCTGTCTTCGACAGAAAGGCCAGTTATCATGAAACTCATTAATGAATTTAATGACATTTTTTCTGATGTACCAAAACAGACTAATGTTATAATGCATGATGTAGATGTTGGCGAGGCTACTCCAGTCAAGCAGCATCCTTACAGGGTCAACCCTGAAAAACTTGCCATACTTAGGTCAGAAATCAAGTATATGCTTGAAAATGACCTCATTGAACCAAGTTCCAGTAGCTGGAGCTCCCCATGTGTCTTGATACCTAAACAGGACAAGACTTATCGTTTTTGTACAGACTACCGTAAGGTAAATGCTGTAACAAAGACCGATTCGTTTCCTATCCCTAGGATAGACGATCTCATAGATCGTATTGGTGACGCTAAGTACATCACCAAAATAGACCTACTTTCAGGTTATTGGCAGGTTCCCCTGACTGATAGGGCAAAGGAAATCTCCGCCTTTGTCACCCCTGATGGTCTGTACCAATACAAAGTGATGCCATTTGGCATGAAGAATGCTCCTGCCACTTTCCAGAGAATGATAAATGCCCTGCTTGCTGACATGGAGAATTGCCACGCATACATAGACGATGTAGTAATTTTTAGCCAAGATTTTTCTAGCCATTGTAAACAACTGCATTGTCTTTTTACTAAACTTTTACATGCAAAAATTACTGTAAACCTGAGTAAGAGTGATTTTTGCCAGGCTTCCATCCAATACTTAGGCCATATTGTAGGACAAGGCCAGGTGAAACCTGTAATGGCCAAAGTAGAAGCTATCCAAGCTTTCCCTATTCCTGCTGATCGGAAACAACTCCGAAGATTTTTGGGAATGTCTGGATATTATAGAAAATTTTGCGAAAATTTTTCTGTCATTGCCAGTCCTTTAACAAACCTCCTGAGAAAGAACGTCCGATTTACTTGGACGGATGAATGTCAGAAAGCCTTTAACCAAATTAAGCAGATATTATCTAGCTCCCCCATTTTGATGGCTCCTGATTTCGGAAAACCTTTTAGGTTAGCTATTGACGCCAGTGACACAGGTGTTGGGTCAGTCCTTTACCAAGAAGATAATTTCCAAGTAGAGCACCCTATTTGTTTCTTTTCCAAGAAATTTAATAGACATCAAAGAAATTATTCTACTGTGGAAAAAGAATGTCTTGGGTTGATTCTTTCTATACAACACTTTGATTTTTATATCAGTGGGTCCAGATGGCCACTGGTTGTATTTACTGACCACAATTCCCTTACATTTATCCACAAAATGTCTGGCAAGAACCAACGACTTCTCAGGTGGAGTTTATTTTTACAAGAGTACAACCTAGATCTTAAACACATAAAAGGCAGCGAAAATGTTATCGCCGATGCTTTATCTAGATTGTAAAAAGTATTTTGATGTATATTTTTTTTTATATATATCATGATAAATCCATTCTGTAATGTAAATATCATTTTTGTAATTGTTCTAAAAAGATTTCCATTTCGTGGAAATGTAAACTTTTTATTTTTAGGAGGGAGGTGTTACGTATCTAGGCATTGTTACCTAGATACCATTTTTTTTCTCTTGACCTGTAGGTTGTCTGCCCCCTTGTGTAATAAGTTTTTTTTATATTTTTCACGGTGAGTCAAGCCACACAGACAGTGACCGGTCCTTGACCTATGTGTGTACCTCTGGTTGAAAGGAGGGTGTTTTTTTTTTCTTTTCTTCTGTCTCTTTGAAGAGCGTTCTAGAACTGGGTGTTGATGACTTACTGTTCTAGAAATTACTAGATATCGACGCGCGGTAGATTATATAAAGACCGCTCGCGTAACGTTGACGGACAGACAGACATACGGAGACAGCCGTGAGACAGAATAGCGGAGACATTGCGTGACCCGTGCGTGGTATACCAATCGATCGTGTAAGTTAAGATTTTTTCTTTTTCAAGGCCTTGCTTGTATTTGTAATTATATTTTCAAACTCTTGTATTGTAATATTTTTACAAGCCATTTTTGTAAAAGGGTTTTGGTCAACCCTTCTATTTTGTATTGAGTTATATTATGATTAAACATTAAGTTGATATTTTACCTTCCGATTTCTTGTGTCATTTTTTTTTGTTATTCATTGTAAGTCTCTGATTAAATTCAGACTTAAAATAAGTGACACAACTACCTTTTTCTATTGTCACGTTCCCCTATACAAGCTTTTTAAAAGTAGAATTCAATTTGTAATACGTGACAAAATCAACAACCGCTAGTAAAGAAATAACAAACCTGGAATGGATGGCTTTAAGGTCATACGATGTAAATGATTGGGCATTGCATCGTATTGGTTTTCAAATCAACAACCGCTAGTAAAGAAAAAAGAAAAACTTCGAATGGATGGTTTTGAGGTCATACAATGAGAAGGTATGGGCATTGGCATCGTATTGGTTTCAAAATCAACCAACGCTAGGATCCGCTATCGGTAAATTTAAATAGGCACTCGCTGAACCTCCAAGAAAACATTTAACATCTATAGTTCATTTAGTATGGAAAATACAACCCAGGACTTATTGACAGGCTCGAGCTAAATGGGAGATGGCGGATTCAAGAACATCTTGGTGTCACCGCAACACCCAATAAGACAAATTTAGTGTGTGACAAAAATGAGCAATCTAAATGCAAAGACATTCCAATGTAAAGATCTTAGCTTTAAAAGAAAAAGTTATTCGAATGGATGGTTTAAAGGTCATACGATGAGATTGTATGGGCATTGGCATCGTATTGGTTTCAAAATCAACCACCGCTGGAATCCGCTATCGGAATAATTTAAATAGGCACTCGCTGAACCTCCAAGAAAACATTTAACATCTATAGTTCATTTAGTATGGAAAATACAACCCAGGACTTATTGACAGGCTCGAGCTAAATGGGAGATGGCGGATTCAAGAACATCTTGGTGTCCCCGCAACAGCCCATAACACAAATTTAGTGTGTGACAAAAAATGAGCAATCTAAATGCAAAGACATTCCAATGTAAAGATCTTAGCTTTAAAAGAAAAAGTTATTCGAATGGATGGTTTTAAGGTCATACGATGTGAATAAGTGGGCTCTTCATCGTATTGGTTTCAAAATCAACAACCGCTAGTAAAGAAAAATAAAGAAACCTCGAATCGATGGTTTTGAGGTCATACGATGAGAATGTATGTGCATTGGCATCGTATTGGTTTCACAATCAACCACCGCTGGAATCCGCTATCAGAATATTTTAAATAGGCACTCGCTGAACCTCCAAGAAAAGATTTAACATCTATATTTCATTTAGTATGGAAATCCAACCCAGGACTTGTGTGACAGGCTCGAGCTTAATGGGAGATTGCGGATTCAAAAACATCTTGGTATGCCCGCAACAGCCAATAAGACAAATTTAGTGTGTGACAAAAAAATAAACAATCTAAATGCAAAGACATTCCAATGTAAAGATCTTAGCTTTAAAAGAAAAAGTTATTCGAATGGATGGTTTTAAGGTCATACGATGTGAATGAGTGGGCATTGCATCGTATTGGTTTCAAAATCAACAACCGCTAGTAAAGAAAAAACAAACCTCGAATGGATGGTTTTGAGGTCATACAATGAGAAGGTATGGGCATTGGCATCGTATTGGTTTCAAAATCAACCACCGCTGGAATTCGCTATCGGAATATTTTAAATAGGCACTCGCTGAACCTCCAAGAAAACATTTAACATCTATAGTTCATGTAGTATGGGTATCCAGCCCAGGACTTGAGTGACAGGCTCGAGCTAAATGGGAGATGGCGGATTCAAGAACATCCTGGTGTCCCCGCAAGAGCCAATAAGACAAATTATGTGTGACAAAAAATGAGCAATCTCAATGCAAAGACATTCCAATGTAAAGATCTTAGCTTTAAAAGAAAAAGTTATTCGAATGGATGGTTTTAAGGTCATACGATGTGAATGAGTGGGCATTGCATCGTATTGGTTTTCAAATCAACAACCGCTAGTAAAGAAATAACAAACCTCGAATGGATGGCTTTAAGGTCATACGATGTAAATGATTGGGCATTGCATCATATTGGTTTTCAAATCAACAACCGCTAGTAAAGAAAAAAGAAAAACTTCGAATGGATGGTTTTGAGGTCATACAATGAGAAGGTATGGGCATTGGCATCGTATTGGTTTCAAAATCAACCAACGCTAGAATCTGCTATCGGTAAATTTAAATAGGCACTCGCTGAACCTCCAAGAAAACATTTAACATCTATATTTCATTTAGTATGGAAAATACAACCCAGGACTTATTGACAGGCTCGAGCTAAATGGGAGATGGCGGATTCAAGAACATCTTGGTGTCACCGCAACACCCAATAAGACAAATTTAGTGTGTGACAAAAATGAGCAATCTAAATGCAAAGACATTCCAATGTAAAGATCTTAGCTTTAAAAGAAAAAGTTATTCGAATGGATGGTTTTAAGGTCATACGATGTGAATAAGTGGGCTCTTCATCGTATTGGTTTCAAAATCAACAACCGCTAGTAAAGAAAAACAAAGAAACCTCGAATCGATGGTTTTGAGGTCATACGATGAGATTGTATGGGCATTGGCATCGTATTGGTTTCACAATCAACCACCGCTGGAATCCGCTATCAGAATATTTTAAATAGGCACTCGCTGAACCTCCAAGAAAAGATTTAACATCTATATTTCATTTAGTATGGAAATCCAACCCAGGACTTGTGTGACAGGCTCGAGCTTAATGGGAGATGGCGGATTCAAAAACATCTTGGTATGCCCGCAACAGCCAATAAGACAAATTTAGTGTGTGACAAAAAAATAAACAATCTAAATGCAAAGACATTCCAATGTAAAGATCTTAGCTTTAAAAGAAAAAGTTATTCGAATGGATGGTTTTAAGGTCATACGATGTGAATGAGTGGGCATTGCATCGTATTGGTTTCAAAATCAACAACCGCTAGTAAAGAAAAAACAAACCTCGAATGGATGGTTTTGAGGTCATACAATGAGAAGGTATGGGCATTGGCATCGTATTGGTTTCAAAATCAACCACCGCTGGAATCCGCTATCGGAATATTTTAAATAGGCACTCGCTGAACCTCCAAGAAAACATTTAACATCTATAGTTCATGTAGTATGGGTATCCAGCCCAGGACTTGAGTGACAGGCTCGAGCTAAATGGGAGATGGCGGATTCAAGAACATCCTGGTGTCCGCGCAAGAGCCAATGAGACAAATTATGTGTGACAAAAAATGAGCAATCTCAATGCAAAGACATTCCACTGTAAAGATCTTAGCTTTAAAAGAAAAAGTTATTCGAATGGATGGTTTTAAGGTCATACGATGTGAATGAGTGGGCATTGCATCGTATTGGTTTTAGAATCAACAACCGCTAGTAAAGAAAAAAGAAAAACTTCGAATGGATGGTTTTGAGGTCATACAATGAGAAGGTATGGGCATTGGCATCGTATTGGTTTCAAAATCAACCAACGCTAGAATCCGCTATCGGTAAATTTAAATAGGCACTCGCTGAACCTCCAAGAAAACATTTAACATCTATAGTTCATTTAGTATGGAAAATACAACCCAGGACTTATTGACAGGCTCGAGCTAAATGGGAGATGGCGGATTCAAGAACATCTTGGTATGCCCGCAAAAGCCAATAAGAAAATTATGTGTGTGACAAAAATGAGCAATCTAAATGCAAAGACAATCCAATGTAAAGATCTTAACTTTTAAAAAAAAAAGTTATTCGAATGGATGGTTTTAGGTCATACGATGAGATTGTATGGGCATTGGCATCGTATTGGTTTCAAAATCAACCACCGCTGGAATCCGCTATCGGAATATTTTAAATAGGCACTCGCTGAACCTCCAAGAAAACATTTAACATCTATATTTCATGTAGTATGGGTATCCAGCCCAGGACTTGAGTGAAAGGCTCGAGCTAAATGGGAGATGGCGGATTCAAGAACATCCTGGTGTCCCCGCAAGAGCCAATAAGACAAATTATGTGTGACAAAAAATGAGCAATCTCAATGCAAAGACATTCCAATGTAAAGATCTTAGCTTTAAAAGAAAAAGTTATTCGAATGGATGGCTTTAAGGTCATACGATGTGAATGAGTGGGCATTGCATCGTATAGGTTTTCAAATCAACAACCGCTAGTAAAGAAATAAAAAACCTCGAATGGATGGCTTTAAGGTCATACGATGTAAATGAGTGGGCATTGCATCGTATTGGTTTTCAAATCAACCAACGCTAGAATCCGCTATCGGTAAATATAAATAGGCACTCGCTGAACCTCCAAGAAAACATTTAACATCTATAGTTCATTTAGTATGGAAAATACAACCCAGGACTTATTGACAGGCTCGAGCTAAATGGGAGATGGCGGATTCAAGAACATCTTGGTGTCCCCGCAACAGCCCATAACACAAATTTAGTGTGTGACAAAAATGAGCAATCTAAATTAAAAGACATTCCAATGTAAAGATCTTAGCTTGAAAAGAAAAAGTTATTTGAATGGATGGTTTTAAGGTCATACGATGTGAATGAGTGGGCATTGCATCGTATTGGTTTCAAAATCAACCACTGCTGGAATCCGCTATCGGAATAATTTAAATAGGCACTTGCTGAACCTCCAAGAAAACATTTAATATCTATATTCATTTAGTATGAGAATTATACCCAGGACTTGTGTGACAGGCTCGAGCTAAATGGGAGATGGCGGATTCAAGAACATCTTGGTATGCCCGCAAAAGCCAATAAGAAAATTATGTGTGTGACAAAAATGAGCAATCTAAATGCAAAGACAATCCAATGTAAAGATCTTAACTTTTAAAAAAAAAAAATATTCGAATGGATGGTTTAAAGGTCATACGATGTGAATGAGTGGGCATTGCATCGGATTGGTTTCAAAATCAACAACCGCTAGTAAAGAAAAAACAAAGAAACCTTGAATGGATGGTTTTAGGTCATACGATGAGATTGTATGGGCATTAGCATCGTATTGGTTTCAAAATCTACCACCGCTGGAATCTGCTATCGGAATAATTTAAATAGGCACTCGCTGAACCTCCAAGAAAACTTTTAAGATCTATATTTCATTTAGTATGAGAATTCAACCCAGGACTTATTGACAGGCTCGAGCTAAATGGGAGATGGCGGATTCAAGAACATCCTGGTGTCCCCGCAAGAGCCAATAAGACAAATTATGTGTGATAAAAAATGAGCAATCTCAATGCAAAGACATTCCAATGTAAAGATCTTAGCTTTAAAAGAAAAAGTTATTCGAATGGATGGCTTTAAGGTCATACGATGTGAATGAGTGGGCATTGCATCGTATTGGTTTTCAAATCAACAACCGCTAGTAAAGTAATAAAAAACCTCGAATGGATGGCTTTAAGGTCATACGATGTAAATGAGTGGGCATTGCATCGTATTGGTTTTCAAATCAACCAACGCTAGAATCCGCTATCGGTAAATATAAATAGGCACTCGCTGAACCTCCAAGAAAACATTTAACATCTATAGTTCATTTAGTATGGAAAATACAACCCAGGACTTATTGACAGGCTCGAGCTAAATGGGAGATGGCGGATTCAAGAACATCTTGGTGTCCCCGCAAGAGCCAATAAGACAAATTATGTGTGACAAAAAATGAGCAATCTCAATGCAAAGACATTCCAATGTAAAGATCTTAGCTTTAAAAGAAAAAGTTATTCGAATGGATGGTTTTAAGGTCATACGATGTGAATGAGTGGGCATTGCATCGGATTGGTTTTCAAATCAACAACCGCTAGTAAAGAAATAACAAACCTCGAATGGATGGCTTTAAGGTCATACGATGTAAATGAGTGGGCATTGCATCGTATTGGTTTTCAAATCAACAACCGCTAGTAAAGAAAAAAGAAAAACTTCGAATGGATGGTTTTGAGGTCATACAATGAGAAGGTATGGGCATTGGCATCGTATTGGTTTCAAAATCAACCAACGCTAGAATCCGCTATCGGTAAATTTAAATAGGCACTCGCTGAACCTCCAAGAAAACATTTAACATCTATAGTTTATTTAGTATGGAAAATACAACCCAGGACTTATTGACAGGCTCGAGCTAAATGGGAGATGGCGGATTAAGAACATCTTGGTGTCCCCGCAACAGCCCATAACACAAATTTAGTGTGTGACAAAAAATGAGCAATCTAAATGCAAAGACATTCCAATGTAAAGATCTTAGCTTTAAAAGAAAAAGTTATTCGAATGGATGGTTTAAGGTCATACGATGTGAATGATTGGGCATTGCATCGTATTGGTTTCAAAATAAACAGCCGCTAGTAAAGAAAAAACAAACTTCGAATGCATGGTTTTGAGGTCATACATTGAGAATGTATGGGCATTGGCATCGTATTGGTTTCAAAATCAACCACCGCTGGAATCCGCTATCGGAATATTTTAAATAGGCACTCGCTGAACCTCCAAGAAAACATTTAACATCTATATTTCATGTAGTATGGGTATCCAGCCCAGGACTTGAGTGAAAGGCTCGAGCTAAATGGGAGATGGCGGATTCAAGAACATCCTGGTGTTCCCGCAAGAGCCAATAAGACAAATTATGTGTGACAAAAAATGAGCAATCTCAATGCAAAGACAATCCAATGTAAAGATCTTAGCTTTAAAAGAAAAAGTTATTCGAATGTATGGCTTTAAGGTCATACGATGTAAATGAGTGGGCATTGCATCGTATTGGTTTTCAAATCAACCAACGCTAGAATCCGCTATCGGTAAATTTAAATAGGCACTCGCTGAACCTCCAAGAAAACATTTAACATCTATATTTCATTTAGTATGGAAAATACAACCCAGGACTTATTGACAGGCTCGAGCTAAATGGGAGATGGCGGTTTCAAGAACATCTTGGTGTCCCCGCAACAGCCCATAACACAAATTTAGTGTGTGACAAAAAATGAGCAATCTAAATGAAAAGACATTCCAATGTAAAGATCTTAGCTTTAAAAGAAAAAGTTATTCGAATGGATGGTTTAAGGTCATACGATGTGAATGAGTGGGCATTGCATCGTATTGGTTTCAAAATAAACAGCCGCTAGTAAAGAAAAAACAAACTTCGTATGCATGGTTTTGAGGTCATACATTGAGAATGTATGGGCATTGGCATCGTATTGGTTTCAAAATCAACCACCGCTGGAATCCGCTATCGGAATATTTTAAATAGGCCCTCGCTAAACCTCCAAGAAAACATTTAACATCTATATTTCATGTAGTATGGGTATCCAGCCCAGGACTTGAGTGAAAGGCTCGAGCTAAATGGGAGATGGCGGATTCAAGAACATCCTGGTGTCCCCGCAAGAGCCAATAGGACAAATTATGTGTGACAAAAAATGAGCAATCTCAATGCAAAGACAATCCAATGTAAAGATCTTAACTTTTAAAAAAAAAAGTTATTCGAATGGATGGTTTTAAGGTCATACGATGTGAATGAGTGGGCATTGCATCGTATTGGTTTTCAAATCAACAACCGCTAGTAAAGTAATAAAAAACCTCGAATGGATGGCTTTAAGGTCATACGATGTAAATGAGTGGGCATTGCATCGTATTGGTTTTCAAATAAACCAACGCTAGAATCCGCTATCGGTAAATATAAATAGGCACTCGCTGAACCTCCAAGAAAACATTTAACATCTATAGTTCATTTAGTATGGAAAATACAACCCACGACTTATTGACAGGCTCGAGCTAAATGGGAGATGGCGGATTCAAGAACATCTTGGTGTCCCCGCAACAGCCCATAACACAAATTTAGTGTGTGACAAAAAATGAGCAATCTTAATGCAAAGACATTCCAATGTAAAGATCTTAGCTTTAAAAGAAAAAGTTATTCGAATGGATGGTTTAAGGTCATACGATGTGAATGATTGGGCATTGCATCGTATTGGTTTCAAAATAAACAGCCGCTAGTAAAGAAAAAACAAACTTCGAATGCATGGTTTTGAGGTCATACATTGAGAATGTATGGGCATTGGCATCGTATTGGTTTCAAAATCAACCACCGCTGGAATCCGCTATCGGAATATTTTAAATAGGCACTCGCTGAACCTCCAAGAAAACATTTAACATCTATATTTCATGTAGTATGGGTATCCAGCACAGGACTTGAGTGAAAGGCTCGAGCTAAATGGGAGATGGCGGATTCAAGAACATCCTGGTGTCCCCGCAAGAGCCAATAAGACAAATTATGTGTGACAAAAAATGAGCAATCTCAATGCAAAGACATTCCAATGTAAAGATCTTAGCTTTAAAAGAAAAAGTTATTCGAATGTATGGCTTTAAGTTCATACGATGTAAATGAGTGGGCATTGCATCGTATTGGTTTTTAAATCAACCAACGCTAGAATCCGCTATCGGTAAATTTAAATAGGCACTCGCTGAACCTCCAAGAAAACATTTAACATCTATATTTCATTTAGTATGGAAAATACAACCCAGGACTTATTGACAGGCTCGAGCTAAATGGGAGATGGCGGATTCAAGAACATCTTGGTGTCCCCGCAACAGCCCATAACACAAATTTAGTGTGTGACAAAAAATGAGCAATCTAAATGAAAAGACATTCCAATGTAAAAATTTTAGCTTTAAAAGAAAAAGTTATTCGAATGGATGGTTTAAGGTCATACGATGTGAATGAGTGGGCATTGCATCGTATTGGTTTCAAAATAAACAGCCGCTAGTAAAGAAAAAACAAACTTCGTATGCATGGTTTTGAGGTCATACATTGAGAATGTATGGGCATTGGCATCGTATTGGTTTCAAAATCAACCACCGCTGGAATCCGCTATCGGAATATTTTAAATAGGCACTCGCTGAACCTCCAAGAAAACATTTAACATCTATATTTCATGTAGTATGGGTATCCAGCCCAGGACTTGAGTGAAAGGCTCGAGCTAAATGGGAGATGGCGGATTCAAGAACATCCTGGTGTCCCCGCAAGAGCCAATAAGACAAATTATGTGTGACAAAAAATGAGCAATCTCAATGCAAAGACATTCCAATGTAAAGATCTTAGCTTTAAAAGAAAAAATTATTCGAATGTATGGCTTTAAGGTCATACGATGTGAATGAGTGGGCATTGCATCGTATTGGTTTCAAAATCAACCACTGCTGGAATCCGCTATCGGAATAATTTAAATAGGCACTTGCTGAACCTCCAAGAAAACATTTAACATCTATAGTTCATTTAGTATGGAAAATACAACCCAGGACTTATTGACAGGCTCGAGCTAAATGGGAGATGGCGGATTCAAGAACATCTTGGTGTCCCCGCAAAAGCCCATAACACAAATTTAGTGTGTGACAAAAAATGAGCAATCTTAATGCAAAGACATTCCAATGTAAAGATCTTAGCTTTAAAAGAAAAAGTTATTCGAATGGATGGTTTAAGGTCATACGATGTGAATGATTGGGCATTGCATCGTATTGGTTTCAAAATAAACAGCCGCTAGTAAAGAAAAAACAAACTTCGAATGCATGGTTTTGAGGTCATACATTGAGAATGTATGGGCATTGGCATCGTATTGGTTTCAAAATCAACCACCGCTGGAATCCGCTATCGGAATATTTTAAATAGGCACTCGCTGAACCTCCAAGAAAACATTTAACATCTATATTTCATGTAGTATGGGTATCCAGCCCAGGACTTGAGTAAAAGGCTCGAGCTAAATGGGAGATGGCGGATTCAAGAACATCCTGGTGTCCCCGCAAGAGCCAATAAGACAAATTATGTGTGACAAAAAATGAGCAATCTCAATGCAAAGACATTCCAATGTAAAGATCTTAGCTTTAAAAGAAAAAGTTATTCGAATGTATGGCTTTAAGGTCATACGATGTAAATGAGTGGGCATTGCATCGTATTGGTTTTCAAATCAACCAACGCTAGAATCCGCTATCGGTAAATTTAAATAGGCACTCGCTGAACCTCCAAGAAAACATTTAACATCTATAGTTCATTTAGTATGGAAAATACAACCCAGGACTTATTGACAGGCTCGAGCTAAATGGGAGATGGCGGATTCAAGAACATCTTGGTGTCCCCGCAACAGCCCATAACACAAATTTAGTGTGTGACAAAAAATGAGCAATCTAAATGAAAAGACATTCCAATGTAAAATTTTTAGCTTTAAAAAAAAAAGTTATTCGAATGGATGGTTTAAGGTCATACGATGTGAATGAGTGGGCATTGCATCGTATTGGTTTCAAAATAAACAGCCGCTAGTAAAGAAAAAACAAACTTCGTATGCATGGTTTTGAGGTCATACATTGAGAATGTATGGGCATTGGCATAGTATTGGTTTCAAAATCAACCACCGCTGGAATCCGCTATCGGAATATTTTAAATAGGCACTCGCTGAACCTCCAAGAAAACATTTAACATCTATATTTCATGTAGTATGGGTATCCAGCCCAGGACTTGAGTGAAAGGCTCGAGCTAAATGGGAGATGGCGGATTCAAGAACATCCTGGTGTCCCCGCAAGAGCGAATAAGACAAATTATGTGTGACAAAAAATGAGCAATCTCAATGCAAAGACATTCCAATGTAAAGATCTTTGCTTTAAAAGAAAAAATTATTCGAATGTATGGCTTTAAGGTCATACGATGTGAATGAGTGGGCATTGCATCGTATTGGTTTCAAAATCAACCACTGCTCGAATCCGCTATCGGAATAATTTAAATAGGCACTTGCTGAACCTCCAAGAAAACATTTAACATCTATAGTTCATTTAGTATGGAAAATACAACCCAGGACTTATTGACAGGCTCGAGCTAAATGGGAGATGGCGGATTCAAGAACATCTTGGTGTCCCCGCAACAGCCCATAACACAAATTTAGTGTGTGACAAAAAATGAGCAATCTTAATGCAAAGACATTCCAATGTAAAGATCTTAGCTTTAAAAGAAAAAGTTATTCGAATGGATGGTTTAAGGTCATACGATGTGAATGATTGGGCATTGCATCGTATTGGTTTCAAAATAAACAGCCGCTAGTAAAGAAAAAACAAACTTCGAATGCATGGTTTTGAGGTCATACATTGAGAATGTATGGGCATTGGCATCGTATTGGTTTCAAAATCAACCACCGCTGGAATCCGCTATCGGAATATTTTAAATAGGCACTCGCTGAACCTCCAAGAAAACATTTAACATCTATATTTCATGTAGTATGGGTATCCAGCCCAGGACTTGAGTGAAAGGCTCGAGCTAAATGGGAGATGGCGGATTCAAGAACATCCTGGTGTCCCCGCAAGAGCCAATAAGACAAATTATGTGTGACAAAAAATGAGCAATCTCAATGCAAAGACATTCCAATGTAAAGATCTTAGCTTTAAAAGAAAAAGTTATTCGAATGTATGGCTTTAAGGTCATACGATGTAAATGAGTGGGCATTGCATCGTATTGGTTTTCAAATCAACCAACGCTAGAATCCGCTATCGGTAAATTTAAATAGGCACTCGCTGAACCTCCAAGAAAACATTTAACATCTATAGTTCATTTAGTATGGAAAATACAACCCAGGACTTATTGACAGGCTCGAGCTAAATGGGAGATGGCGGATTCAAGAACATCTTGGTGTCCCCGCAACAGCCCATAACACAAATTTAGTGTGTGACAAAAAATGAGCAATCTTAATGCAAAGACATTCCAATGTAAAGATCTTAGCTTTAAAAGAAAAAGTTATTCGAATGGATGGTTTAAGGTCATACGATGTGAATGATTGGGCATTGCATCGTATTGGTTTCAAAATAAACAGCCGCTAGTAAAGAAAAAACAAACTTCGAATGCATGGTTTTGAGGTCATACATTGAGAATGTATGGGCATTGGCATCGTATTGGTTTCAAAATCAACCACCGCTGGAATCCGCTATCGGAATATTTTAAATAGGCACTCGCTGAACCTCCAAGAAAACATTTAACATCTATATTTCATGTAGTATGGGTATCCAGCCCAGGACTTGAGTGAAAGGCTCGAGCTAAATGGGAGATGGCGGATTCAAGAACATCCTGGTGTCCCCGCAAGAGCCAATAAGACAAATTATGTGTGACAAAAAATGAGCAATCTCAATGCAAAGACATTCCAATGTAAAGATCTTAGCTTTAAAAGAAAAAGTTATTCGAATGTATGGCTTTAAGGTCATACGATGTAAATGAGTGGGCATTGCATCGTATTGGTTTTCAAATCAACCAACGCTAGAATCCGCTATCGGTAAATTTAAATAGGCACTCGCTGAACCTCCAAGAAAACATTTAACATCTATAGTTCATTTAGTATGGAAAATACAACCCAGGACTTATTGACAGGCTCGAGCTAAATGGGAGATGGCGGAT
The DNA here is from genome assembly GCA_030265305.1 of Biomphalaria pfeifferi. Classification (NCBI taxonomy): domain Eukaryota; kingdom Metazoa; phylum Mollusca; class Gastropoda; family Planorbidae; genus Biomphalaria; species Biomphalaria pfeifferi. The sequence continues at coordinate 460,393 of JASAOG010000121.1, read as the reverse complement.
TCAAGAACATCTTGGTGTCCCCGCAACAGCCCATAACACAAATTTAGTGTGTGACAAAAAATGAGCAATCTAAATGAAAAGACATTCCAATGTAAAATTTTTAGCTTTAAAAAAAAAAGTTATTCGAATGGATGGTTTAAGGTCATACGATGTGAATGAGTGGGCATTGCATCGTATTGGTTTCAAAATAAACAGCCGCTAGTAAAGAAAAAACAAACTTCGTATGCATGGTTTTGAGGTCATACATTGAGAATGTATGGGCATTGGCATAGTATTGGTTTCAAAATCAACCACCGCTGGAATCCGCTATCGGAATATTTTAAATAGGCACTCGCTGAACCTCCAAGAAAACATTTAACATCTATATTTCATGTAGTATGGGTATCCAGCCCAGGACTTGAGTGAAAGGCTCGAGCTAAATGGGAGATGGCGGATTCAAGAACATCCTGGTGTCCCCGCAAGAGCCAATAAGACAAATTATGTGTGACAAAAAATGAGCAATCTCAATGCAAAGACATTCCAATGTAAAGATCTTAGCTTTAAAAGAAAAAGTTATTCGAATGGATGGTTTTAAGGTCATACGATGTGAATGAGTGGGCATTGCATCGTATTGGTTTTCAAATCAACAACCGCTAGTAAAGAAATAAAAAACCTCGAATGGATGGCTTTAAGGTCATACGATGTAAATGAGTGGGCATTGCATCGTATTGGTTTCAAAATCAACCAACGCTAGAATCCGCTATCGGTAAATATAAATAGGCACTCGCTGAACCTCCAAGAAAACATTTAACATCTATAGTTCATTTAGTATGGAAAATACAACCCAGGACTTATTGACAGGCTCGAGCTAAATGGGAGATGGCGGATTCAAGAACATCTTGGTGTCCCCGCAACAGCCCATAACACAAATTTAGTGTGTGACAAAAATGAGCAATCTAAATTAAAAGACATTCCAATGTAAAGATCTTAGCTTGAAAAGAAAAAGTTATTTGAATGGATGGTTTTAAGGTCATACGATGTGAATGAGTGGGCATTGCATCGTATTGGTTTCAAAATCAACCACTGCTGGAATCCGCTATCGGAATAATTTAAATAGGCACTTGCTGAACCTCCAAGAAAACATTTAATATCTATATTCATTTAGTATGAGAATTATACCCAGGACTTGTGTGACAGGCTCGAGCTAAATGGGTGATGGCGGATTCAAGAACATCTTGGTGTCAACGCAACACCCAATAAGACAAATTTAGTGTGTGACAAAAATGAGCAATCTAAATGCAAAGACATTCCAATGTAAAGATCTTAGCTTTAAAAGAAAAAGTTATTCGAATGGATGGTTTAAAGGTCATACGATGTGAATGAGTGGGCATTGCATCGGATTGGTTTCAAAATCAACAACCGCTAGTAAAGAAAAAACAAAGAAATCTCGAATGGATGGTTTTAGGTCTTACGATGAGATTGTATGGGCATTGGCATCGTATTGGTTTCAAAATCAACCACCGCTGGAATCTGCTATCGGAATAATTTAAATAGGCACTTGCTGAACCTCCAAGAAAACATTTAATATCTATATTCATTTAGTATGAGAATTATACCCAGGACTTGTGTGACAGGCTCGAGCTAAATGGGTTATGGCGGATTCAAGAACATCTTGGTGTCCCCGCAACACCCAATAAGACAAATTTAGTGTGTGACAAAAATGAGCAATCTAAATGCAAAGACATTCCAATGTAAAGATCTTAGCTTTAAAAGAAAAAGTTATTCGAATGGATGGTTTAAAGGTCATACAATGTGAATGAGTGGGCATTGCATCGGATTGGTTTCAAAATCAACAACCGCTAGTAAAGAAAAAACAAAGAAATCTCGAATGGATGGTTTTAGGTCATACGATGAGATTGTATGGGCATTGGCATCGTATTGGTTTCAAAATCAACCACCGCTGGAATCTGCTATCGGAATAATTTAAATAGGCACTCGCTGAACCTCCAAGAAAACATTTAAGATCTATATTTCATTTAGTATGAGAATTCAACCCAGGACTTGTGAGACATGCTCGAGCTAAATGGGAGATGGCGGATTCAAGAACATCTTGGTATGCCCGCAAAAGCCAATAAGAAAATTATGTGTGTGACAAAAATGAGCAATCTAAATGCAAAGACAATCCAATGTAAAGATCTTAACTTTTAAAAAAAAAAGTTATTCGAATGGATGGTTTTAAGGTCATACGATATGAATGAGTGGGCAGTTAATCGTATTAGTTTCAAAATTAACAACCGCTAGTAAAGAAAAAACAAACTTCGAATGCATGGTTTTGAGGTCATACAATGAGAAGGTATGGGCATTGGCATCGTATTGGTTTCAAAATCAACCACCGCTGGAATCCGCTATCGGAATATTTTAAATAGGCACTCGCTGTACCTCCAAGAAAACATTTAACATCTATATTTCATGTAGTATGGGTATCCAGCCCAGGACTTGAGTGAAAGGCTCGAGCTAAATGGGAGATGGCGGATTCAAGAACATCCTGGTGTCCCCGCAAGAGCCAATAAGACAAATTATGTGTGACAAAAAATGAGCAATCTCAATGCAAAGACATTCCAATGTAAAGATCTTAGCTTTAAAAGAAAAAGTTATTCGAATGGATGGCTTTAAGGTCATACGATGTGAATGGGTGGACATTGCATCGTATTGGTTTTTAAATCAACAACAGCTAGTAAAGAAATAAAAAACCTCGAATGGATGGCTTTAAGGTCATACGATGTAAATGAGTGGGCATTGCATCGTATTGGTTTTCAAATCAACCAACGCTAGAATCCGCTATCGGTAAATTTAAATAGGCACTCGCTGAACCTCCAAGAAAACATTTAAGATCTATATTTCATTTAGTATGGAAAATAGCACCCAGGACTTATTGACAGGCTCGAGCTAAATGGGATATGGCGGATTCAAGAACATCTTGGTGTCCCCGCAACAGCCCATAACACAAATTTAGTGTGTGACAAAAAATGAGCAATCTAAATGAAAAGACATTCAAATGTAAAATTCTTAGCTTTAAAAGAAAAAGTTATTCGAATGAATGGTTTAAGGTCATACGATGTGAATGATTGGGCATTGCATCGTATTGGTTTCAAAATAAACAGCCGCTAGTAAAGAAAAAACAAACTTGGTATGCATGGTTTTGAGGTCATACATTGAGAATGTATGGGCATTGGCATCGTATTGCTTTCAAAATCAACCACCGCTGGAATCCGCTATCGGAATATTTTAAATAGGCACTCGCTGAACCTCCAAGAAAACATTTAACATCTATATTTCATGTAGTATGGGTTTCAAGCCCAGGACTTGAGTGAAAGGCTCGAGCTAAATGGGAGATGGCGGATTCAAGAACATCCTGGTGTCCCCGCAAGAGCCAATAAGACAAATTATGTGTGACAAAAAATGAGCAATCTCAATGCAAAGACATTCCAATGTAAAGATCTTAGCTTTAAAAGAAAAAGTTATTCGAATGGATGGCTTTAAGGTCATACGATGTGAATGAGTGGGCATTGCATCGTATTGGTTTTCAAATCAACAACCGCTAGTAAAGAAAAAAGAAAAACTTCGAATGGATGGTTTTGAGGTCATACAATGAGAAGGTATGGGCATTGGCATCGTATTGGTTTCAAAATCAACCAACGCTAGAATCCGCTATCGGTAAATTTAAATAGGCACCCGCTGAACCTCCAAGAAAACATTTAACATCTATAGTTCATTTAGTATGGAAAATAGCACCCAGGACTTATTGACAGGCTCGAGCTAAATGGGAGATGGCGGATTCAAGAACATCTTGATGTCCCGGCAACAGCCCATAACACAAATTTAGTGTGTGACAAAAAATGAGCAATCTAAATGCAAAGACATTCCAATGTAAAGATCTTAGCTTTAAAAGAAAAAGTTATTCGAATGGATGGTTTAAGGTCATACGATGTGAATGAGTGGGCATTGCATCGTATTGGTTTCAAAATCAACAACCGCTAGTAAAGAAATAACAAACCTCGAATGGATGGCTTTAAGGTCATACGATGTAAATGAGTGGGCATTGCATCGTATTGGTTTTCAAATCAACCAACGCTAGAATCCGCTATCGGTAAATATAAAAAGGCACTCGCTGAACCTCCAAGAAAACATTTAACATCTATAGTTCATTTAGTATGGAAAATACAACCCAGGACTTATTGACAGGCTCGAGCTAAATGGGAGATAGCGGATTCAAGAACATCTTGGTGTCCCCGCAACAGCCCATAACACAAATTTAGTGTGTGACAAAAATGAGCAATCTAAATTAAAAGACATTCCAATGTAAAGATCTTAGCTTGAAAAGAAAAAGTTATTTGAATGGATGGTTTTAAGGTCATACGATGTGAATGAGTGGGCATTGCATCGTATTGGTTTCAAAATCAACCACTGCTGGAATCCGCTATCGGAATAATTTAAATAGGCACTTGCTGAACCTCCAAGAAAACATTTAATATCTATATTCATTTAGTATGAGAATTATACCCAGGACTTGTGTGACAGGCTCGAGCTAAATGGGTGATGGCGGATTCAAGAACATCTTGGTGTCACCGCAACACCCAATAAGACAAATTTAGTGTGTGACAAAAATGAGCAATCTAAATGCAAAGACATTCCAATGTAAAGATCTTAGCTTTAAAAGAAAAAGTTATTCGAATGAATGGTTTAAAGGTCATACGATGTGAATGAGTGGGCATTGCATCGGATTGGTTTCAAAATCAACAACCGCTAGTAAAGAAAAAACAAAGAAACCTCGAATGGATGGTTTTAGGTCATACGATGAGATTGTATGGGCATTGGCATCGTATTGGTTTTCAAATCAACCACCGCTGGAATCTGCTATCGGAATAATTTAAATAGGCACTCGCTGAACCTCCAAGAAAACATTTAAGATCTATATTTCATTTAGTATGAGAATTCAACCCAGGACTTGTGTGACAGGCTCGAGCTAAATGGGAGATGGCGGATTCAAGAACATCCTGGTGTCCCCGCAAGAGCCAATAAGACAAATTATGTGTGATAAAAAATGAGCAATCTCAATGCAAAGACATTCCAATGTAAAGATCTTAGCTTTAAAAGAAAAAGTTATTCGAATGGATGGTTTAAGGTCATACGATGTGAATGAGTGGGCATTGCATCGTATTGGTTTTCAAATCAACAACCGCTAGTAAAGTAATAAAAAACCTCGAATGGATGGCTTTAAGGTCATACGATGTAAATGAGTGGGCATTGCATCGTATTGGTTTTCAAATCAACCAACGCTAGAATCCGCTATCGGTAAATATAAATAGGCACTCGCTGAACCTCCAAGAAAACATTTAACATCTATAGTTCATTTAGTATGGAAAATACAACCCAGGACTTATTGACAGGCTCGAGCTAAATGGGAGATGGCGGATTCAAGAACATCTTGGTGTCCCCGCAACAGCCCATAACACAAATTTAGTGTGTGACAAAAATGAGCAATCTAAATTAAAAGACATTCCAATGTAAAGATCTTAGCTTGAAAAGAAAAAGTTATTTGAATGGATGGTTTTAAGGTCATACGATGTGAATGAGTGGGCATTGCATCGTATTGGTTTCAAAATCAACCACTGCTGGAATCCGCTATCGGAATAATTTAAATAGGCACTTGCTGAACCTCCAAGAAAACATTTAATATCTATATTCATTTAGTATGAGAATTATACCCAGGACTTGTGTGACAGGCTCGAGCTAAATGGGTTATGGCGGATTCAAGAACATCTTGGTGTCACCGCAACACCCAATAACACAAATTTAGTGTGTGACAAAAAATGAGCAATCTAAATGAAAAGACATTCAAATGTAAAATTCTTAGCTTTAAAAGAAAAAGTTATTCGAATGAATGGTTTAAGGTCATACGATGTGAATGATTGGGCATTGCATCGTATTGGTTTCAAAATAAACAGCCGCTAGTAAAGAAAAAACAAACTTGGTATGCATGGTTTTGAGGTCATACATTGAGAATGTATGGGCATTGGCATCGTATTGCTTTCAAAATCAACCACCGCTGGAATCCGCTATCGGAATATTTTAAATAGGCACTCGCTGAACCTCCAAGAAAACATTTAACATCTATATTTCATGTAGTATGGGTTTCAAGCCCAGGACTTGAGTGAAAGGCTCGAGCTAAATGGGAGATGGCGGATTCAAGAACATCCTGGTGTCCCCGCAAGAGCCAATAAGACAAATTATGTGTGACAAAAAATGAGCAATCTCAATGCAAAGACATTCCAATGTAAAGATCTTAGCTTTAAAAGAAAAAGTTATTCGAATGGATGGCTTTAAGGTCATACGATGTGAATGAGTGGGCATTGCATCGTATTGGTTTTCAAATCAACAACCGCTAGTAAAGAAAAAAGAAAAACTTCGAATGGATGGTTTTGAGGTCATACAATGAGAAGGTATGGGCATTGGCATCGTATTGGTTTCAAAATCAACCAACGCTAGAATCCGCTATCGGTAAATTTAAATAGGCACCCGCTGAACCTCCAAGAAAACATTTAACATCTATAGTTCATTTAGTATGGAAAATAGCACCCAGGACTTATTGACAGGCTCGAGCTAAATGGGAGATGGCGGATTCAAGAACATCTTGGTGTCCCGGCAACAGCCCATAACACAATTTTAGTGTGTGACAAAAAATGAGCAATCTAAATGCAAAGACATTCCAATGTAAAGATCTTAGCTTTAAAAGAAAAAGTTATTCGAATGGATGGTTTAAGGTCATACGATGTGAATGAGTGGGCATTGCATCGTATTGGTTTCAAAATCAACCACTGCTGGAATCCGCTATCGGAATAATTTAAATAGGCACTTGCTGAACCTCCAAGAAAACATTTAATATCTATATTCATTTAGTATGAGAATTATACCCAGGACTTGTGTGACAGGCTCGAGCTAAATGGGTGATGGCGGATTCAAGAACATCTTGGTGTCACCGCAACACCCAATAAGACAAATTTAGTGTGTGACAAAAATGAGCAATCTAAATGCAAAGACATTCCAATGTAAAGATCTTAGCTTTAAAAGAAAAAGTTATTCGAATGGATGGTTTAAAGGTCATACGATGTGAATGAGTGGGCATTGCATCGGATTGGTTTCAAAATCAACAACCGCTAGTAAAGAAAAAACAAAGAAACCTCGAATGGATGGTTTTAGGTCATACGATGAGATTGTATGGGCATTGGCATCGTATTGGTTTTCAAATCAACCACCGCTGGAATCTGCTATCGGAATAATTTAAATAGGCACTCGCTGAACCTCCAAGAAAACATTTAAGATCTATATTTCATTTAGTATGAGAATTCAACCCAGGACTTGTGTGACAGGCTCGAGCTAAATGGGAGATGGCGGATTCAAGAACATCCTGGTGTCCCCGCAAGAGCCAATAAGACAAATTATGTGTGATAAAAAATGAGCAATCTCAATGCAAAGACATTCCAATGTAAAGATCTTAGCTTTAAAAGAAAAAGTTATTCGAATGGATGGTTTAAGGTCATACGATGTGAATGAGTGGGCATTGCATCGTATTGGTTTCAAAATCAACCACTGCTGGAATCCGCTATCGGAATAATTTAAATAGGCACTTGCTGAACCTCCAAGAAAACATTTAATATCTATATTCATTTAGTATGAGAATTATACCCAGGACTTGTGTGACAGGCTCGAGCTAAATGGGTGATGGCGGATTCAAGAACATCTTGGTGTCACCGCAACACCCAATAAGACAAATTTAGTGTGTGACAAAAATGAGCAATCTAAATGCAAAGACATTCCAATGTAAAGATCTTAGCTTTAAAAGAAAAAGTTATTCGAATGGATGGTTTAAAGGTCATACGATGTGAATGAGTGGGCATTGCATCGGATTGGTTTCAAAATCAACAACCGCTAGTAAAGAAAAAACAAAGAAACCTCGAATGGATGGTTTTAGGTCATACGATGAGATTGTATGGGCATTGGCATCGTATTGGTTTTCAAATCAACCACCGCTGGAATCTGCTATCGGAATAATTTAAATAGGCACTCGCTGAACCTCCAAGAAAACATTTAAGATCTATATTTCATTTAGTATGAGAATTCAACCCAGGACTTGTGTGACAGGCTCGAGCTAAATGGGAGATGGCGGATTCAAGAACATCCTGGTGTCCCCGCAAGAGCCAATAAGACAAATTATGTGTGATAAAAAATGAGCAATCTCAATGCAAAGACATTCCAATGTAAAGATCTTAGCTTTAAAAGAAAAAGTTATTCGAATGGATGGTTTAAGGTCATACGATGTGAATGAGTGGGCATTGCATCGTATTGGTTTTCAAATCAACAACCGCTAGTAAAGTAATAAAAAACCTCGAATGGATGGCTTTAAGGTCATACGATGTAAATGAGTGGGCATTGCATCGTATTGGTTTTCAAATCAACCAACGCTAGAATCCGCTATCGGTAAATATAAATAGGCACTCGCTGAACCTCCAAGAAAACATTTAACATCTATAGTTCATTTAGTATGGAAAATACAACCCAGGACTTATTGACAGGCTCGAGCTAAATGGGAGATGGCGGATTCAAGAACATCTTGGTGTCCCCGCAACAGCCCATAACACAAATTTAGTGTGTGACAAAAATGAGCAATCTAAATTAAAAGACATTCCAATGTAAAGATCTTAGCTTGAAAAGAAAAAGTTATTTGAATGGATGGTTTTAAGGTCATACGATGTGAATGAGTGGGCATTGCATCGTATTGGTTTCAAAATCAACCACTGCTGGAATCCGCTATCGGAATAATTTAAATAGGCACTTGCTGAACCTCCAAGAAAACATTTAATATCTATATTCATTTAGTATGAGAATTATACCCAGGACTTGTGTGAAAGGCTCGAGCTAAATGGGTTATGGCGGATTCAAGAACATCTTGGTGTCACCGCAACACCCAATAAGACAAATTTAGTGTGTGACAAAAATGAGCAATCTAAATGCAAAGACATTCCAATGTAAAGATCTTAGCTTTAAAAGAAAAAGTTATTCGAATGGATGGTTTAAAGGTCATACGATGTGAATGAGTGGGCATTGCATCGGATTGGTTTCAAAATCAACAACCGCTAGTAAAGAAAAAACAAAGAAATCTCGAATGGATGGTTTTAGGTCATACGATGAGATTGTATGGGCATTGGCATCGTATTGGTTTCAAAATCAACCACCGCTGGAATCTGCTATCGGAATAATTTAAATAGGCACTCGCTGAACCTCCAAGAAAACATTTAAGATCTATATTTCATTTAGTATGAGAATTCAACCCAGGACTTGTGAGACATGCTCGAGCTAAATGGGAGATGGCGGATTCAAGAACATCTTGGTATGCCCGCAAAAGCCAATAAGAAAATTATGTGTGTGACAAAAATGAGCAATCTAAATGCAAAGACATTCCAATGTAAAGATCTTAGCTTTAAAAAAAAAAGTTATTCGAATGGATGGTTTTAAGGTCATACGATATGAATGAGTGGGCATTTAATCGTATTAGTTTCAAAATTAACAACCGCTAGTAAAGAAAAAACAAACTTCGAATGCATGGTTTTGAGGTCATACAATGAGAAGGTATGGGCATTGGCATCGTATTGGTTTCAAAATCAACCACCGCTGGAATCCGCTATCGGAATATTTTAAATAGGCACTCGCTGTACCTCCAAGAAAACATTTAACATCTATATTTCATGTAGTATGGGTATCCAGCCCAGGACTTGAGTGAAAGGCTCGAGCTAAATGGGAGATGGCGGATTCAAGAACATCCTGGTGTCCCCGCAAGAGCCAATAAGACAAATTATGTGTGACAAAAAATGAGCAATCTCAATGCAAAGACATTCCAATGTAAAGATCTTAGCTTTAAAAGAAAAAGTTATTCGAATGGATGGCTTTAAGGTCATACGATGTGAATGGGTGGACATTGCATCGTATTGGTTTTTAAATCAACAACAGCTAGTAAAGAAATAAAAAACCTCGAATGGATGGCTTTAAGGTCATACGATGTAAATGAGTGGGCATTGCATCGTATTGGTTTTCAAATCAACCAACGCTAGAATCCGCTATCGGTAAATTTAAATAGGCACTCGCTGAACCTCCAAGAAAACATTTAAGATCTATATTTCATTTAGTATGGAAAATAGCACCCAGGACTTATTGACAGGCTCGAGCTAAATGGGATATGGCGGATTCAAGAACATCTTGGTGTCCCCGCAACAGCCCATAACACAAATTTAGTGTGTGACAAAAAATGAGCAATCTAAATGAAAAGACATTCAAATGTAAAATTCTTAGCTTTAAAAGAAAAAGTTATTCGAATGAATGGTTTAAGGTCATACGATGTGAATGATTGGGCATTGCATCGTATTGGTTTCAAAATAAACAGCCGCTAGTAAAGAAAAAACAAACTTGGTATGCATGGTTTTGAGGTCATACATTGAGAATGTATGGGCATTGGCATCGTATTGCTTTCAAAATCAACCACCGCTGGAATCCGCTATCGGAATATTTTAAATAGGCACTCGCTGAACCTCCAAGAAAACATTTAACATCTATATTTCATGTAGTATGGGTTTCAAGCCCAGGACTTGAGTGAAAGGCTCGAGCTAAATGGGAGATGGCGGATTCAAGAACATCCTGGTGTCCCCGCAAGAGCCAATAAGACAAATTATGTGTGACAAAAAATGAGCAATCTCAATGCAAAGACATTCCAATGTAAAGATCTTAGCTTTAAAAGAAAAAGTTATTCGAATGGATGGCTTTAAGGTCATACGATGTGAATGAGTGGGCATTGCATCGTATTGGTTTTCAAATCAACAACCGCTAGTAAAGAAAAAAGAAAAACTTCGAATGGATGGTTTTGAGGTCATACAATGAGAAGGTATGGGCATTGGCATCGTATTGGTTTCAAAATCAACCAACGCTAGAATCCGCTATCGGTAAATTTAAATAGGCACCCGCTGAACCTCCAAGAAAACATTTAACATCTATAGTTCATTTAGTATGGAAAATAGCACCCAGGACTTATTGACAGGCTCGAGCTAAATGGGAGATGGCGGATTCAAGAACATCTTGATGTCCCGGCAACAGCCCATAACACAAATTTAGTGTGTGACAAAAAATGAGCAATCTAAATGCAAAGACATTCCAATGTAAAGATCTTAGCTTTAAAAGAAAAAGTTATTCGAATGGATGGTTTAAGGTCATACGATGTGAATGAGTGGGCATTGCATCGTATTGGTTTCAAAATCAACAACCGCTAGTAAAGAAATAACAAACCTCGAATGGATGGCTTTAAGGTCATACGATGTAAATGAGTGGGCATTGCATCGTATTGGTTTTCAAATCAACCAACGCTAGAATCCGCTATCGGTAAATATAAAAAGGCACTCGCTGAACCTCCAAGAAAACATTTAACATCTATAGTTCATTTAGTATGGAAAATACAACCCAGGACTTATTGACAGGCTCGAGCTAAATGGGAGATGGCGGATTCAAGAACATCTTGGTGTCCCCGCAACAGCCCATAACACAAATTTAGTGTGTGACAAAAATGAGCAATCTAAATTAAAAGACATTCCAATGTAAAGATCTTAGCTTGAAAAGAAAAAGTTATTTGAATGGATGGTTTTAAGGTCATACGATGTGAATGAGTGGGCATTGCATCGTATTGGTTTCAAAATCAACCACTGCTGGAATCCGCTATCGGAATAATTTAAATAGGCACTTGCTGAACCTCCAAGAAAACATTTAATATCTATATTCATTTAGTATGAGAATTATACCCAGGACTTGTGTGACAGGCTCGAGCTAAATGGGTGATGGCGGATTCAAGAACATCTTGGTGTCACCGCAACACCCAATAAGACAAATTTAGTGTGTGACAAAAATGAGCAATCTAAATGCAAAGACATTCCAATGTAAAGATCTTAGCTTTAAAAGAAAAAGTTATTCGAATGGATGGTTTAAAGGTCATACGATGTGAATGAGTGGGCATTGCATCGGATTGGTTTCAAAATCAACAACCGCTAGTAAAGAAAAAACAAAGAAACCTCGAATGGATGGTTTTAGGTCATACGATGAGATTGTATGGGCATTGGCATCGTATTGGTTTTCAAATCAACCACCGCTGGAATCTGCTATCGGAATAATTTAAATAGGCACTCGCTGAACCTCCAAGAAAACATTTAAGATCTATATTTCATTTAGTATGAGAATTCAACCCAGGACTTGTGTGACAGGCTCGAGCTAAATGGGAGATGGCGGATTCAAGAACATCCTGGTGTCCCCGCAAGAGCCAATAAGACAAATTATGTGTGATAAAAAATGAGCAATCTCAATGCAAAGACATTCCAATGTAAAGATCTTAGCTTTAAAAGAAAAAGTTATTTGAATGGATGGTTTAAGGTCATACGATGTGAATGAGTGGGCATTGCATCGTATTGGTTTTCAAATCAACAACCGCTAGTAAAGTAATAAAAAACCTCGAATGGATGGCTTTAAGGTCATACGATGTAAATGAGTGGGCATTGCATCGTATTGGTTTTCAAATCAACCAACGCTAGAATCCGCTATCGGTAAATATAAATAGGCACTCGCTGAACCTCCAAGAAAACATTTAACATCTATAGTTCATTTAGTATGGAAAATACAACCCAGGACTTATTGACAGGCTCGAGCTAAATGGGAGATGGCGGATTCAAGAACATCTTGGTGTCCCCGCAACAGCCCATAACACAAATTTAGTGTGTGACAAAAATGAGCAATCTAAATTAAAAGACATTCCAATGTAAAGATCTTAGCTTGAAAAGAAAAAGTTATTTGAATGGATGGTTTTAAGGTCATACGATGTGAATGAGTGGGCATTGCATCGTATTGGTTTCAAAATCAACCACTGCTGGAATCCGCTATCGGAATAATTTAAATAGGCACTTGCTGAACCTCCAAGAAAACATTTAATATCTATATTCATTTAGTATGAGAATTATACCCAGGACTTGTGTGACAGGCTCGAGCTAAATGGGTTATGGCGGATTCAAGAACATCTTGGTGTCACCGCAACACCCAATAACACAAATTTAGTGTGTGACAAAAAATGAGCAATCTAAATGAAAAGACATTCAAATGTAAAATTCTTAGCTTTAAAAGAAAAAGTTATTCGAATGAATGGTTTAAGGTCATACGATGTGAATGATTGGGCATTGCATCGTATTGGTTTCAAAATAAACAGCCGCTAGTAAAGAAAAAACAAACTTGGTATGCATGGTTTTGAGGTCATACATTGAGAATGTATGGGCATTGGCATCGTATTGCTTTCAAAATCAACCACCGCTGGAATCCGCTATCGGAATATTTTAAATAGGCACTCGCTGAACCTCCAAGAAAACATTTAACATCTATATTTCATGTAGTATGGGTTTCAAGCCCAGGACTTGAGTGAAAGGCTCGAGCTAAATGGGAGATGGCGGATTCAAGAACATCCTGGTGTCCCCGCAAGAGCCAATAAGACAAATTATGTGTGACAAAAAATGAGCAATCTCAATGCAAAGACATTCCAATGTAAAGATCTTAGCTTTAAAAGAAAAAGTTATTCGAATGGATGGCTTTAAGGTCATACGATGTGAATGAGTGGGCATTGCATCGTATTGGTTTTCAAATCAACAACCGCTAGTAAAGAAAAAAGAAAAACTTCGAATGGATGGTTTTGAGGTCATACAATGAGAAGGTATGGGCATTGGCATCGTATTGGTTTCAAAATCAACCAACGCTAGAATCCGCTATCGGTAAATATAAATAGGCACTCGCTGAACCTCCAAGAAAACATTTAACATCTATAGTTCATTTAGTATGGAAAATACAACCCAGGACTTATTGACAGGCTCGAGCTAAATGGGAGATGGCGGATTCAAGAACATCTTGGTGTCCCCGCAACAGCCCATAACACAAATTTAGTGTGTGACAAAAATGAGCAATCTAAATTAAAAGACATTCCAATGTAAAGATCTTAGCTTGAAAAGAAAAAGTTATTTGAATGGATGGTTTTAAGGTCATACGATGTGAATGAGTGGGCATTGCATCGTATTGGTTTCAAAATCAACCACTGCTGGAATCCGCTATCGGAATAATTTAAATAGGCACTTGCTGAACCTCCAAGAAAACATTTAATATCTATATTCATTTAGTATGAGAATTATACCCAGGACTTGTGTGACAGGCTCGAGCTAAATGGGTTATGGCGGATTCAAGAACATCTTGGTGTCACCGCAACACCCAATAACACAAATTTAGTGTGTGACAAAAAATGAGCAATCTAAATGAAAAGACATTCAAATGTAAAATTCTTAGCTTTAAAAGAAAAAGTTATTCGAATGAATGGTTTAAGGTCATACGATGTGAATGATTGGGCATTGCATCGTATTGGTTTCAAAATAAACAGCCGCTAGTAAAGAAAAAACAAACTTGGTATGCATGGTTTTGAGGTCATACATTGAGAATGTATGGGCATTGGCATCGTATTGCTTTCAAAATCAACCACCGCTGGAATCCGCTATCGGAATATTTTAAATAGGCACTCGCTGAACCTCCAAGAAAACATTTAACATCTATATTTCATGTAGTATGGGTTTCAAGCCCAGGACTTGAGTGAAAGGCTCGAGCTAAATGGGAGATGGCGGATTCAAGAACATCCTGGTGTCCCCGCAAGAGCCAATAAGACAAATTATGTGTGACAAAAAATGAGCAATCTCAATGCAAAGACATTCCAATGTAAAGATCTTAGCTTTAAAAGAAAAAGTTATTCGAATGGATGGCTTTAAGGTCATACGATGTGAATGAGTGGGCATTGCATCGTATTGGTTTTCAAATCAACAACCGCTAGTAAAGAAAAAAGAAAAACTTCGAATGGATGGTTTTGAGGTCATACAATGAGAAGGTATGGGCATTGGCATCGTATTGGTTTCAAAATCAACCAACGCTAGAATCCGCTATCGGTAAATTTAAATAGGCACCCGCTGAACCTCCAAGAAAACATTTAACATCTATAGTTCATTTAGTATGGAAAATAGCACCCAGGACTTATTGACAGGCTCGAGCTAAATGGGAGATGGCGGATTCAAGAACATCTTGGTGTCCCGGCAACAGCCCATAACACAATTTTAGTGTGTGACAAAAAATGAGCAATCTAAATGCAAAGACATTCCAATGTAAAGATCTTAGCTTTAAAAGAAAAAGTTATTCGAATGGATGGTTTAAGGTCATACGATGTGAATGAGTGGGCATTGCATCGTATTGGTTTCAAAATCAACCACTGCTGGAATCCGCTATCGGAATAATTTAAATAGGCACTTGCTGAACCTCCAAGAAAACATTTAATATCTATATTCATTTAGTATGAGAATTATACCCAGGACTTGTGTGACAGGCTCGAGCTAAATGGGTGATGGCGGATTCAAGAACATCTTGGTGTCACCGCAACACCCAATAAGACAAATTTAGTGTGTGACAAAAATGAGCAATCTAAATGCAAAGACATTCCAATGTAAAGATCTTAGCTTTAAAAGAAAAAGTTATTCGAATGGATGGTTTAAAGGTCATACGATGTGAATGAGTGGGCATTGCATCGGATTGGTTTCAAAATCAACAACCGCTAGTAAAGAAAAAACAAAGAAACCTCGAATGGATGGTTTTAGGTCATACGATGAGATTGTATGGGCATTGGCATCGTATTGGTTTTCAAATCAACCACCGCTGGAATCTGCTATCGGAATAATTTAAATAGGCACTCGCTGAACCTCCAAGAAAACATTTAAGATCTATATTTCATTTAGTATGAGAATTCAACCCAGGACTTGTGTGACAGGCTCGAGCTAAATGGGAGATGGCGGATTCAAGAACATCCTGGTGTCCCCGCAAGAGCCAATAAGACAAATTATGTGTGATAAAAAATGAGCAATCTCAATGCAAAGACATTCCAATGTAAAGATCTTAGCTTTAAAAGAAAAAGTTATTCGAATGGATGGTTTAAGGTCATACGATGTGAATGAGTGGGCATTGCATCGTATTGGTTTTCAAATCAACAACCGCTAGTAAAGTAATAAAAAACCTCGAATGGATGGCTTTAAGGTCATACGATGTAAATGAGTGGGCATTGCATCGTATTGGTTTTCAAATCAACCAACGCTAGAATCCGCTATCGGTAAATATAAATAGGCACTCGCTGAACCTCCAAGAAAACATTTAACATCTATAGTTCATTTAGTATGGAAAATACAACCCAGGACTTATTGACAGGCTCGAGCTAAATGGGAGATGGCGGATTCAAGAACATCTTGGTGTCCCCGCAACAGCCCATAACACAAATTTAGTGTGTGACAAAAATGAGCAATCTAAATTAAAAGACATTCCAATGTAAAGATCTTAGCTTGAAAAGAAAAAGTTATTTGAATGGATGGTTTTAAGGTCATACGATGTGAATGAGTGGGCATTGCATCGTATTGGTTTCAAAATCAACCACTGCTGGAATCCGCTATCGGAATAATTTAAATAGGCACTTGCTGAACCTCCAAGAAAACATTTAATATCTATATTCATTTAGTATGAGAATTATACCCAGGACTTGTGTGAAAGGCTCGAGCTAAATGGGTTATGGCGGATTCAAGAACATCTTGGTGTCACCGCAACACCCAATAAGACAAATTTAGTGTGTGACAAAAATGAGCAATCTAAATGCAAAGACATTCCAATGTAAAGATCTTAGCTTTAAAAGAAAAAGTTATTCGAATGGATGGTTTAAAGGTCATACGATGTGAATGAGTGGGCATTGCATCGGATTGGTTTCAAAATCAACAACCGCTAGTAAAGAAAAAACAAAGAAATCTCGAATGGATGGTTTTAGGTCATACGATGAGATTGTATGGGCATTGGCATCGTATTGGTTTCAAAATCAACCACCGCTGGAATCTGCTATCGGAATAATTTAAATAGGCACTCGCTGAACCTCCAAGAAAACATTTAAGATCTATATTTCATTTAGTATGAGAATTCAACCCAGGACTTGTGAGACATGCTCGAGCTAAATGGGAGATGGCGGATTCAAGAACATCTTGGTATGCCCGCAAAAGCCAATAAGAAAATTATGTGTGTGACAAAAATGAGCAATCTAAATGCAAAGACATTCCAATGTAAAGATCTTAGCTTTAAAAAAAAAAGTTATTCGAATGGATGGTTTTAAGGTCATACGATATGAATGAGTGGGCATTTAATCGTATTAGTTTCAAAATTAACAACCGCTAGTAAAGAAAAAACAAACTTCGAATGCATGGTTTTGAGGTCATACAATGAGAAGGTATGGGCATTGGCATCGTATTGGTTTCAAAATCAACCACCGCTGGAATCCGCTATCGGAATATTTTAAATAGGCACTCGCTGTACCTCCAAGAAAACATTTAACATCTATATTTCATGTAGTATGGGTATCCAGCCCAGGACTTGAGTGAAAGGCTCGAGCTAAATGGGAGATGGCGGATTCAAGAACATCCTGGTGTCCCCGCAAGAGCCAATAAGACAAATTATGTGTGACAAAAAATGAGCAATCTCAATGCAAAGACATTCCAATGTAAAGATCTTAGCTTTAAAAGAAAAAGTTATTCGAATGGATGGCTTTAAGGTCATACGATGTGAATGGGTGGACATTGCATCGTATTGGTTTTTAAATCAACAACAGCTAGTAAAGAAATAAAAAACCTCGAATGGATGGCTTTAAGGTCATACGATGTAAATGAGTGGGCATTGCATCGTATTGGTTTTCAAATCAACCAACGCTAGAATCCGCTATCGGTAAATTTAAATAGGCACTCGCTGAACCTCCAAGAAAACATTTAAGATCAATATTTCATTTAGTATGGAAAATACAACCCAGGACTTATTGACAGGCTCGAGCTAAATGGGAGATGGCGGATTCAAGAACATCTTGGTGTCCCCGCAACAGCCCATAACACAAATTTAGTGTGTGACAAAAAATGAGCAATCTAAATGAAAAGACATTCAAATGTAAAATTCTTAGCTTTAAAAGAAAAAGTTATTCGAATGAATGGTTTAAGGTCATACGATGTGAATGATTGGGCATTGCATCGTATTGGTTTCAAAATAAACAGCCGCTAGTAAAGAAAAAACAAACTTGGTATGCATGGTTTTGAGGTCATACATTGAGAATGTATGGGCATTGGCATCGTATTGCTTTCAAAATCAACCACCGCTGGAATCCGCTATCGGAATATTTTAAATAGGCACTCGCTGAACCTCCAAGAAAACATTTAACATCTATATTTCATGTAGTATGGGTTTCAAGCCCAGGACTTGAGTGAAAGGCTCGAGCTAAATGGGAGATGGCGGATTCAAGAACATCCTGGTGTCCCCGCAAGAGCCAATAAGACAAATTATGTGTGACAAAAAATGAGCAATCTCAATGCAAAGACATTCCAATGTAAAGATCTTAGCTTTAAAAGAAAAAGTTATTCGAATGGATGGCTTTAAGGTCATACGATGTGAATGAGTGGGCATTGCATCGTATTGGTTTTCAAATCAACAACCGCTAGTAAAGAAAAAAGAAAAACTTCGAATGGATGGTTTTGAGGTCATACAATGAGAAGGTATGGGCATTGGCATCGTATTGGTTTCAAAATCAACCAACGCTAGAATCCGCTATCGGTAAATTTAAATAGGCACCCGCTGAACCTCCAAGAAAACATTTAACATCTATAGTTCATTTAGTATGGAAAATAGCACCCAGGACTTATTGACAGGCTCGAGCTAAATGGGAGATGGCGGATTCAAGAACATCTTGGTGTCCCGGCAACAGCCCATAACACAAATTTAGTGTGTGACAAAAAATGAGCAATCTAAATGCAAAGACATTCCAATGTAAAGATCTTAGCTTTAAAAGAAAAAGTTATTCGAATGGATGGTTTAAGGTCATACGATGTGAATGAGTGGGCATTGCATCGTATTGGTTTCAAAATCAACAACCGCTAGTAAAGAAATAACAAACCTCGAATGGATGGCTTTAAGGTCATACGATGTAAATGAGTGGGCATGCATCGTATTGGTTTTCAAATCAACCAACGCTAGAATCCGCTATCGGTAAATATAAAAAGGCACTCGCTGAACCTCCAAGAAAACATTTAACATCTATAGTTCATTTAGTATGGAAAATACAACCCAGGACTTATTGACAGGCTCGAGCTAAATGGGAGATGGCGGATTCAAGAACATCTTGGTGTCCCCGCAACAGCCCATAACACAAATTTAGTGTGTGACAAAAATGAGCAATCTAAATTAAAAGACATTCCAATGTAAAGAACTTAGCTTGAAAAGAAAAAGTTATTTTAATGGATGGTTTTAAGGTCATACGATGTGAATGAGTGGGCATTGCATCGTATTGGTTTCAAAATCAACCACTGCTGGAATCCGCTATCGGAATAATTTAAATAGGCACTTGCTGAACCTCCAAGAAAACATTTAATATCTATATTCATTTAGTATGAGAATTATACCCAGGACTTGTGTGACAGGCTCGAGCTAAATGGGTGATGGCGGATTCAAGAACATCTTGGTGTCACCGCAACACCCAATAAGACAAATTTAGTGTGTGACAAAAATGAGCAATCTAAATGCAAAGACATTCCAATGTAAAGATCTTAGCTTTAAAAGAAAAAGTTATTCGAATGGATGGTTTAAAGGTCATACGATGTGAATGAGTGGGCATTGCATCGGATTGGTTTCAAAATCAACAACCGCTAGTAAAGAAAAAACAAAGAAACCTCGAATGGATGGTTTTAGGTCATACGATGAGATTGTATGGGCATTGGCATCGTATTGGTTTTCAAATCAACCACCGCTGGAATCTGCTATCGGAATAATTTAAATAGGCACTCGCTGAACCTCCAAGAAAACATTTAAGATCTATATTTCATTTAGTATGAGAATTCAACCCAGGACTTGTGTGACAGGCTCGAGCTAAATGGGAGATGGCGGATTCAAGAACATCCTGGTGTCCTCGCAAGAGCCAATAAGACAAATTATGTGTGATAAAAAATGAGCAATCTCAATGCAAAGACATTCCAATGTAAAGATCTTAGCTTTAAAAGAAAAAGTTATTCGAATGGATGGCTTTAAGGTCATACGATGTGAATGAGTGGGCATTGCATCGTATTGGTTTTCAAATCAACAACCGCTAGTAAAGTAATAAAAAACCTCGAATGGATGGCTTTAAGGTCATACGATGTAAATGAGTGGGCATTGCATCGTATTGGTTTTCAAATCAACCAACGCTAGAATCCGCTATCGGTAAATATAAATAGGCACTCGCTGAACCTCCAAGAAAACATTTAACATCTATAGTTCATTTAGTATGGAAAATACAACCCAGGACTTATTGACAGGCTCGAGCTAAATGGGAGATGGCGGATTCAAGAACATCTTGGTGTCCCCGCAACAGCCCATAACACAAATTTAGTGTGTGACAAAAATGAGCAATCTAAATTAAAAGACATTCCAATGTAAAGATCTTAGCTTGAAAAGAAAAAGTTATTTGAATGGATGGTTTTAAGGTCATACGATGTGAATGAGTGGGCATTGCATCGTATTGGTTTCAAAATCAACCACTGCTGGAATCCGCTATCGGAATAATTTAAATAGGCACTTGCTGAACCTCCAAGAAAACATTTAATATCTATATTCATTTAGTATGAGAATTATACCCAGGACTTGTGTGACAGGCTCGAGCTAAATGGGTGATGGCGGATTCAAGAACATCTTGGTGTCACCGCAACACCCAATAAGACAAATTTAGTGTGTGACAAAAATGAGCAATCTAAATGCAAAGACATTCCAATGTAAAGATCTTAGCTTTAAAAGAAAAAGTTATTCGAATGGATGGTTTAAAGGTCATACGATGTGAATGAGTGGGCATTGCATCGGATTGGTTTCAAAATCAACAACCGCTAGTAAAGAAAAAACAAAGAAACCTCGAATGGATGGTTTTAGGTCATACGATGAGATTGTATGGGCATTGGCATCGTATTGGTTTTCAAATCAACCACCGCTGGAATCTGCTATCGGAATAATTTAAATAGGCACTCGCTGAACCTCCAAGAAAACATTTAAGATCTATATTTCATTTAGTATGAGAATTCAACCCAGGACTTGTGTGACAGGCTCGAGCTAAATGGGAGATGGCGGATTCAAGAACATCCTGGTGTCCCCGCAAGAGCCAATAAGACAAATTATGTGTGATAAAAAATGAGCAATCTCAATGCAAAGACATTCCAATGTAAAGATCTTAGCTTTAAAAGAAAAAATTATTCGAATGGATGGCTTTAAGGTCATACGATGTGAATGAGTGGGCATTGCATCGTATTGGTTTTCAAATCAACAACCGCTAGTAAAGTAATAAAAAACCTCGAATGGATGGCTTTAAGGTCATACGATGTAAATGAGTGGGCATTGCATCGTATTGGTTTTCAAATCAACCAACGCTAGAATCCGCTATCGGTAAATATAAATAGGCACTCGCTGAACCTCCAAGAAAACATTTAACATCTATAGTTCATTTAGTATGGAAAATACAACCCAGGACTTATTGACAGGCTCGAGCTAAATGGGAGATGGCGGATTCAAGAACATCTTGGTGTCCCCGCAACAGCCCATAACACAAATTTAGTGTGTGACAAAAATGAGCAATCTAAATTAAAAGACATTCCAATGTAAAGATCTTAGCTTGAAAAGAAAAAGTTATTTGAATGGATGGTTTTAAGGTCATACGATGTGAATGAGTGGGCATTGCATCGTATTGGTTTCAAAATCAACCACTGCTGGAATCCGCTATCGGAATAATTTAAATAGGCACTTGCTGAACCTCCAAGAAAACATTTAATATCTATATTCATTTAGTATGAGAATTATACCCAGGACTTGTGTGACAGGCTCGAGCTAAATGGGTTATGGCGGATTCAAGAACATCTTGGTGTCACCGCAACACCCAATAAGACAAATTTAGTGTGTGACAAAAATGAGCAATCTAAATGCAAAGACATTCCAATGTAAAGATCTTAGCTTTAAAAGAAAAAGTTATTCGAATGGATGGTTTAAAGGTCATACGATGTGAATGAGTGGGCATTGCATCGGATTGGTTTCAAAATCAACAACCGCTAGTAAAGAAAAAACAAAGAAATCTCGAATGGATGGTTTTAGGTCATACGATGAGATTGTATGGGCATTGGCATCGTATTGGTTTCAAAATCAACCACCGCTGGAATCTGCTATCGGAATAATTTAAATAGGTACTCGCTGAACCTCCAAGAAAACATTTAAGATCTATATTTCATTTAGTATGAGAATTCAACCCAGGACTTGTGAGACAGGCTCGAGCTAAATGGGAGATGGCGGATTCAAGAACATCTTGGTATGCCCGCAAAAGCCAATAAGAAAATTATGTGTGTGACAAAAATGAGCAATCTAAATGCAAAGACAATCCAATGTAAAGATCTTAACTTTTAAAAAAAAAAGTTATTCGAATGGATGGTTTAAAGGTCATACGATGTGAATGAGTGGGCATTTAATCGTATTAGTTTCAAAATTAACAACCGCTAGTAAAGAAAAAACAAACTTCGAATGCATGGTTTTGAGGTCATACAATGAGAAGGTATGGGCATTTGCATCGTATTGGTTTAAAAATCAACCACCGCTGGAATCCGCTATCGGAATATTTTAAATAGGCACTCGCTGTACCTCCAAGAAAACATTTAACATCTATATTTCATGTAGTATGGGTATCCAGCCCAGGACTTGAGTGAAAGGCTCGAGCTAAATGGGAGATGGCGGATTCAAGAACATCCTGGTGTCCCCGCAAGAGCCAATAAGACAAATTATGTGTGACAAAAAATGAGCAATCTCAATGCAAAGACATTCCAATGTAAAGATCTTAGCTTTAAAAGAAAAAGTTATTCGAATGGATGGCTTTAAGGTCATACGATGTGAATGGGTGGACATTGCATCGTATTGGTTTTTAAATCAACAACAGCTAGTAAAGAAATAAAAAACCTCGAATGGATGGCTTTAAGGTCATACGATGTAAATGAGTGGGCATTGCATCGTATTGGTTTTAAAATCAACCAACGCTAGAATCCGCTATCGGTAAATTTAAATAGGCACTCGCTGAACCTCCAAGAAAACATTTAACATCTATAGTTCATTTAGTATGGAAAATACAACCCAGGACTTATTGACAGGCTCGAGCTAAATGGGAGATGGCGGATTCAAGAACATCTTGGTGTCCCCGCAACAGCCCATAACACAAATTTAGTGTGTGACAAAAAATGAGCAATCTAAATGAAAAGACATTCCAATGTAAAATTCTTAGCTTTAAAAGAAAAAGTTATTCGAATGAATGGTTTAAGGTCATACGATGTGAATGATTGGGCATTGCATCGTATTGGTTTCAAAATAAACAGCCGCTAGTAAAGAAAAAACAAACTTGGTATGCATGGTTTTGAGGTCATACATTGAGAATGTATGGGCATTGGCATCGTATTGGTTTCAAAATCAACCACCGCTGGAATCCGCTATCGGAATATTTTAAATAGGCACTCGCTGAACCTCCAAGAAAACATTTAACATCTATATTTCATGTAGTATGGGTTTCAAGCCCAGGACTTGAGTGAAAGGCTCGAGCTAAATGGGAGATGGCGGATTCAAGAACATCCTGGTGTCCCCGCAAGAGCCAATAAGACAAATTATGTGTGACAAAAAATGAGCAATCTCAATGCAAAGACATTCCAATGTAAAGATCTTAGCTTTAAAAGAAAAAGTTATTCGAATGGATGGCTTTAAGGTCATACGATGTGAATGAGTGGGCATTGCATCGTATTGGTTTTCAAATCAACAACCGCTAGTAAAGAAAAAAGAAAAACTTCGAATGGATGGTTTTGAGGTCATACAATGAGAAGGTATGGGCATTGGCATCGTATTGGTTTCAAAATCAACCAACGCTAGAATCCGCTATCGGTAAATTTAAATAGGCACCCGCTGAACCTCCAAGAAAACATTTAACATCTATAGTTCATTTAGTATGGAAAATACAACCCAGGACTTATTGACAGGCTCGAGCTAAATGGGAGATGGCGGATTCAAGAACATCTTGGTGTCCCGGCAACAGCCCATAACACAAATTTAGTGTGTGACAAAAAATGAGCAATCTAAATGCAAAGACATTCCAATGTAAAGATCTTAGCTTTAAAAGAAAAAGTTATTCGAATGGATGGTTTAAGGTCATACGATGTGAATGAGTGGGCATTGCATCGTATTGGTTTCAAAATCAACAACCGCTAGTAAAGAAATAACAAACCTCGAATGGATGGCTTTAAGGTCATACGATGTAAATGAGTGGGCATTGCATCGTATTGGTTTTCAAATCAACCAACGCTAGAATCCGCTATCGGTAAATATAAAAAGGCACTCGCTGAACCTCCAAGAAAACATTTAACATCTATAGTTCATTTAGTATGGAAAATACAACCCAGGACTTATTGACAGGCTCGAGCTAAATGGGAGATGGCGGATTCAAGAACATCTTGGTGTCCCCGCAACAGCCCATAACACAAATTTAGTGTGTGACAAAAATGAGCAATCTAAATTAAAAGACATTCCAATGTAAAGATCTTAGCTTGAAAAGAAAAAGTTATTTGAATGGATGGTTTTAAGGTCATACGATGTGAATGAGTGGGCATTGCATCGTATTGGTTTCAAAATCAACCACTGCTGGAATCCGCTATCGGAATAATTTAAATAGGCACTTGCTGAACCTCCAAGAAAACATTTAATATCTATATTCATTTAGTATGAGAATTATACCCAGGACTTGTGTGACAGGCTCGAGCTAAATGGGTGATGGCGGATTCAAGAACATCTTGGTGTCACCGCAACACCCAATAAGACAAATTTAGTGTGTGACAAAAATGAGCAATCTAAATGCAAAGACATTCCAATGTAAAGATCTTAGCTTTAAAAGAAAAAGTTATTCGAATGGATGGTTTAAAGGTCATACGATGTGAATGAGTGGGCATTGCATCGGATTGGTTTCAAAATCAACAACCGCTAGTAAAGAAAAAACAAAGAAACCTCGAATGGATGGTTTTAGGTCATACGATGAGATTGTATGGGCATTGGCATCGTATTGGTTTTCAAATCAACCACCGCTGGAATCTGCTATCGGAATAATTTAAATAGGCACTCGCTGAACCTCCAAGAAAACATTTAAGATCTATATTTCATTTAGTATGAGAATTCAACCCAGGACTTGTGTGACAGGCTCGAGCTAAATGGGAGATGGCGGATTCAAGAACATCCTGGTGTCCCCGCAAGAGCCAATAAGACAAATTATGTGTGATAAAAAATGAGCAATCTCAATGCAAAGACATTCCAATGTAAAGATCTTAGCTTTAAAAGAAAAAGTTATTCGAATGGATGGCTTTAAGATCATACGATGTGAATGAGTGGGCATTGCATCGTATTGGTTTTCAAATCAACAACCGCTAGTAAAGTAATAAAAAACCTCGAATGGATGGCTTTAAGGTCATACGATGTAAATGAGTGGGCATTGCATCGTATTGGTTTTCAAATCAACCAACGCTAGAATCCGCTATCGGTAAATATAAATAGGCACTCGCTGAACCTCCAAGAAAACATTTAACATCTATAGTTCATTTAGTATGGAAAATACAACCCAGGACTTATTGACAGGCTCGAGCTAAATAGGAGATGGCGGATTCAAGAACATCTTGGTGTCCCCGCAACAGCCCATAACACAAATTTAGTGTGTGACAAAAATGAGCAATCTAAATTAAAAGACATTCCAATGTAAAGATCTTAGCTTGAAAAGAAAAAGTTATTTGAATGGATGGTTTTAAGGTCATACGATGTGAATGAGTGGGCATTGCATCGGATTGGTTTCAAAATCAACAACCGCTAGTAAAGAAAAAACAAAGAAACCTCGAATGGATGGTTTTAGGTCATACGATGAGATTGTATGGGCATTGGCATCGTATTGGTTTCAAAATCAACCACCGCTGGAATCTGCTATCGGAATAATTTAAATAGGCACTCGCTGAACCTCCAAGAAAACATTTAAGATCTATATTTCATTTAGTATTGAAAATACAACCCAGGACTTATTGACAGGCTCGAGCTAAATGGGAGATGGCGGATTCAAGAACATCTTGGTGTCCCCGCAACAGCCCATAACACAAATTTAGTGTGTGACAAAAATGAGCAATCTAAATGCAAAGACATTCCAATGTAAAGATCTTAGCTTTAAAAGAAAAAGTTATTCGAATGGATGGTTTAAGGTCATACGATGTGAATGATTGGGCATTGCATCGTATTGGTTTCAAAATAAACAGCCGCTAGTAAAGAAAAAACAAACTTCGTATGCATGGTTTTGAGGTCATACATTGAGAATGTATGGACATTGGCATCGTATTGGTTTCAAAATCAACCACCGCTGGAATCCGCTATCGGAATATTTTAAATAGGCACTTGCTGAACCTCCAAGAAAACATTTAACATCTATATTTCATGTAGTATGGGTATCCAGCCCAGGACTTGAGTGAAAGGCTCGAGCTAAATGGGAGATGGCGGATTCAAGAACATCCTGGTGTCCCCGCAAGAGCCAATAAGACAAATTATGTGTGACAAAAAATGAGCAATCTCAATGCAAAGACATTCCAATGTAAAGATCTTAGCTTTAAAAGAAAAAGTTATTTGAATGGATGGTTTTAAGGTCATACGATGTGAATGAGTGGGCATTGCATCGTATTGGTTTCAAAATCAACCACTGCTGGAATCCGCTATCGGAATAATTTAAATAGGCACTTGCTGAACCTCCAAGAAAACATTTAATATCTATATTCATTTAGTATGAGAATTATACCCAGGACTTGTGTGACAGGCTCGAGCTAAATGGGTGATGGCGGATTCAAGAACATCTTGGTGTCACCGCAACACCCAATAAGACAAATTTAGTGTGTGACAAAAATGAGCAATCTAAATGCAAAGACACTCCAATGTAAAGATCTTAGCTTTAAAAGAAAAAGTTATTCGAATGGATGGTTTAAAGGTCATACGATGTGAATGAGTGGGCATTGCATCGGATTGGTTTCAAAATCAACAACCGCTAGTAAAGAAAAAACAAAGAAACCTCGAATGGATGGTTTTAGGTCATACGATGAGATTGTATGGGCATTGGCATCGTATTGGTTTCAAAATCAACCACCGCTGGAATCTGCTATCGGAATAATTTAAATAGGCACTCGCTGAACCTCCAAGAAAACATTTAAGATCTATATTTCATTTAGTATTGAAAATACAACCCAGGACTTATTGACAGGCTCGAGCTAAATGGGAGATGGCGGATTCAAGAACATCTTGGTGTCCCCGCAACAGCCCATAACACAAATTTAGTGTGTGACAAAAATGAGCAATCTAAATGCAAAGACATTCCAATGTAAAGATCTTAGCTTTAAAAGAAAAAGTTATTCGAATGGATGGTTTAAGGTCATACGATGTGAATGATTGGGCATTGCATCGTATTGGTTTCAAAATAAACAGCCGCTAGTAAAGAAAAAACAAACTTCGTATGCATGGTTTTGAGGTCATACATTGAGAATGTATGGACATTGGCATCGTATTGGTTTCAAAATCAACCACCGCTGGAATCCGCTATCGGAATATTTTAAATAGGCACTCGCTGAACCTCCAAGAAAACATTTAACATCTATATTTCATGTAGTATGGGTATCCAGCCCAGGACTTGAGTGAAAGGCTCGAGCTAAATGGGAGATGGCGGATTCAAGAACATCCTGGTGTCCCCGCAAGAGCCAATAAGACAAATTATGTGTTACAAAAAATGAGCAATCTCAATGCAAAGACATTCCAATGTAAAGATCTTAGCTTTAAAAGAAAAAGTTATTCGAATGTATGGCTTTAAGGCCATACGATGTAAATGAGTGGGCATTGCATCGTATTGGTTTTCAAATCAACCAATGCTAGAATCCGCTATCGGTAAATTTAAATAGGCACTCGCTGAACCTCCAAGAAAACATTTAACATCTATAGTTCATTTAGTATGGAAAATACAACCCAGGACTTATTGACAGGCTCGAGCTAAATGGGAGATGGCGGATTCAAGAACATCTTGGTGTCCCCGCAACAGCCCATAACACAAATTTAGTGTGTGACAAAAAATGAGCAATCTAAATAAAAAGACATTCCAATGTAAAATTCTTAGCTTTAAAAGAAAAAGTTATTCGAATGGATGGTTTAAGGTCATACGATGTGAATGAGTGGGCATTGCATCAAATTGGTTTCAAAATAAACAGCCGCTAGTAAAGAAAAACAAACTTCGTATGCATGGTTTTGAGGTCATACATTGAGAATGTATGGGCATTGGCATCGTATTGGTTTCAAAATCAACCACCGCTGGAATCCGCTATCGGAATATTTTAAATAGGCACTCGCTGAACCTCCAAGAAAACATTTAACATCTATATTTCATGTAGTATGGGTATCCAGCCCAGGACTTGAGTGAAAGGCTCGAGCTAAATGGGAGATGGCGGATTCAAGAACATCCTGGTGTCCCCGCAAGAGCCAATAAGACAAATTATGTGTGACAAAAAATGAGCAATCTCAATGCAAAGACATTCCAATGTAAAGATCTTAGCTTTAAAAGAAAAAGTTATTCGAATGGATGGCTTTAAGGTCATACGATGTGAATGAGTGGGCATTGCATCGTATTGGTTTTCAAATCAACAACCGCTAGTAAAGAAATAAAAAACCTCGAATGGATGGCTTTAAGGTCATACGATGTAAATGAGTGGGCATTGCATCGTATTGGTTTTCAAATCAACCAACGCTAGAATCCGCTATCGGTAAATATAAATAGGCACTCGCTGAACCTCCAAGAAAACATTTAACATCTATAGTTCATTTAGTATGGAAAATACAACCCAGGACTTATTGACAGGCTCGAGCTAAATGGGAGATGGCGGATTCAAGAACATCTTGGTGTCCCCGCAACAGCCCATAACACAAATTTAGTGTGTGACATAAAATGAGCAATCTAAATGAAAAGACATTTCATTGTAAAATTCTTAGCTTTAAAAGAAAAAGTTATTCGAATGGATGGTTTAAGGTCATACGATGTGAATGATTTGGCATTGCATCGTATTGGTTTCAAAATAAACAGCCGCTAGTATAGAAAAAACAAACTTCGTATGCATGGTTTTGAGGTAAAACATTGAGAATGTATGGGCATTGGCATCGTATTGGTTTCAAAATCAACCACCGCTGGAATCCGCTATCGGAATATTTTAAATAGGCACTCGCTGAACCTCCAAGAAAACATTTAACATCTATATTTCATGTAGTATGGGTATCCAGCCCAGGACTTGAGTGAAAGGCTCGAGCTAAATGGGAGATGGAGGATTCAAGAACATCCTGGTGTCCCCGCAAGAGCCAATAAGACAAATTATGTGTGACAAAAAATGAGCAATCTCAATGCAAAGACATTCCAATGTAAAGATCTTAGCTTTAAAAGAAAAAGTTATTCGAATGGATGGCTTTAAGGTCATACGATGTGAATGAGTGGGCATTGCATCGTATTGGTTTTCAAATCAACAACCGCTAGTAAAGAAAAAAGAAAAACTTCGAATGGATGGTTTTGAGGTCATACAATGAGAAGGTATGGGCATTGGCATCGTATTGGTTTCAAAATCAACCAACGCTAGAATCCGCTATCGGTAAATTTAAATAGGCACCCGCTGAACCTCCAAGAAAACATTTAACATCTATAGTTCATTTAGTATGGAAAATAGCACCCAGGACTTATTGACAGGCTCGAGCTAAATGGGAGATGGCGGATTCAAGAACATCTTGGTGTCCGGGCAACAGCCCATAACACAAATTTAGTGTGTGACAAAAAATGAGCAATCTAAATGCAAAGACATTCCAATGTAAAGATCTTAGCTTTAAAAGAAAAAGTTATTCGAATGGATGGTTTAAGGTCATACGATGTGAATGAGTGGGCATTGCATCGTATTGGTTTCAAAATCAACAACCGCTAGTAAAGAAATAACAAACCTCGAATGGATGGCTTTAAGGTCATACGATGTAAATGAGTGGGCATTGCATCGTATTGGTTTTCAAATCAACCAACGCTAGAATCCGCTATCGGTAAATATAAATAGGCACTCGCTGAACCTCCAAGAAAACATTTAACATCTATAGTTCATTTAGTATGGAAAATACAACCCAGGACTTATTGACAGGCTCGAGCTAAATGGGAGATGGCGGATTCAAGAACATCTTGGTGTCCCCGCAACAGCCCATAACACAAATTTAGTGTGTGACAAAAATGAGCAATCTAAATTAAAAGACATTCCAATGTAAAGAACTTAGCTTGAAAAGAAAAAGTTATTTGAATGGATGGTTTTAAGGTCATACGATGTGAATGAGTGGGCATTGCATCGTATTGGTTTCAAAATCAACCACTGCTGGAATCCGCTATCGGAATAATTTAAATTGTCACTTGCTGAACCTCCAAGAAAACATTTAATATCTATATTCATTTAGTATGAGAATTATACCCAGGACTTGTGTGACAGGCTCGAGCTAAATGGGTTATGGCGGATTCAAGAACATCTTGGTGTCACCGCAACACCCAATAAGACAAATTTAGTGTGTGACAAAAATGAGCAATCTAAATGCAAAGACATTCCAATGTAAAGATCTTAGCTTTAAAAGAAAAAGTTATTCGAATGGATGGTTTAAAGGTCATACGATGTGAATGAGTGGGCATTGCATCGGATTGGTTTCAAAATCAACAACCGCTAGTAAAGAAAAAACAAAGAAACCTCGAATGGATGGTTTTAGGTCATACGATGAGATTGTATGGGCATTGGCATCGTATTGGTTTTCAAATCAACCACCGCTGGAATCTGCTATCGGAATAATTTAAATAGGCACTCGCTGAACCTCCAAGAAAACATTTAAGATCTATATTTCATTTAGTATGAGAATTCAACCCAGGACTTGTGTGACAGGCTCGAGCTAAATGGGAGATGGCGGATTCAAGAACATCCTGGTGTCCCCGCAAGAGCCAATAAGACAAATTATGTGTGATAAAAAATGAGCAATCTCAATGCAAAGACATTCCAATGTAAAGATCTTAGCTTTAAAAGAAAAAGTTATTCGAATGGATGGCTTTAAGGTCATACGATGTGAATGAGTGGGCATTGCATCGTATTGGTTTTCAAATCAACAACCGCTAGTAAAGTAATAAAAAACCTCGAATGGATGGCTTTAAGGTCATACGATGTAAATGAGTGGGCATTGCATCGTATTGGTTTTCAAATCAACCAACGCTAGAATCCGCTATCGGTAAATATAAATAGGCACTCGCTGAACCTCCAAGAAAACATTTAACATCTATAGCTCATTTAGTATGGAAAATACAACCCAGGACTTATTGACAGGCTCGAGCTAAATGGGAGATGGCGGATTCAAGAACATCTTGGTGTCCCCGCAACAGCCCATAACACAAATTTAGTGTGTGACAAAAATGAGCAATCTAAATTAAAAGACATTCCAATGTAAAGATCTTAGCTTGAAAAGAAAAAGTTATTTGAATGGATGGTTTTAAGGTCATACGATGTGAATGAGTGGGCATTGCATCGTATTGGTTTCAAAATCAACCACTGCTGGAATCCGCTATCGGAATAATTTAAATAGGCACTTGCTGAACCTCCAAGAAAACATTTAATATCTATATTCATTTAGTATGAGAATTATACCCAGGACTTGTGTGACAGGCTCGAGCTAAATGGGTGATGGCGGATTCAAGAACATCTTGGTGTCACCGCAACACCCAATAAGACAAATTTAGTGTGTGACAAAAATGAGCAATCTAAATGCAAAGACATTCCAATGTAAAGATCTTAGCTTTAAAAGAAAAAGTTATTCGAATGGATGGTTTAAAGGTCATACGATGTGAATGAGTGGGCATTGCATCGGATTGGTTTCAAAATCAACAACCGCTAGTAAAGAAAAAACAAAGAAACCTCGAATGGATGGTTTTAGGTCATACGATGAGATTGTATGGGCATTGGCATCGTATTGGTTTCAAAATCAACCACTGCTGGAATCCGCTATCGGAATAATTTAAATAGGCACTTGCTGAACCTCCAAGAAAACATGTAACATCTATAGTTTCTTTAGTATGGAAAATACAACCCAGGACTTATTGACAGGTTCGAGCTAAATGGGAGATGGCGGATTCAAGAACATCTTGGTGTCCCCGCAACAGCCCATAACACAAATTTAGTGTGTGACAAAAAATTTGCAATCTAAATGAAAATACATTCCAATGTAAAATTCTTGGCTTTAAAAGAAAAAGTTATTCGAATAAATGGTTTTAAGGTCATACGATGTGAATGAGTGGGCATTTTCATCGTATTGGTTTTAAAATCAACCACTGCTGGAATCCGCTATCGGAAAAATTTAAATAGGCACTTGCTGAACCTCCAAGAAAACATTTAATATCTATATTCATTTAGTATGAGAATTATACCCAGGACTTGTGTGACAGGCTCGAGCTAAATGGGAGATGGCGGATTCAAGAACATCCTGGTGTCCCCGCAAGAGCCAATAAGACAAATTATGTGTGACAAAAAATAAGCAATCTCAATGCAAAGACATTCTAATGTAAAGATCTTAGCTTTAAAAGAAAAAGTTATTCGAATGGATGGTTTAAAGGTCATACGATGTGAATGAGTGGGCATTGCATCGGATTGGTTTCAAAATCAACAACCGCTAGTAAAGAAATAACAAACCTCAAATGGATGGCTTTAAGGTCATACGATGTAAATGAGTGGGCATTGTCACCGTATTGGTTTCAAAATCAAACAAAGCTAGAATACGCTATCGGTAAATTAAAATAGGCACTCGCTGAACCTCCAAGAAAACATTTAATATTTATATTTCATTTAGTATGGGAATTATACCCAGGCCTTGTGTGACAGGCTCGAGCTAAATGGGAGATGGCGGATTCAAAAACATCTTTGTTTTTCCCGCTACAGCCAATAAGACAAATTTAGTGTTAGACAAAAATGAGCAGTCTAAATGCAAAGACATTCCAACGTAAAGATCTTAACTTTAAAAAAAAAAGTTATTTGAATGGATGGTTAAGAGGTTATACGATGAGATTGTATGGGCATTTTCATCGTATTGGTTTCAAAATCAACCACTGCTGGAATCCGCTATCGGAATAATTTAAATAGGCACTTGCTGAACCTTCAAGAAAACATTTAATATCTATATTCATTTAGTATGAGAATTATACCCAGGACTTGTGTGACAGGCTCGAGCTAAATGGGTGATGGCGGATTTAAGAACATCTTGGTGTCCCCGCAAAAGCCAATAAGGCAATATATGTGTGACAAAAAAATTAGCAATCTCAATGCAAAGACATTCCAATGTAAAGATCTTAGCTTTAAAAGAAAAAGTTAATCGAATGGATGGTTTTAAGGTCATACGATGTGAAAGAGTGGGCATTGCATCGTACTGGTTTCAAATCAACAACCGCTAGTAAAGAAAAATCAAACAAACCTCGAATGGATGGTTTTGAGGTCATACATTGAGAAGGTATGGGCATTGGCATCGTATTGGTTTCAAAATCAAACAAAGCTAGAATACGCTATCCGTAAATTTAAATAGGCACTCGCTGAACCTCCAAGAAAACATTTAATATTTATATTTCATTTAGTATGGGAATTATACTCAGGCCTTGTGTGACAGGCTCGAGCTAAATGGGTGATGGCGGATTCAAGAACATCTTGGTGTTCCCGCAACAGCCCATAACACAAATTTAGTGTGTGACAAAAATGAGCAATCTAAATGAAAATACATTCCAATGTAAAATTCTTAGCTTTAAAAGAACAAGTTATTCGAATAAATGGTTTTAAGGTCATACGATGTGAATGAGTGGGCATTCGCATCGTATTGGTTTCAAAATCAAACAAAGCTAGAATCCGCTATCGGTAAATTTAAATAGGCACTCGCTGAACCTCCAAGAAAGCATTTAATATCTATATTTTATTTAGTATGGGAATACAACCCAGGACTTATTGACAGGCTCGAGCTAGATGGGAGATGGTGGATTAAAGAACATCTTGATGTCCCCGCAACATCCAATAAGACAAATTTAGTGTGTGACAAAAAAATGAGCAATCTAAATGCAAAGACATAAAAATGTAAAGATCTTAGCTTTAAAAGAAAAAGTTATTCGAATGGATGGTTTTAAGGTCATACGATGTGAATGAGTGGGCATTGCATCGTATTGGTTTCAAAATCAACAACCGCTAGTAAATAAATAACAAACAAACCTAGAATGGATGTCTTTAAAGTCATACGATGTAAATGAGTGGGCGTTGGATCGTATTGGTTTCGAAATTAAAAACCGCTAGTAAAGAATAAACAAACTTTAAATGCATGGTTTTCAAGTCATACGATGGGAATGTATCGGCATTGGCATCGTATTGGTTTCAAAATCAACCACCGCTGGAATCCGCTATCGGAATATTTTAAATAGGCTTTCGCTGAACCTCCAAGAAAATATTTAACATCTATATTTCATTTAGTATAAGAATTCAAACCAGGACTTGTGTGACAGTCTCAAGTTAAATGGGAGATGGCGAATTCAAGAACATCTTGGTGTCCCCGCAACAGCCAATAAGACAAATTTAGTGTGTGACAAAAAATTAGCAATATAAATGCAAAGACATTCCAATGTAAAGATCTTACCTTAAAAGAAAAACTTATTCGAATGGATGGTTTTAAGGTCATACGATGTGAATGAGTGGGCATTGCATCGTATTGGTTTAAAAAACAACAACTGCTAGTAAAGAAAAACAAACAAACCTCGAATGGATGGTTTTGAGGTCATACGATGAGAATGTATGGGCATTGGCATCGTATTGGTTTCAAAATCAACCACCGCTGGAATCCGCTATCGGAATAATTTAAATAGGCACTCGCTGAACCTCCAAGAAAACATATTAACATCTATAGTT
Organism: Biomphalaria pfeifferi; assembly: GCA_030265305.1. NCBI lineage: Eukaryota > Metazoa > Mollusca > Gastropoda > Planorbidae > Biomphalaria > Biomphalaria pfeifferi. The sequence goes on along the minus strand of JASAOG010000121.1, from coordinate 425,132 downwards.
CATTTAGTATGGGAATCCAACCAAGGACATGTGTGACAGGCTCGAGCTAAATGGGAGATGGCGGATTCAAGAACATCTTGTTGTGCCCGCAATAGCCAATAAGAAAAATTTAGTGTGTGACAAAAAAATGACCAATCCAAATGCAAAGACATTCCAATGTAAAGATCTTAACTTTAAAAAAAAAATTATTTGAATGCATGGTTTTGAAGTCATACGATGAGAATGTATGGGCATTGGCATCGTATTAGTTTCAAAATCAACCACGACAAGAAAATAAACAAACAAACTTCGAGTGGATGGTTTTGAGGTCATATGATGAGAATGTATGGGCATTGGCATCGTATTGGTTTCAAAATCAACCACGACAAGAAAATAAACAAACTTCGAGTGGATGGTTTTGAGGTCATATGATGAGAATGTATGGGCATTGGCATCGTATTGGTTTCAAAATCTACCACCGCTGGAATCCGCTATCGGAATATTTTAAATAGGCACTCGCTGAACCTCCAAGAAAACATTTAATATCTATATTTCATTTAGTATGAGAATTATACCCAGGCCTTGTGTGAATTGCTCGATTTAAATGGGAGATGGCGGATTCAAGAACATCTAGTATGCCCGCAAAAGCCAATAAGACAAATTTAGTGTGTGACAAAAATGAGCAATCTAAATGCAAAGACATTCTAATGTAAAGATCTTAACTTTAAAAAAAAAGTTATTTGAATGTATGGTTTTAAAGTCATACGATGAGAATGTATGGGCATTGGCATCGTATTGGTTTCAAAATCTACCACCGCTGGAATCCGCTATCGGAATATTTTAAATAGGCACTCGCTGAACCTCCAAGAAAACATTTAATATCTATATTTCATTTAGTATGAGAATTATACCCAGGCCTTGTGTGACAGGCTCGAGCTAAATGGGTGATGGCGGATTCAAGAACATCTTGGTGTCACCGCAACAGACAATAAGACAAATTTAGTGTGTGACAAAAATGAGCAATCTAAATGCAAAGACATTCCAATGTAAAGATCTTAACTTTAAAAAAAAAGTTATTTGAATGTATTTTTTTAAAGTCATACGATGAGAATGTATGTGCATTGGCATCGTATTGGTTTCAAAATCAACCACCGCTTGAATCCGCAATCGGAATAATTTAAATAGGCACTCGCTGAACCTCCAAGAAAACATTTAACATCTATATTTCATTTAGTATAGGAATCCAACCCAGGACTTGTGTGACAGGCTCGAGCTAAATGGGAGAAGGCGGATGCAAGAACATCTTGGTGTCCCCACAACAACCCATAAGACAAATTTAGTGTGTGACAAAAAATGAGCAAACTAAATGAAAAGACATTCCAATGTAAAGATCTTAGCTTTAAAAGAAAAATTTATTCGAATGGATGGTTTTATGGTCATACGAAGTGAAGGAGTGGCCATTGCATCGTATTGATTTCAAAATCAACAACCACTACTTAAGAAAAAAACAAACAAACAAAAAACTTTATATGAATGGTTTTAAGGTCATACGATGTGAATGAGTGGGCATTGCATCGTATTGGTTTTAAAATCAACTACCGCTGGAATCCGCTATCGGAATAATTTAAATAGGCACTCGCTGAACCTCCAAGAAAACATTTAACATCTATATTTCATTTAATATGGGGATCCAACTCTGGAGTTGTGTGACAGGCTCGAGCTAAATGGGAGATGGCATTAACACGGCTTCGTGTTGGACCGAATTGATGTTGGAAATCAAGTGCCAGTGCTTCTTATGTCTGAATTAGAGACAGCATTATAAGCGCACATTCTTAAAAGCACGGAATAAAAAGATATTTTTAATCAATATCTATTCGTTTTAAGACGCATTAGGAAGTAATGTGTAAGCATGTAGTTTAAATATTGGACTATAAGTGTTAGGTTAAATTTTAATTTAGGTGATGCCCAGAGAAGGTAGATGTATACGACGTAACCATTGCCTGCTACACAAGTAAATATCACACCAGTACTGCGATGACTATAGGACGTAAGCACTGCCTGCTACACAAATAAATATCACACCAGTACCGTTTGATTGTCTTCTGAGCTGAGCCGAAGGCTCTTCGAGCTCAAAGTTTGAAAAGAAAAAAACCTGTTAGGTCGTCCAGCCGTAACAGTAAAAAAAGAAAAACAAACCTGTGGAACACAGTTCTGTTTGAGAGCGACCCTAGTCAATGCCTATATAAAGCATTGCTGTATCCAATGTCTTCAGCCTCCGACACATGGCCGAAGGCCTAGGAGCACTGGGAGCCTCCGTCATCTTCCTTCTTTGTACCAAGCTAACCGTGGGGGAACCGCCATTTATGGAACGGTCCTTTGAGGAACGGCGCATGGATGTGTGACAGTTTTTGTGAGGACTTTTTCACAACCCCGCCCGTGCAAGGGGTGGACTCTCGTCTACCCATGGGCATCCCCACGGGAGTTATGTTTTGCCATTCATTTTGCCTAGCTATCTCCTCAAATAGCCGTTTCCACCCGGGTGCCACGATGAGGCAGAACAGCGAACCCGGGTCACACCACCAGTACTGCGAGGACTATAGGACGTAACCACTGCCTGCTACACAAGTAAATATCACACCAGTACTGCGAGGACTATAGGACGTAACCATTGGCGTAGCTACCAATGTGCGGGTGGTGCGGGCCGCACAGGGCACCAAGTGGAGAGGGGCACCAAAATTCTCCCAGCGTGTATTAATTTCGTATTTCCCTGAGCTTTTCAGTAAATACGACTATTTGTATGGACATGAACAAACATAAACTACTGTATTTTAAACATGAACTAACGATTTATAAACTAGTCATGTCGCTATTTTGTTTCATCTCCTTGACTATTTCTTCAATACAATGTAAGCTATAGAACAGTTTGAATCTAATTTACTAGATTTATTTCGGACACACGGTACATGTTGTTACTACACTGATCGATGCTTTGTAATATAAAGAAGAAGAAGAAGATAGGCCAACTTTTTTTACTTCATTGTTTAGTCCATTGGTTTAATCTAGATATTGAGTTTACAAATATATTTCTAAACTCTAGCTCTAAACTATTGTCTTAGTTTATTCATTTCTTTATAATTCTTAATAGTTTAATTTTGGAAATAATTCTATTGTAATGTCAATTTTCTTAAATAAGCTAACCTATGTTTTCTACGAGTTTTTGTTAACTAACTAGTTAATTGTAATACTGTAACGTAAACAAAATGATGAACAGTGCTCAAGACTGACTAGTCTGGCTGGCGCCTCAAAACCCTTTTAAGCTCAGACGGAGAAATCGGCATCTCTGGTTCTGTCCGGTCTGGGTAGACTATAAGGGCCCCATACCCAGATCTATCGGGGTCCCTCATTACCGACCCATCGGTATAGCAGAAAATGGTATCTGATGGGTAGGACTTTAGTGTAGTTGATGCCAAGTTTTGGAGTATGGCAGGTGTTAATCGCCTCTTGGTGGCTCCCTCTTGCCCTATAAGGGACATGTTTATTTGTGGGGCCGGCATTCTCCTCCACGGAGGGCAAGTATTAATTCTTCTAATAGGAATTCTATCAGTGGAGAGCCCAGATGATTTTGACAAATTGGCCGCAATGTGGAGGAACGATCGCATTTTTATGCGGTTCCTCTCTCTCCACTGTTGCACTAAGATTGTGGTGGGTAGCCTAGAGTCGCCCCTTTTGAAGCGCTCGTAGGCCGTAAGTACCGCCCTCTCCCTCCTTAAATGTAAAGGGGCCACATTTGTTAAGATTTCATCATCTTCATTTAAATACAAAGATGGATTCAATGAGTGGTGGAGGTTATCCCCGAAAATAGAAAAACATGAGACCAGCTTGCTTAGAGTTAACTTGAAGTTCGCCTGAGAATAGGAAACAATATGGACAACAAGGCTCAAGATTTGATTATACAAGAGACGAAAACCTGGAGAGTTAGTAAAATTACTATCAACGTACGATCCACTCTTGAGGGAGTATGTGCTGCGAACTAAGCTTTTTTCCAGACCGAATACATACATGTCTCCACAAATACAAAATGAATTTAATACAAATTTGGGGGATCACGCTAAAAAAACAAATTATACAGCAAGTAAAACAAGTCAAATATTTCTCTATTATTTTTGACAGTACACCTGACATCTTAAAGCTGGATCAAACTTCGCAAATTTTACGGTACGTTGTCATGGATAATGACGGAGTGCAGGTTCATGAGTCTTTTATTGACTTCATCGACACAAAGGACAAGCATGCTGCTGGAATCGCTGAGATGATTCTGCGTTCGGATGGCTTAGACATAATGGACTTCAGGGGTCAAGGCTATGATAATGCTGCGGTCATGAAAGGTCAAAACTACGGTGTCCAAAAACGTATTCTAAAAGTCACTGTTCATTGCCTGCTCAAACTCTGGAGACATTAACTAGCAGAGATGAAAATTCATCGACTAGATCTGAAGCTGGTGGATTATTGGTTGCTGTTCAGTCTTTTAATTTTGTCACCTATCTTGGATTTTGGGCTCCTGTATTAACTACAATTAATGATGCGCAATTCTACCTTCAAAAAACAAGGATTGTCTATTCGAGACTGCTCACTCAAACTGAAAACATTAGAGACATTTTTAAGTAGTAATCGAGAGGACATCGCTGAAACCAGCAATACCTTTGCCGAAAGCGTGTGTTCATATCTGAGAATCAGTACAGAACCTCAAAAACGTATGGGCCATAAGAAAAAGATGCCTGGTGAGAAAAGTGACTATTCTGTACTTACACACAAAGAAGAGCTACGAAGGGAAATTTATTCTACCTTGGACAGGATAGTTCAAGAAATAATCACCCGATTCAAGCAACTGCATAATGTAGCAGATAGATATGAATTTTTGTCGCCTTCCCAGCTATTAAATCCTCAGGTCAAAATCAATCTCAATAGTACTCCTAGCGACATTGATAAAAACGAATTTCTGCTGGAGCGAAAGAGGCTTCAACGGTTTGTCACAGTTTCATCAGAAGCCTCCGAATTTCAAAAACAAAGACCTGTTGCGCTCTTGAATTTTATAAATAATGTCAGCTAGATGATTCAGTCCCGAATATCGTCCTAGCTATTAAATCCTCAGGTCGAAATCAATCTCGATAGTACTCCTAGCGACATTGATAAAAACAAATTTATGCTGGAGTGAAAGAGGCTTCAACGGTTTGTCAGTTTCATCAGAAGCCTCCGCACTTCCAAAACAAGGACCTGTTGAGCTCTTGAAATTTATAAAAAAATATCAGCTAGATGATTCAGTCCCAACCAGCATCATCATGATTCGCATATTTTTAACTATGAGGGTAAACGTCGCTACATGCGAAAGAAGTTTTTCAAAACTTAAACTGATCAAGAATTACTTGCGATCAACGATGACAAATTTACGACTCACTAATTTGGCCATTTTGTCCATTGAACACGAGCTGGTTGAAAAAAATTGATTTCGATAAAATTATTGATACTTTTGCCAGCAAGAAAGCGCGTAAAATTCACTTTTAGTATGTTTATGTAAAAGTGATTTTTTGAATTAACAATATTTGATTAATGAATACATATTATTTTGAACAAAAAATAAAGGTTTTGCAATGTTATTATTTAGTTAGCTTTTTTTTGGGGGGGGGGGGGGGCCATCAAGATGAGGTACCGCACCAGGCATCATATACTCTAGCTACGCCACTGGACGTAACCACTGCCTGCTACACATGTAAATATCACACTAGTACTTCGGGTTCAAGAAATAAATAAATATAGACTGGAAGTAGGAAGTTATTTTTATTTGGGGGGAGTCAAATATGTTTTATGTACTATATGTGGAAAAAAAATGGCGGAAATTGAGCTATAAATTCTAGGACTAACATTTCAGCCAATATATAATTATGATCTTTAGTTTTGACAAGTACAAAACTGCCATATTTCCAATATTTTGCCTTTGTTTCATAATCATAGACATAGGTAAATATATATAGGTTTGTGACATGGCTTCTTTATTAATGTATGGTGGTCGTCTTATCGATTCAAATTGTTAGAATTAGTTTTTAGTCAAAAAAAAAGTCAAAGAAAATGAGCAGAACGTGCTCTAATGTTCGTAGTAAGGCCAAGGATAAATTCTAAAGGTTGAAAAAAAATTGAATATATACACATTAACTTTCAGTAAGTCAGAATAATTAAGTATCACTGTGACTGTGACTAATTTAATATTGATAGATCTAAATCAAATAAATATGACTAATATTTGTAATAACTAGGTCTAATACTTTTCATACTTTTTACTACTAACTATTAAACTAGTCAGTCTATCATCTATGCATGGCAGACTATAGACTAGATCTAGTATAAGTATAGATCTAATGACAATCTAGTCCTAGACTATTTATATACTAACTATAACCCAAATAAGCTAAAATGAAAACATTTTATAATAAAAGATAATCAGAATGCTCGCCTAACATAGATTTGGTAGGCACGATTAGAGATATAATAATACAGAAGGGGTTTTATCAATTATATAGGTTATGGCTAAAAAAAAACAACTATAAATACTTTTAATTTTACACTGCTCATAACTGCTGTATCTTTTCCCAAAAAATTTTTTACTTTATCGTCCAGTCTATATATATATGTCTATGGAGTAAACTAAATGTAAAGACATTCCAATGTAAAGATCGTACCTTTTTCTTTAAAAAAGTAATTATGTCATAACGTTTGATTCAGTTAGGACTGCATATAAGTAATAGTGTCTTAAAAGTCAATGTGATGTGCTTGTTCAGACTGTCCTGAGGTCAACTATAGATGACTGTTGAAGTTCAACCAATTAGAGTTTTATTGTTCGGGTGTATTCCGTGTAGTTGCTCAACAAACAAACTAAACAAGACATCGATTTAACTAGTGAAGAGATGTGGTCAACACTGATGAACAATGTAACAGATGTTTATTCCAAGAAAAGGCCGCAGTAAAAGTCTCTGTCAAAATAAACACGTCTTTACCCTAGAGAATTCTATCGCTGATTTTCCGGTCTCTAACTCAACATATCCCAAACGTCACTAGTCCCGTTCAATATACGTCTTCTATGGTGCGTCACTAAATAACTAATACTCTAAATAAGGTGTCTAACAGATTCCTCCCCCCCTTGAAAAAAAAATGTGTCAATATTTTTCTACTACTGTCAAGTCTTACAAGGGCCTTTGCAATTTATGGGGAAGACATAAAATATAAACATAAAATCTTGACATCTTTATCTTGGCTTGACAGTGTATGATGTTCCTGCCAATGTTCGTATCATTACACTTAGGTTAAGTTCCAAAATCCTCTTCGTTCAATAAACAGTTTATCATGTGGCATCTCATGGGCACGTCATATCATATCACCTCTCACAAATGTTCTCCACTGGCAGTAATCTGACAAAATATAACATTTTAAAACAATTATAAAATTTATTTCCACATTCAATAAACTTTTTTTTTTTCTTACCACCCTTTTTTACGCTTTTCGTCCATTTTTCTTTTATACTCACCCTTTTCCATCGACCTAACTTTTGTCAATGATATATGAAATGATTCACAAAAATATATCCATACCTACTTTCAAATGCTTAACATCAAATTTACTTATCTCCCTTTTCCATAACATATAAATTGTGTCAATATATTAATATATATATATTACATAATAAATATAATCATAATTTATTTACAGCATTATCTCATTTCATTTCAATGTGTCATTCTAGATAACAAATCAGCTACAATATTCACAGATCCACTAATAGCTTTCACTTCAAATTTATATTCCTGTAGTGCTAAGAACTATCTACATACATGACTGTTTTTCATACTCTTTTGCTGTATATACTGAATAGGTTTATGATCAGTTAATAATATAAATTTCCTCCCTATTAAGTAACTCTCTAGCTTAGTAATTACCCATATTACAGCTAATGCTTCCCGTTCAATGACACTACATTTTTTCTCTGCCTCTGATAATTTTCTACTTACATATAATATAGGATGTAAGTTATCATAGTTCTGCATTAGACAACCACCAATAGCATTACCAGATGTATCAGTTGTGACATAAAATATTTTGTCTTTATCTGGTAGTCTTAATATTAATTCATGACTAAAAATATCTTTAATTCTGTCAATAGCTTTCACACATTCCTCATTACAGACTACTTTTTGAGGTTTTCCCTTTTTAAGTAAATCATTTAATGGATTCACTATTTCTGCTAAGTTCTTTATGAACTTTCTGTAATAATTTACTATTCCCAATATGCTTTTAATTTGTCTTTTTGTTGTAGGTATTTCAATATTAAGTACTTTCTTTATGTTATCTTTAATAGGGCTAATCATGTTGTTATTTACTTTATGTCCTAAGAAAATTATTTCTTCCAATCCTATTTCCACTTTTTCTGCCTGAATTGTAAGTCCACTTTCTTTTATTATTTTGAACACTTCTTTTACATCTACCAAATGTTCTTCCCAACTATTATTAAAAATACATATGTCATCCAGATAACAAATAACATTTTCTTTATTTCCAATTATCATGTTCATCATTCTATTAAATGTTGCTGGTGCATTTACTAACCCAAAACTCTAATTCCATTGAAAAATACCATACGGTGTTACAAATGCTGTGTAAGGTTTTGCATTTTCTGTTAATGGTATTTGCCAATAACCTTTAGTTAAATCCAATTTAGTAAAAAAATTTGCTCCATTTAATTTATGTAAAATATCCTCTATATTTGGCATTGGATATGGGTCAAATTCTGTGATGTTGTTAAGTTTCCTATAGTCAATACATAACCGTATATCTCCATTTTTCTTTTTGGCTATCACAATTGGTGAAGCATAAGGTGATGTTGATGGTTCAATTATACCTGATTCTAGTAAATTGTCTATTTCTTTTTTTAATTTGTCTTGTAAATGTAAAGGTATTCTATATGGCTTAAGCTTGATTGGTTTTGGATCTGTTACTTTAATGTCATGTTTAATAATATTTGTTTTTCCTGGTATGCTGGAAAAAATTTCTTTGTATTCCTGTATTATTTTAGTTATATCTTTTGACTTTTCCTTAGTTAAATTATTAAGATTAATCTTTTGCCAAGTTTGATTCTCTTTTGTTTCTATTATAGGTATTTCCTTAATGTCATTTTCATTGTGATTTTCATTTGTTATTATCATCAAGCACTCTTCTCTCTCTGAAAACTTATTTTCTATTTCCTCCTGAATGTTTTGTATCAACTCATTTTCTCTATCATGATACAGTTTCAAATTATTTATGTGATATGTTTTAATTTTCCCATTTATTTCAATTTGATAATTCACATCACTAATTTGTTTTATCACCTTAAATGGACCTTTCCATTGTTTACCAATCTTATTTTTCAGGTCATTTATTAATATTAATACATTGTTTCCTACTTCTAGTGTTTTCAATTGTCTTTTCTTATTTATATTCTCATGAGCACTTTGTTTGCACTTCTTATTGTTGTTATATGCTTGAGTCCATATTTCTTTCAATTCTGTTGTGATTGTTGTTTCATTGTCCTTATTTAATCTATTCTCATTGTCTATTAGATTTTCTTTGAAAACATCTAATTCATCTCTGGGTTTTCTTCCATGTATTATTTCATATGGTGAAAATTGTGTTGCTTCATGAATGTTGTTTCTATGAGCAAATAGTACATAGTTAATGTAATGATCCCATTTATTCTGATTATTCTGAATTATTTTTGTCAGTGATCTTTTCAGTGAACCACCATAACGTTCACATAAACCGTTACTCTCTGGATGGTAAACTGAAGAGTATATGTGTTGTATATTATATTGTTTAGTCCATTTCTCAAATTGTTCTGACTTAAACTGAGATCCCTGGTCACTCAATATAATTTTAGGTATACCATGTCTTGTGATTACTTTTTGAGTTATGGCATTAATGATATTTTCTGTACTTGTATTTGATAATGGAATTGCTTCTGGGTATCTACTAAACATGTCTATTACTGTTAAAATATATTTATTATTATTTTCAGTTTCAATCAAAGGACCTATTAAATCAATAGCTACTTTCTGAAATGGTTCTGTAGGTTCATCCATTTCTTGAATGGGTGCTTTATTCACTAAACTTTTGTTAGATCTCTTTTGACATATGTCACATGAGTTTATGTATTTATTGATTGTGGCTTTCATTTTCTGCCAAAATACTTGTTTTGACAAATTCCTATAACATTTCTTTACTCCCCTATGTGCTGCTAAATTATTATCATGTGTCATGATTAAAACATCTTTCCAATATTTCTGTGGTAGGACAAGTTGCTTTATTTTTTTGTTATCATTATTTGTTTGTCTAAATAATATTTTATTCTCTATACAAAACTTTTCCATTGGATTATTATTGTTTTAATCTGATATTCTTGAATATATTTTCCCAATAATATTGTCATTCATTTGTTCTAATGCAAGTTTTGGTATTGTTTCTTTTTCACTTTGAGAAATTTGTGTTTCAGGACTATTTTGTGTTTCATTTTCTATCTCTCTTTCCTTAACATCTGTATTTTCTATTTGCATCACATTATTGTTTTCTTTTTCTTCATCATTATTTATTACATTTACTGTATTTTCCTGTTTCTCATCTTGTTTATCCATTGATCTTGTTATTACCATACTTGTTATATTTTGTGTGTCTATGTTTTCATGATTATGTGTTATGTTTTTGTATTTGTTTTGCCAGTCTTCTAATTCTTTTCTTGAACATTCTTTTACTCCTCTTATGTTTCCTACTAACATATCATATCTCATTTCTGGTATTGCAATGCCATCACAATAACCAGTGAAAAATGGAGTTTCAATGTATACCCTTATAGCTTTAAATTCCCTTATTGTGCCATCTGCTAATTCTACTTTACTAGTAAACCTTTTATACCAATGAGCTTTGACAAATTTCATTTTCACTGCCAAAGTGTTACAACCTGAATCCCTGATTAATTCCACCGGAATTCTATCTACAAACCCTGGGTACACTGCAAAATTGTTCCTAGTTCCTTCCATGAAATATACCCTATCTGTACCTTTATTTTTGTATTCCCTACTGTAACTCCTATTTCTATAATTTCCCCAGTCGTTCCTATCTCTACTCCTATATCTACTATTATTTTGTTCAGTGTATCTATTTCTACTTCCACACCTACTATTCCCTCTTCTACAGTTAGATGCTATGTGACCTTTTCCTTGACATTTAAAACAGGTTATTTCACCATATTTTCTATTTCCACTATTTGATCTGTTTCTATTTCTATCCACATTTTCTTTGGTGTATCCTATTAAATCTACTTTGCTCTTATCCCTATCAGAAAATGGTTTATTTGGATAGGCATTTTTGTATACTCTCATTATCTCTGTTATTTCATCTATAGTTTTTGGGTTTCGTTCTCTAATAAAAGATTGTAATTGGGAATCACATTTATTCACAAAGTTATCCACTAGAATAAAAAATTGTAATCCCTCATAAGAATTTCCCACTTTTTCTAACTTTACCCATTTACTGAAAAAAATATTTCTCCATATTAATGGTAGTTTGGGGTTCTACTTCTAATGATGGTATATTGTCAAAGTATTTCTTTCTGAAAGTTGTAGCATTATGACCATAGGCATTCAACAACTCTCATTTCAAAACTTGATAGCTATCATCAATATGATGGTCATGATTTTGGCATATTGTTAAAGCTTGACCATGAACGAAGTCTATCAGTATTTCAGACCATTATTCCTCTGGCATATTAAATGTAGACATTTTTGCCTCATATCTTTTCAGAAAATCACCAATGTCATCCTTCTGTTCATCAAAACTTTGTATCTTCCTTTTTAGCCATGTTTGTGAATTAGGGTTGTCTCTTTGTGTGGTAGCATTATTTGAATTGTTTGTGTTATTTCCTTGAGTTGTCTGTGCAGTTTGAGCTCTGGCTTGTGCTGCATCCAATCTCATCTTCTCCATATTAGCCCCATGCTCTCTCTGCCTTTCTTGGTCCTCTTTTTGCTTCTCATATTCTTCCTTTCTGATCCTATCTTGTCTCTCTATCTCTTCTTTTTCCCTTCTTATTTTATCTTGACGTTCCATTTCTTCCCTCACAACTTGCTGTACATAAGCTGCCAAGTCCTTTCCTTTTAACTCCATGGTCTTTCCATCCTGCATAGCTGTTTCCTTAAGGTCCACATATGAGGATGTAGCCATTGTATTATATTTTCACCCCAAATTTATATATATCTTTACTTAGCCTATATTGATTATGGCTATACTTTAAACTTATTTTATATTTAAGTTTTTTCACAATTTTATATAAGTTTTAAATGTTATGTCTTTATAGATTCAGTACATGTGTAAATCTAGTCCTAGTTATATTCAAATCTGTATATTACTATCACACAAATTTAAATCTAGTATATTATAGTATATATAATAGCTATGCGAAATTCCCCGGATGTTTACTAATTTTGAGTGGCGCGAAAAGTGTGCCGCCATTTTGAACTTTTATTTTTATTTGAAGTAATAGTGCTATTGATTTTTAATTAACAATAAATAAATAGTTGTGTTAGAAAGGATTTCAACTGTTATTTTAGAAGTGGGAACATATTTTCTAAAATAATTAATTAAAAAAATGACAAGAAAAAAATATTTTATGTAAAAATTTTTTTTTTACATCATCTCGATAAAAGTTTGTCATTTTTGCAGAACTACCACAAAATGTAGGTTGAATTTGTTCTTTAGAAGCTTTGTTTTTTTGTGTAGTTAATTAATGCAACCATACAATCAGTGAAAAGTAACTATCCTGTATAATGCAGATCTAATTCTATTTTGATTTCTGTGAGGTGACCGTGAGTTGCTAGTTTACAAAATGGCATCCAATGGGACAGATCGACATGACCTTGCCGTATTGTATAGTTCTAGCTGAAAAAAATACAACTATGTGATTTTGTTTCATTGAAATTGATTTCATTGTGTAGAATATGCATTTGTGCATTTATTTTATATGGTTTTTATATGTTTTAAAATGCAGAAATGCTCCTATTTAGTTTTTAATCATACAGGTTATATGTTAAAAGGCGAATACAAATTATTTGATCACATGATTAAAAATACAATTTTGCCCCGTAGTCAGGTGTAAACATTCAATTTGAGAATGGAAGATCTTAGATCTAAATACTAGATATAGGTCTAGATTCTAGATCAAATTGTTTATTCAGTAATAACTTGAATCTATATATAGTATTGACTTAGTGAAAGATCAATACTAGGTACATTATTCTAAAGTGTAGATTAGATGAATTATTAGATCTAGACTATAGACTAATAGTACTAATACTTAATACTAATAGTATAGACTATAGACATATCATATGAGATCATAATAAATAAATATTAATAATTATTTATTAGCAATACTCCAATACTAATTATCTAATAGATCTAAATCTACATTATAGTCATAGTCAGTATAGAATAGTATAATACTATAGATCTAGATCTAATTATACTCTACTCTATATCTTTATAGTGTATATGATTTTATGATATATCTAATTATCTTATATTAATATCTAGATTCTAAATCAATCATCAGGAGTCATGATGATCTAAACCTAATAAGTTATAACTAAGAGTCTAAGTATAGACATAGGAAACTAAAGTGATCTAAACTGACTAAACCTAATAAATAAGTTATAACTAGAGTCTACTAAGTATAGACCATAGACTAGACATAGGAAACTAAAGTTTCTAACTAAGAATAATAAGATGAATATTAATTATAATATTTTAACTCAAATATTACTATTATATATATATTTTACTATTACTCAAATATTACTAAATCTAGATATATATAAGCTAAAATGAAAAGATTTTTGTGATGATAATGATTATCATTATATATCATATATATAATATATAGAGTATAGGAAATTATCCAATGATCCATATTGTATTATATCAATTTGAGTGGATTAAATCATCATCTAGATATAGATCTATAATAATAATAGATAGTATATATTACAAATTTAGATATAACAGGTCAAGATGAATCAGAGTATAATCATAATAAAATGTTTGCATGTTTCGGATATTGCTTCAGAGTTGAAGATAATATACTTCCTTTTCCAATGGGAAATGGAGCGTGCATGGTTTGAACCGTAGACAATTGATAAGTCTAAATGACAGTCCAGTGCGCAAACCGCATGGCCGGACAGCCATCTACCAATATTATATATTATTATTATAGTTTTTATATAGTGCTACTTTCATGCTTATAGCATGCTCAGAGCGCTTTTGGTCCAATCTCATTTGTGGACCGGGAGGGGGGGGGGGGGGGGGGGGGGTATCTAGGAGTTGGTTTTACGTGCTGCCTTTAGCCACTCAGTAAACACAACTCTGCCCAAGTCGGGTGTCAAACCTCGAGCCCCCTTCTAGGTAGCCAAGCCAAGTTCAAGTGCACTTGGCCTCTTGACCACGCTTTCCATTTATAGTAAATCTATAATATAACTTTGCGGTGCATTCACTGTCTTGTTATATCTATACTGGGTAGCTATATAGAATATAATTATCTTTACATTATATGTCTAGTTTGTCTTTATATAGATCTAGATCTATTAAAAGAGTATCTAGATCTAGAATTTTTATTTTTTTTAAGAAAAAGAAATCATGCTAAATCTTTATATTGGTTTATATATAAATTTACTTTAAATAGTGACTAATTAGGCCTGTATAAGTTGTTTTTTTTTCTAAATGATGGAAATTGACAATTTAAAAATTGTCTCTATTGACCGTAATACCTTAGTTTTCTTTATGACTCGTGGATTTTTTAAAATTTATATAATTAAATTACTTCAAGTATCACTAGTGATACTTATTCAAGATTGTATATAATTTTAGTGTCAGTTTTAAAAATATAAATATCTCAGTATATTAGATATATACATTTAATATTTATTTTTTATTTTCTTAATCTAGGCTACTTCAATGTTTAAATAATTACTTGATGTAGATCTACATTAAAATATAATATCAAGACTTATCAAGAATTTTGTATGATTGTTTACTGGACTCTTCTTTAACACATCCTAATTATAAGCTATTATCAGATTACTATCATGCCAAGACAAAGAAAAAGAAAGCTTTCATCATTTAAAAATGTGGAAGACACTGTTTTGTACAAGTTTCTATTTGAAAATTTTAACTACTCACAACTTGCATCTGATGATACTAATAAACTATGCCTTAAAGGATATGTACTACTCATTTATTTGCAAAATCAATCCTCCAAAACATCAACAGCTGAAATTGTTGCTTCCACATTTGGATTTCCCTTTACTCCAGTTTTAACTCAAAAAGTTCACAATTTAATTGAATACACCATTGAAAAGTACAAAAAAAATATTACAACATATTTGCCGGAAATTAAAAAAATCTGTTGTGAAATTTTTCATCAGTTACCAAATACAACTGCTCCTAACCCTGATCTAACTCCATTACCAAACACAACTGCTCCTAACCCTGATCTTACTCCAGCTAAAGCTCTAGATATTTCAAATATTAATCAGCCAACTGAACTAAATACTGTTTCATCAAATTTAAGAAGCAATAATGAATTAACCCCTCGTAGAAGAACATTAAAAAGACGCCTTTCTTTAATGTCACAGGCAAGAAGTGAAGACAAAAGTAAATATAGAAAAAAAATATGTTTATTAAAATCTCAAACCAACTCCCAGCCAACCCTTATTAAAACTCTAAGACAATCTATAAAAAGAAAAAATGAAAGAATAAAAAATCTACTAGGTAAGTTAAATGAATCTAAAATTCAATCTCTAAAAAGAAAATGTTTCAAATGTAAAAAACAACATCTAGCACACAAAAAAACTCACCAAGAACTTGTTAATAAAATTAAATTCTCATATAATAAAGAACTTGCTGAGAGGGACGCAATCATTACATCCCTTCAAAGTGATAAATTACATCTTGAAGATGAAATTAAAGAATTAAAAGAAAACAAAGCTAGGTCCCTTAAAAAAAATAAAAAAACTTATGATGTAATGACTAGATTAATGTTTTTTAATTGTCTTTTATACCAAGCCCCAACCTCTTCTGTCTCCCCTATAGTAAGTAGTTTATCACAGAGATTGGGTGTTCTTCTTGATTGCGTCCCTCACAGAACCTCAGTAGACAACTTTGTAAGAGAGCTTGGTGTTATTTCAGACCTACAAGCTGCTGAAGTTGCCATGAAAACACCACATCTAACTCTTGGGTTTGATGCCACAACCCAAGAGGGTGTACTTGTCAACTCAGTACATCTCACCACTCCAACTGATACTTTTGTTATAGCTTTAGATCAGTTGAGTGGTGGGAGGGCAGAGGATTATGAAAAGCACTTAATTGAATCTATAAAAAATTTAGCCTACGTTTATTCTAATTTTCATAAAATTGAGTTTACCAGTTGCCATGATCAAATTATCAAAAATATTTCCAACACTATGTCAGATCGAGCATCTGTTAATCATGCTTCTATCGTAAGATTAAGTGCAGTATGGGACAAAACCTTAAATGAACTTAATTGTCACCTGCACCCACTTGATAGTATTTCAAAAGGCTGCAGGTTGGCACTTAAGTCCCTGCAGACAGAAAGGAGCAGCCTTATTGGGAGTGACTGCATAGCAGGCAACATTGTCTTGCAATTAGACAAACTCCGCTATCGAGATGGAAAGGGTGACCCCAAAAATTTTATTTCTTTTCTCCTAAATGAAAATTTACCGAAGGGCCTTATTCCACGGTATAGGGGAAATCGTTTACACGTATTTTTCCATACTTGTGGAATACTGGTCCTTCATTTTGACCAAATTTTGTCATTTTTGAAATCCCCTGCCCTTTCCTCTGGATCGCTGATAAGTTGTCTGCACAGTGACCTCAATAGTGAAACTGGGAAGAAACAACTGTTTGTTATGGGTATGGTAGGGAAACTGCTGACAAGCCCTTGGATGAAAAAATTTTACATTGCGGCTGGTGCGCAATCTTTTTCTCATCTTGGGGCTATCACAGTCATTAAAGAAGTTCTAGCCCAAATAAATCAATGCCTTAATAATCCCTTCTGTATTTTCACAAGAAACCTAGACTTCTTTGGTGAAATCCTTGATGTTAATGATCCCATACTGGAGGTTCTTTTGCTCTGCCCTCAAGATAAGGAAGTTGAAAACATGATCAAAGCTAGTCTGTCTTCTATTGCAGAAACTATCAATAGGCAGTATAAGAGGTATCTTTGTATGAATGTGTCTGAGCTGATGAGCACTCAGACAGAATCTGCTAGGCTACATAACATGGATTCTGAAGAGGTGATTGGCATGTTTAGTGCAGCCAAGAAAAAAGCACCAAATGCAACAATGTGCTACATGTCCTCTAGAATCCGTTCCTTAAAGAACAGAACTGTAGCCTATCTAGATTCTCTGAGTGCCTCAGATATGACTGAAAGGGTGACTTGGGCCATTGGTGTCTCTCGCAGTAGGAGGCAGGCTAATCGAGTGAGGACGTCAGAGGTGGCTAAGGAGATTGCTCTGAGGGCGGAGCAAAAAAACCAGGAGACAGAACAGAAAGAAAGAAAAAAAATTGAAAACCTTTTAAGAAAAGACAATTACATTGACAAAATTAAGAAACTGATTACTAACGTGACTGAACAGACTTGGATGGATGTGCAGGAATTGTTATCTGGAAAAGTTGTTGACAGGTTGATCTGTCACTATTGGTACAGTGCAGGCCCTGTATTATATAGTGGCAGGGTAAAGGGATTGAAAAAAGGAATGAAAGATGTATATTTGGTCAAATATTGGCTGGATGATGAGGACGAGAGTAGAGGGGTTGACTATGACATGAGCAAGTATCAGCTTGCCTGTGACATACTGTTCAAAGACTTGACATTACTGTAGTGTCCATTAACATCAAGGATTTTTCCCTAACCATTGACAAAAATTGTTCCAGTTTCACTTCTGTCTGACAAACAGGGATTATTTATAACTAAAATAATACAATAATAAATCTGTTAGCTAATCATTAATAACCATTACATTTAATTAAATAATACTTCTATAAAGTTTCTCATTGTAAAAATTTTAAACTTATAAATTTATTTTGATTTACATTTTCTATAGTATTATAGAATTAACTCATTGTAACCATAGTCCAAACCATATTCTTCTATTTGTTTTAAGCTTTACAACTATTCAATATATAACTAGTCAATATAAATAAATATAAACATTTTGAAATAAGCTAATACATTACTAAAAACTTTTTTTTAGATGTAAATTTAAATATCCAGTTTTAAAGAAAAATGTTCATTCAAGCTTGTTGTTTTTTTTATTTTATTTTAAATAATATGTAATTGTATTAAAAACAAAAAGTAAAATTCCTCTTTATTAATTTTACAATAAGCATTTATGTTGGGATTGTTTTTGATAATTTGATTATTATTTACTTTCTTTATGTTAGTATAACATTAAAATTATTAAACCTACATATTGTTTTAAAATGTGAAGATTTTTTTCCCATTGCATCACATACAATACTGCAATTTTTAAATTTAACAATGATCATGACTTACCAACATACTAAGTGTTTTTCTAATCCTCAAAGTAGATCTGAAATAACACCAGCTGTTGTCTACCTATAATTTGCATTGTCAATAATGCTTTTTTAGCACACTTTTTTTTATAATAGCATCTACTTAAATAAAGCTAATTAACTAACTTTCTTTGCCATTTTTACTATATTGAGATTAATGATATGTGGTACATCAACACTTTTTAGATACTGTTCCTTTGTAAAATTCTATATTATAGTAAATAAACAATTTAAAGTATGTGTAATGTAAAGCTATAACTTTAAAGTTGAAATCTTTATTTAATAATTTTATATACATTAATATTTCTATTTTTATAAAATTTTCTTCACTTCAAGTTTGTGACTATAAAGATATGTAAACTTTCCTTTTTATATTTATGTACTATTTAATATTGATTTTTTTTTAAAGTAGTTTTTCCAACAATAATCATTGTATATCCTATAAACCTTTCCATAAATTCCAAAGTAAACTTCTTTTTTTTTTTTTCAAATTCATTTATTGCAAAGCCTTCATTAAATCCAAAATTTAAACATTCAAAAATTCCCACATGTGCCCTAAAATCATTGTTTTATTTATACTGTTATGCAGTCCTTCCACTACTTGCATGTCGTCATAGTCCCTACAATACTAACAAATAAACCACCATTGACTTAATCATCATTCCATGCTGCTTACTTTGCATGTTATCTGATTCATGCTGCTATTAACAAAGAAGTCACCATTCACTTAATCATCATTCAGTACAGCCTAACTTGCATGTCATCAGAGTCCCTACAGTACTAACAAATGAACTACCATTGACTTAATCATCATTCTATGCTGCTTAATTTGCATGTTATCTGATTCATGATGCTATTAACAAAGAAGCCACCATTCACTTAATCATCATTCTATGCTTGCTGCTTACTTTGCATGTTATCTGATTCATGATGCTATTAACAAAGAAGCCACTATTCACTTAATCATCATTCAGTACAGCCTAACTTGCATGTCATCAGAGTCCCTACAGTACTAACAAATGAACTATCATTGACTTAATCATCATTCTATGCTGCTTAATTTGCATGTTATCTGATTCATGATCCTATTAACAAAGAAGCCACTATTCACTTAATCATCATTCAGTACAGCCTAACTTGCATGTCATCAGAGTCCCTACAGTACTAACAAATGAACTATCATTGACTTAATCATCATTCTATGCTGCTTAATTTGCATGTTATCTGATTCATGATGCTATTAACAAAGAAGCCACTATTCACTTAATCATCATTCAGTACAGCCTAACTTGCATGTCATCAGAGTCCCTACAGTACTAACAAATGAACTATCATTGACTTAATCATCATTCTATGCTGCTTAATTTGCATGTTATCTGATTCATGATCCTATTAACAAAGAAGCCACTATTCACTTAATCATCATTCAGTACAGCCTAACTTGCATGTCATCAGAGTCCCTACAGTACTAACAAATGAACTATCATTGACTTAATCATCATTCTATGCTGCTTAATTTGCATGTTATCTGATTCATGATCCTATTAACAAAGAAGCCACTATTCACTTAATCATCATTCAGTACAGCCTAACTTGCATGTCATCAGAGTCCCTACAGTACTAACAAATGAACTATCATTGACTTAATCATCATTCTATGCTGCTTAATTTGCATGTTATCTGATTCATGATGCTATTAACAAAGAAGCCACTATTCACTTAATCATCATTCAGTACAGCCTAACTTGCATGTCATCAGAGTCCCTACAGTACTAACAAATGAACTACCATTGACTTAATCATCATTCTATGCTGCTTACTTTGCATGTTATCTGATTCATGATGCTATTAACAAAGAAGCCACCATTCACTTAATCATCATTCAGTACAGCCTAACTGGCATATCATAAGATTCACTCTGTTACTAAGACTTCATCATCATTTTGTGGATCTTAATGTATATGTCGTCACATTCATCTATTACATTATCAGCACAAATTCAGCAATCATTTGTGCCTTCTATAATCAATAAACGTGGTCATCTTACCATCATATACTTTACAATGAACGTCATATAATCAATTTCAATTACCATTTTAAAAAAAAAATCTATGTAAGTACTTAATTTTTTTATTTTTTTTTTACTATACAAAATAATTTAAGTTTTTCTTTTTTTTTTTCTTTAAATAAACATGAAGATAAGTATCGCTGTTTGTTTCAAATGTTCCTACTGGGTTGTTGTTTTTTTAAGATCATTATATCTATTAGATATACATGTATATAAATATGATATAATATATTACTAAGTAATGTCTTTATACAAAAAAACACAACAAAGTAAATATATCACAAAAATAATTCAATAGAATCAAAATGTAAAAAAAAAAAACCAGTATACTTTTATTAAGCACATCCTAATCTTTTTATATATATACAAAGCTTTTAGCTGTGAGGTAAAAATTAGCGAACTGTTACACATTTTCAGAAAACCCTTTACAATATAAGTGAAAACGCGTTAAAATTTTATATATTTTTTTAACCGTTGAGCCTATAGCAAAAATCTATACATCATTGGAAAGCTCAGAACAAGTGGTTTAATATTATACTATTCATAAAATTTAAAAATAAAAATAAATTAAAGTTTTATTTAATAAATTAAATATAACAATGTCATATTGGCTTATTTAAAAAAAAATAAAAAAAAAAAATATAAATAAATTTTATTAAACAATACCATACTTCAATTAAGCACACTATGAGCTTTATTTTGATATATGGTTTTTAAATGGGCTTTGAAAATTGGTGAAAATATTAGCAATTTTCCTTCAATTTTCATAAAATCTGGTGTCATCATTTCCATTGACTTAATGTAGGTACTTCAACGTCGCTATTTTAGTGCGCCGGAAGTCTGCTTAAAAACTGGTCCTCATTGTTTTGGTAGCGTCCACGGTTACCGTCGGAAAAGTGCGTAAAACGTCATTATTTTTTAACCGATCTTCTAGATTAGAGTATCATTTTGTCGGGGAGAAAATGGCGATTCTTTTGATACCAAATTTGACGGGATTGGCTTACTAGATCGTTTTTTTTTTAGTTTCCAAAATTAGGGTGTGTTCCAGATAGGATTACTTTTTTATTTGTGTTTTGTAATTATTTATATTGGTTAGTAATTTGTAGTATCCATATCTACATAAGAATCACGTGTGATTATTAAGCTATTTTGGATGGTGCTCTTGGTATATGAATGCCAAAATGACCACCAAATCGAAAGTAGCCATTTTGCTATCAATTCTACCGGAAGTAGTAATAAAATACTTATAAAAGATTATTAAAACGAAGTTTTCTTGTTTATTAATATAGATAATGAAGCAAAAAAACTCGTATTAATGTAGATCTAGATTTATTTACTAATAGATCTAGAGAAGCAACAGATAATGTAGACAAATCAAATTATTGTTTTAATCATACGCTAGAGTGTAGATCTAGGTCTAATACTTAGATTTAGGCTTAGATTAGTTAGATCTATTTTCTAGAATAGGAACAGAGATGCATAGATTGATAGAATGAAATCTAGAATTAGATGAAGATTTGATATATAATATACTAGTCTAGTCTATACTTAATTGTCTTAATAAACTAATACTAGTTTCTAGATCTAGAATGTTGAGGACTAAATTTTTTTTTTTATGTGAAATTTAATGGGAGAAAATCTGAGAAATAGCCTAAAAACTAAAACAGCTTTTCAATATATATAAATTAGATCTAGTATTCTAGATGTTATAAGTTTGTTTAGATTATGTCTGTATATATAATATATGTATTAACTTTATAAAAGAGACATTCTGATATCTAATCTTGGCAATTTGACTAATAGTATTGATTTCTATTGCCTCTTGCCTTGCTCCCCCCCCCCCCCCATATCAAATATTTTGTAATTTTACATCTGCGTTTTTTGTTTTGTTTGGTAAAAAAAAAAGGTCAATATTTTAAAATTGTTTTTTAAAGATTAATTTTTCATACTCCAGCTGTTTAAAGTCTCCTTTTAATTTTATGATTAAATATTAAGAAATAAAAACAAGTTTTCGTCAACATTTGAAAAAAATCTAGCTGTTCCCGTTGTACAATTTTTGAAAAATAAATGTCACAATTTTGAATTGCTATTTTTCTTTAAAATTAATATTTATTTTTGTAGCAAATAACATGTTTAAAGTTTCTTGAAAATTTGAAATGGTAATATTAATAAATAAAAAAGTTGTGCATGAATAAGTCAAATTCCGACCAAATTTTTTTTTTCTTTTTTTTAGCTGCGTCTGGCTGTAAAAGTATAAAAAATAGATTTAGATGAAATATTTGGGGGTTATAAAATGATATAAAGAACATGTAAAGTCTCCTGAAAATTTAAAATGGAAATATTGAGAAATAAAAAAGTTGTGCATGAATTAAGTCAAATTTTGACCAAATTTGTCGTCTTTATTTTCAGCTTTGCCAGGCTGTAAAAGTATAAAAAATAGATTTAGATGAAAGATTTGGGGGTTATAAAATGATATAAAGAACATGTAAAGTCTCCTGAAAATATGAAATGGAAATATTGACAAATAAAAAAGTTGTGCATTAATTAAGTCAAATTTCGACCAAATTTGTCGTCTCTATTTTCAGCTTCGCCCGGCTGTAAAAGTATGAAAAATCGGCTTAGATGAAAGATTGGGGTCATATCACACTTTAAACAACATGCATAAAGTCTTCTGAAAATTTGAACCAAAAATATTGAATAATAAGAAAGATATGCATGCTTTAATAACAAAAAGTCAAAATTCGGGTACCAAAATTTTTTATTGAATACAAAGCCAAAGAAGGAAAAAAAAATAAATACAAAAAAAATCATAACTTTGCTTCTACTTATCATAGAAACATAAATTTGATATTTTTGTAAATGGGACACCAAGCTCTATTTAATGATATCAATTACAAAACAATATGATCAAAAAAAATTTTTTTGTTGAAGTGCCTACTTAATGTTAAGTGAAAATGCGTAAAAAAAAATTTTTTTTATTTATTCGCCGCACCTATACCAACAATCTATATATCATTGGAAAGCTCAGAAAAAGCACTTTAACAATCTGATATCATATTATTATTTTTTTTATTTTAAAAAATTTTGTCACATACCTATATATAATGGTACCATTTAGATCCAGAGTTACCAAGAGCACTATGACTATGAGTATGAATAACTCACCAATTTCAAAATTTGATACGACTGAAGTGTCTAGAGTCTAGATTGGATAGATCTAGTATTCTAGAATAGATCTGATCCAGAAATTATGGTTCTATTTAACCATATGAAATAAATATGTCCAGGTAAGATCAAAATTAGAGTCTAGATCAGTAGATGTACAAACAAAATGTACAAAAATTTGTGGATCTAGATTAGCCAGACGACAGTGTTTGACTAATATGCCAGTTTCGGCATTATTCTCATGGCAAAATCATATTTGATTTTAACCGCTCAAACTAAAAATGTATTTTAGTCTGATTCACAATAAAAGAATCTTACCTGCACTTTCTATCATTAAGTGAAAAAAATAACAGATCTAATTAAAGTAATAAAAATAAATAATATAACATAATATACACAAATGAAATAATTAAATGAGACTATCGCTATGGGTTGGGATATGACAATATGGCACACATTGATAACGTCACGAAGTAACCAAGCAACAACGGATATGACGTTTACACAAATAAAGACAATCATTATCCTAAATGTATAATATAGCTTTTCATCTAAATTACGTCTTTCCCCAGCAGTTTAAGGCACACCACCTGATTTTACTCAGGCTAACGTACCAAATTTAGACAAAATCTATTTCTAAGGGCAATCT
Organism: Biomphalaria pfeifferi; assembly: GCA_030265305.1. NCBI lineage: Eukaryota > Metazoa > Mollusca > Gastropoda > Planorbidae > Biomphalaria > Biomphalaria pfeifferi. The sequence continues at coordinate 400,557 of JASAOG010000121.1, read as the reverse complement.
AAACATATACTAATAAGAAAAATGGCACTTAGCTTTGATAAGAAAGATTCCTATGTTCGGATTCTCGAATATGATAGATCTACAGCAAATTCCACTGCCTCTCTTCCAGTTCTGACTCTGTTCTCCGGTACTGCCACTGGATACAACCCGTGTTGAGTATCCCACGTAATGCCCCAGATGCCTTGATATGCCACAGCAAAATGTTTCAGTTTCTTTGACGACTGTTGATGACCGTATGTAAAGTTCCGACGACTTTGTGTAAACAGTTACTGACGAACAGGCCAACGGTTCTGCTGGCGACGACTTGATTTGCGTAGACGACTACTGGCAAATAACAGTCTCTTGACGGCAACTTGATCTGGGCGACTGACGAATAACGAATTTCTTGACGATGACTTGATCTGGGCTGACGAATAGCGATTCTCCAAAATAGTTCACTGCTTCTGCTGCTAATCTGGTAGTACGACGAAGTTTGTTGTTGTATGCTGCTTCACTAGACCAAAATGTCCGTAGTGTCCAATGTAGACTAGGTGAGACCAAGGTCACCTCCGACGACGTTCCGTTATACGATTAACGGTTTTAAAAAAAAAAAAGTGATGTAGCTGCTTCCACTACTTCAACACTAACAAGTCTCGATATGGTCTAGACCAACGTATAATAAATATGAATATGAATTCCCTAACCTTCCAAAGGTTAAACGCAGTGACCGTTATAAAAGTGGCAAGCAACCGGTTCAATGAGCAAATTGCTCCACTAGAATCTCTTAAAGGGTAAGACAGAGCGATTTAGTTAGCGAACAAACTTGTAGCACTCACAATACTTCTTACAGCGGGCAAACTGTCATTTTCAACTGCCTAGGTAAACTTTATATGACTATGTGGCTCCTACGACTGTTTTCGCAAGTGAAGAAAAAAGTGACAAACTCTCACCCGTTATGAATGAACGGTTCCTCTGGCTTCAGGTCGGTTCAGCATACGAAGATCAGGCGTTGGTAATGGGGATTTGTGATTTTGGGCACATCGGCACAATTTAGGCCATGTCGTGCCTGCAGTCCCTCAAGGGCCACTCTCCCTCCACACAACAAGGGCCAAATTCCATACAGTCAAATCATTAAAATCAAGGTCTATTCACAGTTAAAATAGTAGAGGTAGTAAAAATTTAATAATTTGGTAAAAATTTAATGTAAATAGTACATGTTTACAAATTCATAAAGCAGATCTTCGTAGACAACCCCACTTCGCGGATAAAGCCCAGTACCTTCCCAGGGTCGACATTATTGAATAGTGTTTTTAAATTAGTGGCTCTAAAATATTTTTCCCTGACATCCTGGTATCTGGGGCAGTCGATGAGGATATGTTCCACGGTGAGGCGAGAGTCACAATACTCACAAAGTGGGGGCTCTTCTTTCTTCAGCACAAAAGAGTGCGTGATGTAGGTGTGGCCAATCCAAAGTCTGGACATGGTCGTGCTACCACGCCTTGTCAGACCCTTAGATGTGGACCGCCACCTGACATCCGCCACAATCTGCCTGAGTTTATTGTGAGTCTCAGCCTCCCATCGGTCCTGCCACTCTTGGTAGGTGGCAGAGGCAATACTTTGTCTCAGGTCCGAGCAGGGAATTTGGGTTCCTGACAACGCATGATTTAGGGCTCTCTTTGCTTCTCTGTCTGCGGCTTCGTTTCCCTCAATGCCCACATGGGAGGGGACCCAGATGAAGGTGACATCCCTATGGTCGGCTGTTATTTGGTCCAACAGCTTCAGGCTCTTATGTACCAATGGAATGTCAGTCTTCATCCGCCCCAAAGCTTGCAATGCAGATTTGGAGTCGGAGCAGATTATAATACACTTGTTGAGTAGACCAGACGTTGAGATGGTCACTGTCCTGACGAAGGTCACCCTGAGTTAACGGCTCGTTGAACGTACGATCGAGTAGGCGACGACTGCATGTGGAACTGACGACATAGCCTGCAACGATGCTGTATTCAGAAGTACTCCGATTAAACTTTATATCTTCGAGTGCACGACCCTCACCTGAGCAAACGTTCAGCTTCGAGGTCCGGTTCAAGGTTCGGTTTCGAGGTTCGGGGTCGCCACTGTGATGTGCTTGTTCAGACTGTCCTGAGGTCAACTATAGATGACTGTTGAAGTTCAACCAATTACTCTGCAAGCGTTTGAGTTTTATTGTTCGGGTGTATTCCGTGTAGTTGCTCAACAAACAAACTAAACAAGACATCGATTTAACTAGTGAAGAGATGTGGTCAACACTGATGAACAATGTAACATGTTTATTCCAAGAAAAGGCCGCAGTAAAAGTCTCTGTCAAAATAAACACGTCTTTACCCTAGAGAATTCTATCGCTGATTTTCCGGTCTCTAACTCAACATATCCCAAACGTCACTAGTCCCGTTCAATATACGTCTTCTATGGTGCGTCGCTAAATAACTAATACTCTAAATAAGGTGTCTAACAATATATATATATATAAAGAGAGAGAGAGAAAGAGAGGCAGACGTCGAAAGGGTCGCTTGGAATTGAAATAAAAGACTATATAATATTCTCTTACAAAAAACAACGGAGGTGGTCCATAGGACATCACACATTACCATTTATAAGATATATTTTACAAAATTAATTTACAGAGTAATACTTACAATAACATAATAGCCTTTATTAGTAAACCGTGCTAGTGATGAGTTTCAACCCCTTTCCCTACACATAAAGTACAAAGCTTTTATCCAACAACAAAAAGCCTCTTATTTTATATTTTTATGTGGTATTTACGTTAGTGAGAATATAATGGGATCATAATAAAATATTTCAAACTAATTATATAGGTTGGGTCAGTATGCCTGTAATACTCATCTCGATTACATATATCATGAGGAGGCATAAAGCCCCAGTGCAAAGCCATGGATGACAAAATGTCATCATCGAACCACGATATATATTAAATTAAAATAGGATATATAGCAATTATACATAAAACACTGAACCATAATCTTCAAATACAAAAACAAAATTTAATAAAATACTCAGAAAGACAAAGACTACATACCATTTACAATTGATCCATATGCTAGGACAAATTTGTACAAAAGCTCCTTCTAGCTAGCGCTATTTGAGCATGGAATGGGTTGCCTGAGCTAGCCAGGAAAACCAGTGACTTGGCAGTTTAAGTTTAAGTCATTGGTTAATATGCATGACGCGTAGGACGTAATCATCTTCTTTTTTGAAGTAAAGTCTGTATTATATAGGATAAGATCTAGATCTAGTGTCACTAGTGTTCTAGTCCTACTAGTAGATGTTGATGCATTTGCAAACTTTACATACTTTACGTTAGGGCTTATAGCTTAGCACACAATTTGAGGTCGATCATATAATGCCAGGGTCAATTTTGAGTCTTTTGACACCAAGTCCATCACTGATACTCATGCATAATTAACCTGGCAATAGTTATACATAATATTAATAATAATAATAAAAATCACTTGAGATAGAATTCTAAAAAAATCTTTTTAAAATACTTTTATTACTTCCCCTCAAGTCAGCGTCGGTTGTGTAGCAACGTAAAGGGAGAGGACTTTAACTTCTCACATCGAAAACAATTCAAGATCAAAATTATGGCTATGCCTCTCTGATAGCCTAAGGTTTCATTTTATTTAGCAATTTATATTTGTTATATTTTAAACAAAATTAGAAGTAGATCTTTAATGAATTAGATACACTGTTTTATTTACATATACTATTAAGTAATAGTCTAGATCTAATTTTTTAAATTATTAATTTAATTGTAACACTACACTAGTAACACTCGGTAACAGTAATAATACTCGAGCTCTCTATCTTAACTATCACATCCAACCAATAGACTAGTTAGTCTATACTATAATTATAGATCTAGATCTAGTCACTATAGACACTATTACGCTATAGTAGTGACTGTATAGACATAGTATAATGAGTATAAGTCATTAGTAGATCTAGATACTGTAAGATCTATAGTATATGCCGATAACAGTATCTGACTAATCTGATGATAATTTTAATATCCTTGCGGGCTTGCCTTAAATTTAAATAGCAAAAAGTGAAATATGCAGATAGTATAACCCTATATTATATAAGATAATTTAAGATAAGATATAATTATAATCTATATAGTATAGAATATATCTACTAGATTTTAGATCTATAATTTTAATCAGATCTAGCCCATCCCGACTCTATATTAATGTTAGCCTACAGAGAAGAAATAGATCTAAAGAAAAAATAGATCTATCAGTAGTATCAGTATGTATAATCTGCTGAGTCTTTTATTCGAATCTGTATATTTTTTATGTTCCACTACTCTACTAGAGTATAGTTTTATAGTAGAAAAAAATGTTTTACATATTTTGGATGTTCATTCAGAGTTGAAGATAATCTATTTTCTAGCCCAAACCTCCTGCAGGATGATGGGGATGGTAGCGGGCAGGATATGAACCCTCAACCATCAAGACAACCAAATGACAGTCCAGCATGCATACTGCATGACCAGGCAGCCACCCATTTTACTTAGTATTAAAATGATGAATATTCATCTATATTTTCATTGACATTTCATCCGTTTGATCTTTATCAACATATTTAGATCTAGATTAACTATATATATAGATCTAGATAGATTTGTGCTTTGGACTGTTGTAATCATCATAATGATCAAGATGATCTCAGATTCAAACTCTGCCCACTGGCACGGTACTGCATCCCCCTGCCAATTTGAGGAGCTACATCATCAGATGTTTATGTTTTGGCTTTTATGAAATAATCTAAATTTCTGAAGGAATTACAGAAACTTGTTTAAAAATACAAACAAATCTATATAGATCCAGATCTAAAATCTAGAATATGTAGCTTTAGAATACATATCATTCTTTGATGACACATATATAGATCTCCACAATTTTCACTAGATCTAGTTCCAATTTTTAGATTCTGTTGTATCATGCTTTTGTGCCCTGTTTGCAGGCAAAAAACTATTTGATTGTGTTCAAGTAGCTTGTAAAAGGCATAGTTTTTCTAGAAATTTGGTTGAGAGCAAATTCATATTTTGGTTTATTCTACTGTCTGTTACTTTGTTTCATATCTTCCAGATAAAGAGGAATTTTTTTTTTGCTTATTTTGAGAATCAAAATAAAAGTATACTACTATTTGTCATTTACAAATGCAAAAGTAAAAATCTTGATCATTCTGTAGAATGACAATGTACTGCCTAAATCTTGAAAAGCCTTTTGCATAGAACTTACAAGTAGGCTAATACATCTGTGCTTTGTATGAGAAAAAAAATTTAAGAGGCATAGATTTTAAATCTGATCGTCAGATAACAAAAGCAAGAATCGAAAATCAGTAGCATTATGATTTAATTTTTTAACTGATTGACTATAGTTTTTTATTTTTATTTGAAAGAAACAGAAAGAAAAATGGAATCTGAACTGGAGACAAGGACATCAGGGGTCCTTGTCAGTTCGGCAGAGTCCCCTAATGCAGGCAGCAGGACACAAAGTGCAGCAGGGGCTGATATTCTGTTTGAGGCAAAGAAAAAGAAAAAACAGAGTACATCATCCTTAGCAGGACAAGATGATGGATATGAAGTGACATTCACAGTTACCATAGCGATGGCTGTCCCAACTGGTTAGTTCATGATGTTATAAGAAGTTAAAAGTGTTTTAAAAGATTACATACCTTTAATTCTACTACCTCATATTACCCTTCTACATGATTGTAGATACGTTACATCAGTGTTTCCCAAACTGTGTTCCACGGAACATGAGTCCTGAATAGGTGTACCACAAAAGTTTGGGAAATACTGTATTACATTATAATTAGAACTCAGTTGGCATGACAAGTTACAAAGATATATCCAAGAGCTTGTAATTAAACAATCAATTGTTAATAAACTTAAAATACCTTTTAGCACTTTTTGTTTCTCAATACTCCATTATATTAAGTATAATAAAATATTATATTTTCAGAATTTTCTTATTTTCCTATTTTGTCATAAACATTAGACCCACATATATAAGTAATTAATTTTCATGTTTAAAAAAATTATCTACATATTTAGAACAAATGCACGAAAATACTTCATTGTTGTTAAAATTCTACAATGATTTAAAAAAAAATATTTCCAGAAAAAATTGTTCTCAGATTCTATTTAGTTCACTATTCAGTTATTGACTATTATTTCTGCCAGTATATGAAGACCAGGATGGCCAGACACCTTCTCCTGTGGCAGGTATAGCTTACTAGCCCTCTGCACATTTGTATATAGCACTCAGCACTCACTAGTGTAAACACTACATATTTATGTGTGTATATATGAATATATATGTTCTGTTGGTATTAGAGCCAGTACTAAGTCAAATATATATGGCTGGTAGGCCTACAACTGTATGTCTTATTGCTTTCCATTAATTATAAACAGTTAAGTATTTAAAAAAACAACAATTCTCCATTACTTAAAAAGCTGCCATCCTTTTAGATGATGGCTTCAAAAAAAAAAACCATTAAAAAGAATATTTTTTGTTTACGTATTTGATAGCTTGACTTAAAAAATGATTAAAGTGCTACCTTGACTTTGGATGTAAACATATTTTAGGTTATATTTAGAATTCTTGAAATCTATATTTAACTACACTGTCAAAAAAACAACAACAATATATTTGATACATTGATAAAACAATAGAAATTTGATAAAGCTGAAATAAATTCTAACAACATATTTTATAATCTAAAAATACGTAAGACCTAATACTATGTACAAATAACATTTTGTCATAAAATTGACACATTACAAAATGTATCTCTGCACTTTGCTTTGATTGTTATTTATATCTATTCTATTCTGTTAGTCCATGCCTTTGCTTACGTAAATTTTGTGGGAAATATCTTCTTTTTTAAGAAGTATTGGGCATACAGTGAATCTGCAGCTTCTATTTTAACATTTGATAGAAAACATTTTTATTGGTTGTTTAGTTTAGTTTTTTTTATTCTTTCAGTTATCTTTTGTTTACTTCACAATTAGATATACTGCACATTATTGTTACTTTGTTATATTAGTTCCCCTTCCAGACCTTGCGATCTATTGGGCAGATGATTTCATCTGTTTCTTTGGCCAACGGTCAACGAGCAGGGTGTCATGTGGCAAACACAATGACGAATCGTCTTAACTTGTTGGGTGGACTCAGAAACGCCCTAAGAATCCCAAAATTCAAAATCAGTCTTCGAACCCAGGACCCAAAGTTCGGTAGCCAAGCTGCTTAACTAATCAGCCGAAGCGCCCCCACTTTGTTCTAGGACTTTGTCTCAAGGACTTGCTCAAAGGGAAACAATTACATTTGTACTTGTCGCCCCTGAGCCCCACAGATCCTTCATGCCAATACCTCACATGTATAGCTGCTCATGCTGCCTGGTCGTGCGGTTTGCGCGCTGGACTGTCGTTTGGATTTATCGACGGTCGAGGGTTCAAACCCTGCCCGCTCCCATCCCCCGTCGTCCTGCGGGAGGTTTGGACTAGGAAGTAAACTATCTTCAACTCTGAAGGAACATCCGAATTATGTAAAACATTTTAAAACATTTAAACATGCTGATAGAGAATGCCCACTTACCAGACACTATTTGGACTCGTTACTCCTGCATCTATTATGCGTTGAAGTGTTAACTCCCTTCGCCAAACATTTATCTCCGTCTTCTCACAGGTGATCCGCTGGCCAACTGTTTGGCAGAGAGCGCGTGTTCATCAAACATTCAACAGCACAAATCACGAAGAGCCCAGCTGATTGGTTCCCGGCACATAAAGTGCACAATTTGTTTCTCTCAGCATCTACTGACTTACTCTGTATTATAGGCCCTACGTAATGTGTACATAATGAATTTCTACATGCAGAAGAAGAAATGTATCTTCAAAAAGGTTTTAAGGGGGGGGGGGTAGAGCTTGACTCTAAGCAATGAAGCAACGTGATGGTGTTTGACGTTAACGAAAGTGGGTCACTGGTTTGGTTATAATTTATATCAAGTCATTAAGTATAGTGAAGGAAATTATAAGTATTTCTCAAACACGAATTCCGATCACAGTCATATCGCAAAAACAAAACAAGATCCCAATAAGTGACAGGACCGGATTTAGGGAGGGCAGACCTGGCTACAGCCCCGGGACCTCCAAAGGAAGGGGACCTCCACAAAGGAGATTAAAATATATCATAATTTCGACGGATCAGAAACATGTACGTTTTTTTTCCTAACATTTTTTTTTAATATAGCTCCGGATTTACGACAGTGCGTCTACCAAGAGCCTTACCCCACACTAACTAAAAATCCTACCCCGGGGTCTCCACATACTTAAATCCGGCCCTGGTTAGTGATTTCATACAAACTCAGATATGATCCCCGAACGGACCACTTATGGGTAGGCTACTTTTTGGTAAACAATGTAGGTCAGAGGAAAATTTTAGTATTTCCCGCACGAATATCAAAAGCTATGAAGTACCAACCACGAACAACCACAATCTACCTCCCTCCTTACAACCACACAAACTAAAAATCCTACCCCGGGGTCTCCACATACTTAAATCCGGCCCTGGTTAGTGATTTCATACAAACTCAGATATGATCCCCGAACGGACCACTTATGGGTAGGCTACTTTTTGGTAAACAATGTAGGTCAGAGGAAAATTTTAGTATTTCCCGCACGAATATCAAAAGCTATGAAGTACCAACCACGAACAACCACAATCTACCTCCCTCCTTACAACCACACAAACTAAAAATCCTACCCCGGGGTCTCCACATACTTAAATCCGGCCCTGGTTAGTGATTTCATACAAACTCAGATATGATCCCCGAACGGACCACTTATGGGTAGGCTACTTTTTGGTAAACAATGTAGGTCAGAGGAAAATTTTAGTATTTCCCGCACGAATATCAAAAGCTATGAAGTACCAACCACGAACAACCACAATCTACCTCCCTCCTTACAACCACACAAACTAAAAATCCTACCCCGGGGTCTCCACATACTTAAATCCGGCCCTGGTTAGTGATTTCATACAAACTCAGATATGATCCCCGAACGGACCACTTATGGATAGGCTACTTTTTGGTAAACAATGTAGGTCAGAGGAAAATTTTAGTATTTCCCGCACGAATATCAAAAGCTATGAAGTACCAACCACGAACAACCACAATCTACCTCCCTCCTTACAACCACACAAACTAAAAATCCTACCCCGGGGTCTCCACATACTTAAATCCGGCCCTGGTTAGTGATTTCATACAAACTCAGATATGATCCCCGAACGGACCACTTATGGGTAGGCTACTTTTTGGTAAACAATGTAGGTCAAAGGAAAATTTTAGTATTTCCCGCACGAATATCAAAAGCTATGAAGTACCAACCACGAACAACCACAATCTACCTCCCTCCTTACAACCACACAAACTAAAAATCCTACCCCGGGGTCTCCACATACTTAAATCCGGCCCTGGTTAGTGATTTCATACAAACTCAGATATGATCCCCGAACGGACCACTTATGGGTAGGCTACTTTTTGGTAAACAATGTAGGTCAGAGGAAAATTTTAGTATTTCCCGCACGAATATCAAAAGCTATGAAGTACCAACCACGAACAACCACAATCTACCTTCCTCCTTACAACCACAATCTACCTCCCTCCTTACAAAATACACTTGTGCGTTATTTTGTCCAGGCTTATTTGTATTACATGGTTAATCTCCATAATTATTCAATGAACTGATTGAAGATGTAGACTAACCAGCCTGGATTAAGGAATGTTCATCTAATTTAATGGTTTGCCTACGGACACTCGGGTTATGGTGTATTTAGCCAATCGCTCTCCTTGAACGAGTTTCTAAAGAGCCTTTAACTTAAATAATAATGGACACTAAATACTGCCTATTGAATCTTGTTCTAAATATATGTATGAAATGTGTGCACAAAATTAATTAATTCTTTTTAAAAACAAAAATAAACGTATTCTGTTAGTGACTACCTTGTCACTGTCATTCAAACATAAATTAGTAATATATATGATTATAATTTTATTTAGGGGAATACATAAAACTGTATGCCTAGATGTTATAAAATTTTAAAAAAATAAAATTCTCACTGTAGCTAATATAGCCTCTTTTGATTTTTCTTTAATAGTAGCTTTCTCGATGCGCTATATAATTTACCACTTGTCTCAATGCACTATGATCCTATCACTTGTCTCGATGCGCTATGATCCTATGACTTGTCTCGATGCGCTATGATCCTATCACTTGTCTCAATGCGCTATGATCCTATCACTTGTCTCAATGCGCTATGATCCTATCACTTGTCTCGATGCGCTATGATCCCATCAATAGTCTCAATGCGCTATGATCCTATCACTTGTCTCGATGCGCTATGATCCTATCAATAGTCTCAATGCGCTATGATCCTATCACTTGTCTCGATGCGCTATGATCCTATCACTTGTCTCAATGCGCTATGATCCTATCACTTATCTCAATGCGCTATGATCCTATCACTTGTCTCGATGCGCTATGATCCTATCACTTGTCTCAATGCGCTATGATCCTATCACTTATCTCAATGCGCTATGATCCTATCACTTGTCTCAATGCGCTATGATCCTATCACCTATCTCAATGCGCTATGATCATATCACCTATCTCAATGCGCTATGATCCTATCACTTGTCTCAATGCGCTATGATCCTATCACTTGTCTCGATGCGCTATGATCCTATCACTTGTCTCAATGCGCTATAATCCTATCACTTCTCTGGGAAAGGGAGAAAGAAGAAGGACGTATCTTTGTGAATGTTTACCTGAGTATGTTGTTGATTTTTTTTATGCAAAGGGTTCAAAGTCCTCAACGGGACTAATTCAACATACCACCACACCTGTAAACTACTATCTCTTTCCTGTGTTCAAGATACCAAAGTAATTAATTACCGACAGTTAATTTTTCTTATTGATTCTTGTGTTGTCAGTTAAAAAGAAATAATTGTGCTTTATCTGAGATTGGGTGTGGGAGAAATAACGTGTACAAACTTTTTGCCGTTTTCCTTATTTTCTTCTATTCTGTATGCATTTTTTGTTTACAGAGTCTCGTACTGCGGTAAATCCGACTCTGTATATTACAATACACCTTTATTCACTCTGGGGGTAATAGATCTAGGTCGACTAGGACTACCATCGTATAAAATCTTGTTAGATCTGTTGGCGATTTTCACACTAAAATGTAATAGCGGTCATCTGCTCTTTGTTTAATTTGATTTAAAAAAAATTAGTTTACGTTCTTTACTCAATAGGCCTATAATTCTGTAAGAGAGAAAAACAGAAAGCGATATGAAGATATATGGTGACGATATAATAAAACCTAAAGAAAAACGTTCATCCCTATGGAACTAGAAAGAGAAGGATTGAGACACCCAACTACAAAATAAAGCAAAAATATAGTTACCCCTTTTGGGGCTCCATTAATTAAGTGCACTGAATAGCACATTTGTTGTTTTGTTTGTTTGTTTGTTTATAGAAGAGTAGCAGGTAATGCACTGCAGATACCTCATAATTTGATTTTTTCTATCTTTTTTTAAATACTGGAAATAATGCTTGGCCAGGCCCTCTAACCCCTAAGGGCAGGGTGTCTACTGTCTATCCACCAACTCAAGGAAGAATCTATTCTACGGTACAAAAAAAAAAGTCCGAAAGAACAGAGGGTCAAAATATAAAGAAGATTAATTACGTGTGTGTGTGCCTGCGCGCACGAACGCACACACAGATATATGGGGGGAGGGGGCGAAAGAAAAATCCCCCCCCTCCGAAAAAAATCCTGGCTGCGCCCATGTTGCATATAGGCCTAGTAGCGAAAATGTTAATTTCTACCTCATTAAAATACATGACACTTTGTGGGATGCTTTGAGTTGAACATTGCAGCGCATTTGAAAGCAGACATTTCATCAGTAGTTTAATGGTGCTACACATATTCTTGGTTAACGCGAGCCCGGGTATGCTATTCTGCCTCAACGTGGCACCCGGGTGGAAACGATTACTTGAGGAAGTAATTAGGCTAAATGAATAGCAAACTAAAACTCCTGTGGGAGTGTCCAAGGGAATCCGAGAGCTTTCCCATTGCACGGTACGGAGTTGAAAGAGAGCTTCCACATCTCTGTCGATAATCCATGCGCCGTTCCTCAAGGGACCTTTACACTAATGGTGAGTCCTGCACGGTTAGCTTGGTACAACATAGGAAAATAGAGAGGTTCCCGGTGTACTCAGCCTTCGGCCATGCATTCTAGTCCATGCGCCCGGAGTGCCGGATATATCGGACATAGCAATGTTCTACATAGACATTGACTTGGACCACTTCCAGACAGAACGGTGTGTTCAAGTAGGCTTTCATGCCTAGAGTTCGAAGAGCCTTCGGCTTAACTCTTTTGACAATCACACGGTTAACGCGAGACTTATCGGATGAGATTTCACGGGTAACCTCTAACCTCTGTCCCTTTTAGGGTAATTTAACTACAAGTCGACAGCCATTGTTCTAAAGTAGATTCTTATTCATCTGTTGTGTTCTATCGATTGCGGCGCAGGGTGAACAATCAAAATATCATTACTCTGCCAACGTTCCACAAGTTATCGCCCTTCTCTGGTGGAACAAACAATATTTTATCAGGGTCTTATCTCCCCTTTGGAGACTTGTCTAAATTGCTAGCACCTTTTCCCCCCTCTAAAACACCTGTAAATTATAAGGTGTCTAATAATGTAAAAAATAAATTTACAAAATATATAAGAACAATCTTTCACATTTATTAACTAAAAGTGTTCATAGTTAATTGATTGTCATTTTATCACGAAAAAATAAGGTTCTGGATTCTAAGGCAGCGGTCATTTTATCACACATAGAGAAGATAACGCGAATTGCAGACGGTATTTTAGTGCAATAGTCATACAGGCTTGAAATCTAGATGTAACTGTATTTACAGGAGGGGTGCCGGTAAACATGGATGCATCTACAGGAGGGTGCCGGTAAACATGGATGCATTTAGAGATGGGGTGGCGGTAAACATGGATGCATTTACAGGAGGGTGCCCGTTAACATGGATGCATTTAGAGATGGGGTGCCGTGAAACATTGATGTCTTTAGAGATGGGGCGCCGTGAAATATAAAAGTATTTTGATGTTTTGAGAGATGGGCCGTGAAATTTAGATGCATTTTGATGTATTTAGAGATGGGGCGCCGTGAAATTTAGATGTATTTTAATGTATTTAGAGTAGGTACGCCGTGAAATATAGATGTATTTAGAGATGGGGTGCTGTGCAATTTTGATGTATTTAGAGATGGGGCGCCGTGAGACAGGGATGTTAGTGAGGTAAAGGGATCAAACTGACTCAGGGGAAGAAAACTATCTAAAGTGATTGATAGTGTGAGAGCCTCAGTTGCTGTCTTTGTTGAACTATGGAAAAGCTTGTACTGATGCTACAATAACATAATGACCAAATCCGATGAACTTTATTCCTTCTCTCTTCGGCTTTTCCTTTGTCACATAATTGGCAAGGACCGTCATGTCTTAAGGTAGAGACGTTCAGTCAGACTTAACGCCAAGCTAATGAAAGGTGAGGAAACGTGACAGTCTTTATACCAATGCGGTATATCCATCAGATCAGAAATCTTGGACGTGACGCAGACCATTCTACTCCTTGACAGAGTCCAGCCAACTTTTCTTATAAGTCTTTTTCTAAAAGACACTGAGAAACATTTTCTTGGCCTACCAATAGTTTCTCATAGTGGTAGCTCTGCTTCTTATCTTCAGAGTTGAAGAGCTCCTTGTGTTTGTCAGCCAAACTGTGAAATTACAGCAAAGCCAAGTTCTTTGTTTTAGTTGATAGTGTAATCTCTATTGTCGTCTATAACATTACTTTTCCAAGGCTTGATTGGTCATAAGGGGCATAGTGGTTGAGTGGTAAAGCGCTTGACCTCCGCACCGAGGGCTCTCGTGTTTGAATCTTGGTGAAGGCTGGAATTGGGATACACCCATTTCTGATGGGTACTTGATATTAGTTGGGGAAGTAAAGGAGTTTGGTCTTTGTGCTGGCCACATGACATTCTTGCTAACCAAAGAAACAGATGACCTTTAGATGGGAAGGTACTTTACATAGTTTGATTATAAAAGGGTCAGGCTGAGGAGATTGACAAGTCCTTGTTTTTATGTTACACCCTCTCTAATATGCCGACTTGTTCCAGCGTTTGATCGTAAAGCTTCAGACTACAGGATGTGTTGTCTCTGTTTGAACCCACAACGTACTAAACTTATTGAGTCAATATTTAACAACAGTGTCCTCTGCTATCCCATTGTTTTCTTTTTGTATGTTCCAATAGCAAGTAATATTTGTAGTAGAAAATGTACACCTTTTTTTTGGGGGGGGGGGGGAGATATGTAATAGTAAATATTGCTCTATAAGTTCCCCTTTCAGATGTCGCGATCTATAAGGCAGAAAATGTTAAGTTAAGAAACAACGGTTAACAAGGATGTCAAGTGGCCAGCACAACGACCAACCGCCTTTACTTTCTCCAACTAAAATAAGTAAATATTGTTAACATTATTTATTTTATTATTTTTAAATACATACGCTTTTTTAATCTAAATTTAATTTTTAAAAATTTTCTATACATTGATAAAACTCAACATCTATACACTGTGATGTTATGAAATGTTATGTACTAGTCGACCCACGGCGAAGCATGCGCCGCTATTTTAGAGGGCCGGCCTTAGGCCACTGCTACCTCTGCTACCAGAGGGGGACCCGCACTTTCATTGGACCCGCGCTAATTCTAGGTGTAAATTATTAAATTAAACCATTTTATAACTTATAACAGATTTTCCGCGGCCTCCTGATTTACCAGGAGCTCCTGGAAATCTCCTGTAATTGCATAATATATGAAAAAGTCATAGAAATCTACGGAAATTATTAAATTCTTTTGAAAATTCATAAAAATCTACGGAAATATATAGACCAAAATTATCATTTCGGGTGTCATTCAATATGGAAAACGCCATTCGTACGCGCGATTAAAAAAAAACGCATTATGTAATACCCGTAATTGTGGAATCTGCTAAAAGAAGCTTCTCGCGCCTTAAACTAATGAAGAATTACTTGAGGTGAACAATTCTCGTAGATATGTTGAAACATTTAGTAATTTTTGCTATTGAGCGTGATCTAAGTAGGAAACAGAATTTTTATGATATACTGTATGACTTCGCTAAACGCAAGGCTCGTAAAGTAATTCTGTACGTAGTAAAGAATGAATAAAATGCAAAGACGAATTTATTTTCTGATACAAACTCTTAATTTTCACTTATTATCGGTATCCCTACCCAAGCTGGGCCCCGCGAAATCCGTTTCGCATAGGGCCACACAATGGTTGAGTCTGGCCCTGCTAATTAGGGACGGGTGAATACAGAGTAGATTATTTGTTCCCCCTCCCCCCTTTTTTTAGCCGCTTAAGTTACGTGGGGTAGAAATACATAAAAGAGTGATCTTTTCATGACTTCTTGGTCACTATAGTTAAGTCCGGCCCTGCTATTTAGTGACGGGTGAATACTACTTGTTCCCCCCCCCCTCTTTTTGTTTTCGTGGGGTAACTCTAGTCCGACTTCCAGAAATAAAAGAGTGATATTTTCTTTACTTCTTGGTGTCCAAACTGTTGAGCCATGAAGAGAATTATATATATATATATATATATATATAGATCTGCATCTATATACTCTTCGCTTTCATCGGTCTGTCACTATGTTGGACAGTTGGTACCCCACATACGATCTGTCCACTGTCTCTATTTTTATGTGTTTAGTCAAAATTAAGAGTCTCTTTCATCCACACTCCCGTCTATTCTTTGATTCTGTCTGCCTCCTCCATTTCTTTGGTAATATTCCGTGAAAAAAGATATTTTAGAGCCCTGACGATCTCGTAGTAAGGCTATACAGTCTTAGCTAAGTTTTTGGACAATGGTCAAAAGGTCATCGTCTGGTCAAATCGCAATTGTGGGCCGTTTCTAATTTTATTTAGTAAGGTAGACTTAGTATGTTAAAAAGACTTCATATATTGTATATCAATGGACCAGATCTCTAGTATAACATAATATCTAAAGAAAAAAAATGGCCTGATAATGTTTCTAAAGAATATATTATGTATATATTTTCACTTGAGTTCTTGAATTCAAAATTAGCAAGCACAAATATAAAACTCGAACAAAAACAAAGTTTATCTAGGGAGGAAAAACGCATGCTGCATAAATAAGCTACTTTTATTTCTAAATAATTAAATGAAAAATTAATTACCACTAATTGATCAACTTATCTTTTAATGTTTTGGATTGATTCATGTATTGTCATCGGCCATGAATATTTATCGGACATTTCAACAAGAAAATGGGAAGTGGCTGGTGTACAAAGTGTAATAAGGGGAATAATTTCACATATACAGCCGCATCTCTAAGAAAGTAGAAAGTTCGATACCAAACAAATAATTAACTAATTATTTAATTCTTTGATTCATGTTTTGTTAGGTACAACAAATAATTGTGTAGTTTCAAACTGATCCGAGAATGGGTGTGTGGGAGAAATAAAAAGTAAAAGTAAAGTCCCCCCCCCCCCTCAGACTTTGCGATCCATGGGGCAGTTGATGTAAAGGGCATCTTTTTCTGTGGTCCATGGTTAACGAAGGTGTCATGTGGCCAGCACAAAGACCAACCGCCTTTACTTTTTCCCTAACTAATGTCAGGAACCTATTAGAGCTGGGTGGACTCAGACATTCCAAATTTAAAATCCCAGTCTTCACCTTGATTCGAACCCGGCACCCCTCGGTTCGAAAGCCAAGCCCTTTACTTTTAAGCCAGGGAGAAATAACGTACACAAAATGTACCAGACAGACATAGTTGATACAATTCATTTGAACGTAAAAACACACAACAGTATACCCATTTCATACGTTGTTTTCATGCAACATTTTAACTACTGAATATCTGAATAAAACATTTACTTTCCCTTGGAGAAATTAGTTTAATCTTCACGTACTCTAGTTGATATTTGCTTTTAGCTAAGCCTAGCTATTTTTTTAAACTACTGTTTTCTTTAAACGATGTTAACGGTATGCATGCCTTAGGATTAAAAAAAAAAAACACTAATTGATTCACCGTCACTCCACAACAAATTAAACCAGCCATTGTTGCTTAGCCTTCATCTCTGCAGATTGGAGATTTATTTTGTGATTCGAATCAACACAATGATGTGTTTAACAACGGTGTGAATCTGAATCCTACAAATCCAGCCATTCTGTCTCGGCCTTACTAAAGGGAGTTGTCAGTATCAATGTTTGCAACGATCGCGTAATTAAAATAAATAATAATATAATCGCTCTAAAATTGAAACGTTGGGCGGTAAAATCCCAGAGGTCACTGGAACGTTGGCCAGATTTCATTGAATTTGTACAAAGCAGACGTCAAGTCGTGACAGATCAATCGATAGTTTATAAAAACGAGCTTGTAAGCTTGAGGACGGGGAGAGATGTTAGTGGGGAAAAAAAATCAGAGGTTAACAGACAAACAAGTTTTTTTTATAAAAATTCATCTTTAATTCAAAGACAGCGAAACAAAGTTTGCAGCCAATCTTTTAAGCACAGCTGCATCCATATCTACTTTACGAAAGATAAAAGTCACAACCGCAACTGCAAAAGATTTATGTTTTACCTTGGTAATACTAGGCAGGGCCGGTCTTAGGCCACTGCAACCTATGCGGCCGCAGTGGGCCCCGCACTTTCATAGGCCCCGCGCGATGCTAATTGTAGGTGTAAATTATTAAATTAAACCATTTTAATTTATTATTAAAGGGTTCCTTGAAATCTTCTGAAATTATTAAAATCTAAAAACTGATTCAAATCTCCTTAAATCAAACAAAATTGTCATTTCGGGGTGTCATTCAATATGACAAAGTGGTCATCATCGAACCACGATGGACGAACTATATCAATATGGAAAACGCCAATCCTACAAGCGATTAAAAAAAAACGACATTGTCAGCTTTTATTTAATAAAAATGTAATAATAAGCCGAAGTGTAACCAAAACAAGAAGTTCCAATACTTAATTTACGTTCAGAGTCACTGGCATAGAAATATAGATCTAAATCTATCTCGACTTCTTTAGGAAAACAAAACAACAACAAAAGCGATATTTTGCTAGTCGTTAGTAAATCTAAAAGGCAGATCGGAATGTTTATCGGCTTTTTGTGGGTTTTTTTTGGAAAACTACTAATGTAGTTGGCTCGTAAAGTTAATTTGACAGTGATTTTGTAGGCAAAATCTTAATTTTCACTTATTATCCTTATCACAACCCAAATTAGGCCCCACGCAATCCGTCTCGCATAGGGGCCCGCAACCCGTAGGACCGGCTCTGATACTGGGTATCGAAGTTTCATGATATATTTATGATAACATGGTAATTTATGTTTCACAAACCGAGGGTAAGTCGTATTCATTATCCACAACGTTATAAACTTACAAATAGATGGCATAAAAGTTGGGGATTCACACGCGAACGTCTATCAAAATCTTGATTTAAAAATAATTATCTCTTTCATATATGCTGACAACATACACAATTTAAAACAACAACAAAACAAAAGTCGACCAGAAGTAGTTGTTGCATTTTATAACATCGCCATTTTTATTTACAAAGAACATAGGAATTGATTCATTTATTTTGAGTAAAAATAAAAACATTTTTAAAAAGATAATTGTAAAATCTCAAGAACAGCTGAAACGATAGTAAAATAATCACTACTAATACTGAAAATGTTAGGCTATTTCTAGAGTTTTAATGAACTGCATGTTCCATTGTTGTTATACTAAAGTCTAAATAAACAAAAAATTGCTCAAATCTTTGTCCAGTATAATTCTAGACTAAACATTGTCCACTGTTCTATCAATGAGTATTAAGAAATATCTCATTTTATTCCTGGCATCCCTTTCATCCAGATTCTCAACGTGCCACGTAAGCTTTTTGTTTTCACGAATGAAACAATTAAACCTTTGGGTTTGAGATGACACGTCTATTATTCACTGGCCATTGTTATTGGCAACTGAACAATTTGAATTTGAGCGCGTCTCCTTAACACATTCGGGGCAGTGTGGCGAAGTGGTGTGGATTGCTTTGCTGTTGCACCGAAAAGCTCGAGTTCGAGTCCCGATTCGCGTCCTAATGTTGACAAGGATTTTTGAAATCGAGATTTTTAAAATTTGAGTTTTGATGATCGCCTAGGTTACTATGATACTAAATAAACACTGGGAAATTTTTCTAGACATCTCCTCACCGAATGTCAAAAGAGTTTAAATCAGAACCCATGAAGTATACATACTATAGTAGCAGTGGAACTAGAGCGGACTGGGAACACTTTAGAAGCACGAAAGACTCGTTAGGACAATGATAACCTAATCCAATTGTTGTAGCAATGAAAACATGTGATCATACATAGAACTTTTTTTTTACGAAAGAGTGTCTGTCAGTTTTAAGATAATTAACTTTGATTTGTTTTTTTAAATAAGTTTTGTTACTTTAAAGCCAAATATTGATTGCATTAAACATACAGTGGAACACATATCAAGAGAGGCATCTAACGGCATCCTGTGTTATCTAGTCCATCATTTTCTTATTGACATCCCGTAGACACACAACTGTACAGCATTGGCAAACAAATCCACAAGTCCGCTGTTCCATGCTCTCCCCTATTTCGTGTTTGTGTGTGTGTGTGAGTGTTTTTTTTCTATTCTGTTACATTTTGAACGCACACAATCGTTTGTTCCGTAGGCACGTACCGGGTGCCAACTTTTAGAATCATTTCAATGAGATGAAACGAAGCCCGTTGATGCTTCGCGAGGTTAGAATTTGCATAACTAGTTTTGAGATAAAAGCCTGCGCATGTTTCAAGGCAAAGGAGAAACGAATTCTATGTGTCACTCCAATCACAGCTTTAATTTTTTTAAAACAATATTTCATTTTATAATTAGTTCTGTGCATAGATACAAATAATTTAATCATCATTCAAAATAGTTTTTGTTCCAGCAAAATTACAATATCCAGTAATACAACAAACAAACTAGTAGTCTATTTATACTGGGAAAAGAGGTAAACAAGAAAAGGTCTCTAGATGTTTCTGTTTGAACAAGTTTTTTTTTAGCGAACGTAAAAAAAAAGAAACGTCTTTTTATTTATTTGTTTATTTATTTTTCGTCTTTTTGGAAATGTTCCTACTTGAAGGCCAATCCGTAAATAGCAAGCTTTTTGGTGTTTCCGGGTACAGCATGAAATAGAATGTAAGGAGTATGGATGTCCTGTGCGAGGGTACCACTAATCGCAGTTCCTAGAAGCTGCCTACTTTGCCTATGCTTAAGGCCGGCCCTATCAGAGGTGTCCTAAAAAAATGCTAAATTCAAAATCCAAGTCTTCACCAGTTTAAACACACATGTCCACAAAAGAAATTAGTCTACAGATGCTAGAGCCTAAAGCGCTATACAAAAGCAAATAAAAATAAAACACACAGAAATATTACTCTATACAAAGTAGCCCCCTGAGTCATTGTGTATTCCTACGCGTTTATGTTTTCAGTAAAACACGTTCCTTTATGTGTACAGTTTCCTAATGCTATAAATCAATGGCGCCAATATCTTTCTGTGGACAGTTTACCTTGTCAATAAAATACGTTGGACTTCTCTTGTGTTCTTCATCGATTCATTAAGTCTGTGGGTCCTGCATCCTTCACCACCCTCCTTGCTTCAATGTCCCTCGGTCCATACCTCCTTGCATCAATGTTCCTCGGTCCATACCTCCTTGTGTCGTAGAAAACAATAGCTCTGTTGTCATTCGACTTCGTTCTCAGTTGCCTCCAAATAGCTTTAGTATCGACGTCAACCAAAAGCTGGAACAACGAGTCAAAATAGCGATACCAGAAAAGAAATACGACTCCATGCTATGTAGGCCTACTGTGCAATCGTAATATCAATACCTGGCCCTACCAAGGACTCGCTGTAATCGGTGCCTGCGGTATTCCTATCATTCCCTTGTATATTTAAAACCACATTTATTTATTTTTTTTACAGAAATAGCATCGCTTCTTCCTTCTCTTGTATCACATTCAATGATCTGGCTGTTTTATTTTCAAGAGCGCTAGTAACGAAAGAATGGGAATAAGTTTTAAAGTGTTATTCGTCTCGTGCCCCCCCCCCCCCCAAAGTTTGTGTTCTATCAAGGGATATAGGCCTATCTTATCTTATCTTATCTTATATAACACAGACATTACTTCAAAAAAAGAAGATGATTACGTCCTATGCGGCATGCATTTAGTCTTGCATATTAACCAATGACCTACATTCTGCCAAGTCACTGGTTTTCCTGGCTAGCTCAGGCAACCCATTCCATGCTCTAATAGTACTAGGGAAGAAGGAGTATTTGTACAGATTTGTCCTAGCATATGGAACGAGGAATGTGCCTTTATCTTTTGTGTCTTTCTGAGTATTTTATAAGATTCTGTAATTGTAAGATCATGGTTCAGCGTTTATGTACAATTGTTACTTTACTTTTGAGTCTTCTATCCTGAAGGCTTTCTAAATTTAGTGATATTACTAAAGAAGTTACTCTAGTCAAATGTGAATATTCGTTTGTTAAGAATCTCACTGCTCTATTTTGTGTCTGTTCCAGTTTCTTAATGTTTTCTTGAGTTGAGGGGTCCCAAATAGAGGATGCATATTCTATTATTGGCCGTTAGTAATGTTGCCCCCAGTATTTGTAATAGCCGATGGTTACCAGTTCACAAGAGCCGTAGACAGAAAATACAAATTTTAAACAAACATATTACAAAGACGCTTAAAAAAAAAAAGCTTATCTAAGGGAAAGAACTGTATATTTACAGCTACGCATATCTGATTAGAAATTAAATTATTAATTACCACTAATTAATTAATTAATTAATTGTTGTTTTCTACTGATTCATACTTTGTAGGAACAATGAAAATTGTGCAAAGTTTCAGTTTGATCGGAGAATGGGAAGTGGTAGAAATAACGTATACACAAATTGTTCTAGACAGACAGAGTAAGTTGATATAAGCTTTGTAAAAAGGGAGATTTACACATCCATGAAATCTCTTCTCTATACTTATAATCCATGGATTTCAGTGTGGATTTCCTGTTAGCTCCCCTCCGCTCCCTTCACTCTAGTGTTTAAGGGTCAAGAGTACATGACGTCTGGTGACTTTAAAAAATGTGAATTTACTTTTTCTGTTATGCATAACGTTTATATTTTAGACCTGTTGATATTTGAAAATGAAAAAAAAAATCTTTTTAAGTCAAAGCTATCGTTGAGAAGCTAGACCGACTAGACCCCAAATGTTTTAAACAAGCAAATTTAAACCAGGCTTAAGACAGAAGTAAAATTTTAACTGGAGTCGATTCCATGAATAAAAAGCCTTTGGAACGTTTCTGTCGGATATCGGATACTGGAATCGATCCCATTTCTACCTCCGAACCAAGCGTCTCGCGGCCATTGTGTCGACATTGCGATCAAGTTGACATTTTTTTTTTCTATAACTGCAGGAAATCACAAAAGTTGGAATATTGATTGGGGGATCACTTCGTGTTGAAGGCGTCGTCCGGAACAGCGGCTCTCACTTTTTCATTTCCTGACCTCATGCCAAATATTTACCTTATGAAACATCAAACCTGGGATTATTCAATGAACTAGAATTTGTAAAAAAATATAGACCATTGACATTAACGAAATATACATCACAGCTTAAAATATCCTTTAAGAACATTAAAACAAAGTCAAAAAGTCGATATCATTTTAGCCTGAAACAAAAGCTCTGGATTTTATATCTAAATACTTTTTTTTAGATGTACACATTGACATTGATTATATTTTTAAAAAATTTTGACTACACAATAGGACTAAAGTTTAGACTAACATTAAAGCTCGCCCCTGTCTAGACAACATAAGTTCTTCGTACCTATAGGCTACACTTAAATGTGTCTGAATTTTGTATATTATTTTTGTCAAATCATCTATCTGGGTGGAATCTTATACACATTATTTCTCCCACTTCCCATTCTCGGATCAAGTTAAAACTCTTCACAGTTATTCAATGTTGATAACTCATGAATCAATAAAAAAAAAAAAAAAAACCTATTAGTTAATCAATTAGTCGTAATTAATTATTTTGTTATATATATATATGTGTGTGTGTAAGATTGTTCTTTATTGATTTCTCATCAGCTTTTAACACTATACAACTTCATTTACTCATTGAAAAGATGAAAGTGTTGCAGATTAGTCCATACATAATACTATGGGCTAATGAATTTTTGACCCAGAGAGCTCAGAGGGTTAGGGTAAACAATGTTATATCTAATGAACGCATAGTTAACACAGGGGCGCCCCAGGGGGCTGTGACATCGCCATTGTGGTTCTTTTTGTACACAAATGATTTTCAATCCGATAGTTCTTGTTGCTCCTTCACAAAATTCGCTGATGATGCGGCTCTTCTTGCCCCGCTGTCAGAGAGCTCAGACGTAAATGAGTATTTCAAAGAAATAGAACACATTGAAAAATACTGTAAAGATAATTTTTTATTATTAAATGTAAAAAAAAACAACAAAGAAATGATAATCGATTTTCGTAGGGACAAGAAGGAAAATGATATTGTTTCTGTAGCTGGAGAGACTATTGAAATAGTGCAAACCTTTAAATACCTTGGTACTACCCTAGACAATAAACTAAATTTTACTGCAAGTACTGATTATATCAGCAAAAAAGGGCAGCAAAGATTACGATTATTAAGAAAACTGTCCTCGTTTAATGTTAGCGAAAAGGCCTTGGCTATGTTTTATCACGCTCTCATCTGCAATATTATAAGTTTCAATATCACTGCCTGATATGGCAACCTGAGCATTAAAAATAAAAATTAACTTTATAGAATCCTAAATGCTGCTGGTAAAGTCATTGGCAAAAAACAAACCCTATTTGGGCAGTTGTTTGAGACAAACATCTATAAAAAAGTTAACAAGATCCTCGATATAAAGAATCACCCTTTGTGTCAGGATTTTGTGATTTTACCATCACAAAAGAGATACAGGACACCGATAGCAAAGACAAACAGACACACTCTTTTGTTCCCCTGGCAATCAAATCATTAAATAAAAACAATCTGGTATAAACTTTTCACATGTAAACTATGAGTGAGTCTGGTGTGAATGTACACTTTGGTTTCTTATAGTTATAATGTTTTTTTGTTTGGTGTAATGCACAAATTGTAAGACAAATTTCCATACGGATAATAAAGATTAATATTATATATATATATATATATATATATATAGAGAGAGAGAGAGAGAGAGAGAGAATGCTGTGGGGAGATAAGCCTTGTGTAGGTCTTTCGCTAAAAAATTCAAACTGGCGATAGACTATAAAACCTTATATTTTTATTTGGTAAGAACTTGAATAGCTCAGTGGCTAAAGACTTCGGCCTTCCAGCATGAAGGTTCGAGACCAAGAAGTTCGAATTAGAACTCAAGCAACTGTTTAAGAAAAGCTTTAGAAAAATCAGCATGGAAACCTTCTCCCAGATAGTCCTTTTCTCCGTCCCTGCTGGTCCACAAAAGTGATTGGACCCTAGCGCACTGAGCATGTTACAAGCATGACTAGCGCACTGAGCATGTTATAAGCATGACTAGCGCACTGAGCATGTTACAAGCATGAAAGTGGCACGAAACGAAAACCATTAACTCCAATCGCACAAATTCATTATTATTAGTCTAGATCTATTAAAAATTAATTATATGATTGATTCAAAATAATTGAAGCAGTTTCACTCAATTTAAGCTTTGTGCGTTGTTTTTAAGTACTTTTTTTTCTAAGAGTAATATTTATAACGAGGTTTTTAGTGTGACCATTTGTGTCTCTGTCTTTAGATTCAAATATTAGGCCTACTGTCTCTAAATCCAAATGTTACTGTCTCTAGATCTTTCTATTCTGTCTGGAATTTAACATTTAACTTCAACATTTTCAATCGGGCTAGAAATGTGTTGTTTTTTTTAGAAAAATCTTTACATTGATGTTAAAGAAAATGTGCACTGCCTCCATGGTATTAATTTGAGCACCTTATGGATAGGCTCTTTAAGTTCGGTATACAGCCAGACGTTGCCGGAACAGATATGGACTTTCAGTCATTGTGTACTGCTCAGTCAGAATGAACATAAGATGGCTGACTAATTGATCTATGAATGGTTATAATATCCTGTCTAGTCTAAAAATGCGAGATTATTGTGATTTCAGTTTGAGAGCCAATATCAGTTCTGACATGCCCAGACTTAGCGGACTTTTTGGAAACACGATATGTCGCTAATTAATATTCGCTATGAATCTGAATGTTATTGCCTCACGATAGCCAATTTAAAGTGGGTCAGTCTGAACAGCTTTCCAGGAGGAGTACAGATTCAGTGTGTGAGTTTACGGAGCGAGGGAGGTGGAGTTTCGGGAAGTGTTGCATGTGTTTAATAGAGTCCACCACTAAGTGATTAAGGCAGTGTTTTGATTATATAAATCTTGCAGTTTGTAATCTTTCATCACACTCTTCCCCAATCTCATAATCCTTTATTTTGTTTTGTCTGAGAGTAATCTGTAAAGATTACCATTATCATTTTTTTAAATCTAGGCTGCTCTTTCTTTTTTCTTTTTGTTTCAATGTGTAGGCCTACTAAATCCTATTGAAATCTTGTGTTGTTGTTGTTTACGAAGCTAGTCAAGATGCTGAAATAGTCTTTCCTTAACAACTACAAACTATTTTTTTTTTATTTAAGAACTATTTTTAGAATGTGTTATAATAAGAGAAAAGGAAATCATGGTTTGACTTAAAATTAAAATTCAAAACTAGAGTTTATTCTTTATCTTCATTGGAAGATATCCGATTTCAGTGTCGCACACGAAGTGGCTACTCTATGATCTTTTATTAATATTCAAGGTGATTGTACAGTTCAGTTCTTTTGTTATAAAAAAAACAACTTTTTTATGAAATCCGTCCAAACCGGAGATTTACTCCCAAACTCCAAGTTTACTTACAAAATCCAAGTTTACTTACAAACTCCAAGTTTACTTCCAAACTCCAAGTTTACTTCCAAACTCCAAGTTTACTTCCGAAATCCAAGTTTACTTCAAAAATCCAAGTTTACTTCCAAACTCCAAGTTTACTTCCAAACTCCAAGTTTACTTCCAAAATCCAAGTTTACTTCCAAAATCCAAGTCAACTTCCAAACTCCAAGTTTACTTCCAAACTCCAAGTTTACTTCCAAACTCCAAGTTCACTTCCGAAATCCAAGTTCACTTCCAAAATCCAAGTTTACTTCCATAATCCAAGTTTATTTCCATAATCCAAGTTTACTTCCAAACTCCAAGTTTACTTCCAAACTCCAAGTTTACTTCCAAACTCCAAGTTTATTTCCAAACTCCAAGTTTACTTCCAAACTCCAACTTTACTTCCAAAATCCAAGTTTACTGCCAAACTCCAAATTTACTTCCAAACTCCAAGTTTACTTTTAAACTCCAAGTTTACTGCCGAACCCCAGGTCTACGTCCGAATTCTTGGTTTGCGTCGTAATTAACCACAGGTTTTAACTCCAAACCCCACGTTTGGTCACTTTTGAAGAAATGTCTTTTTTGATTCTAAACACATTAGGTCAAATGTACATAAAATAGCTCAATTTGTTACTGAAAAGGATTTATAAATTTATTTGTTTCCCAGCACAACGAGCGATCGTTTGCACTCTACCCGACACATGTCCATTGTAATTGGAAAGCCTCAAGGATGTCATAATGCCCAAGTCAAGATCTCCTCTCGTTCCCAATACAATCTAGGTCTGAGGCCAGGCAGGCAATCCTCCTATGTCACCCCGTGCCATCACACTTAACCTAATTAGTAATTATTAAGTAGATTTCTTTAGCAGTCTGAAGTGAGAAACTGAAGAAGTAAGAAACTGAAAAAGTGAGAAACTAAAGAAATGAGAAACTGAAGAAATGAGAAACTGAAGAAGTGAGAAACTAAAGAAGTGAGAAACTGACGAAGTGAGAAACTGAAGAAATGAGAAACTGAAGAAGTGAGAAACTAAAGAAATGAGAAACTGAACAATTGAGAAACGGTAGAAATGAGAAATTAAAGAAGTGAGAAACTGAAGAAGTGAGAATCTGTAGAAATGAGAAACTGAAGAAGTGAGAAATTGAAGAAATGAGAAACTGAAGAAGTGAGAAACTGTAGAAATGAGAACTGAGGAAATGAGAAACTGTAGAAATGAGAAACTGAAGAA
The DNA here is from genome assembly GCA_030265305.1 of Biomphalaria pfeifferi. Lineage (NCBI taxonomy): Eukaryota > Metazoa > Mollusca > Gastropoda > Planorbidae > Biomphalaria > Biomphalaria pfeifferi. The sequence continues at coordinate 373,118 of JASAOG010000121.1, read as the reverse complement.
GTGAGAAACTGAAGAAATGAGAAACTGAAGAAGTGAGAAACTGTAGAAATGAGAAATTGAAGAAATGAGGAACTGACGAAGTGAGAAACTGTAGAAATGAGAAACTGAAGAAGTGAGAAACTGATGAAGTAAGAAACTGTAGAAATGAGAAACTGAAAAAGTGAGAGACTGAAGAAGTGAGAGACTGAAGAAGTGAGAGACTGAAGAAGTGAGAAACTGTAGAAATGAGAAACTGAAGAAGTGAGATACTAAAGAAGGGAAAATATAGAAATGAGAAACTGAAAAAGTGAGAAATTGAAGAAATGAGAAACTGACGAAATGAGAAACTGTAGAAATGAGAAACTGAAGAAATGAGAAACTGAAGAAATGAGAAACTGAAGAAATGAGAAACGGAAGAAATGAGAAACTGAAGAAATGAGAAACGGAAGAAATGAGAAACTGAAGAAATGAGAAACTGGAGAAATGAGAAACTGGAGAAATGAGAAACTGAAGAAGTGAGAAACTGTAGAAGTGAGAAACTGTAGAAATGAGAAATTGAAGAAATGAGAAACTGAAGAAGTGAGAAACTGTAGAAATGAGAAACTGAAGAAATGAGAAACTGTAGAAATGAGAAACTGAAGAAATGAGAAACTGAAGAAATGAGAAACTGAAGAAATGAGAAACTGAAGAAATGAGAAACTGAAGAAGTGAGAAATTGAAGAAATGAGAAACTGACGAAGTGAGAAACTGAAGAAATGAGAAACTGACGAAGTGAGATACTGTAGAAAAGAGAAACTGAAGAAGTGAGATACTGTAGAAAAGAGAAACTGAAGAAATGAGAAACTGAAGAAGTGAGAAACTGAAGAAATGAGAAACTGACGAAGAGAGAAACTGTAGAAATGAGAAACTGAAGAAATGAGAAACTGACGAAAAGAGAAACTAAAGAAATGAGAAATTGAAGAAATGAGAAACTGAAGAAGTGAGAAACTGTAGAAATGAGAAACTGAAGAAATGAGAAACTGTAGAAATGAGAAACTGAAGAAATGAGAAACTGAAGAAGTGAGAAATTGAAGAAATGAGAAACTGACGAAGTGAGAAACTGAAGAAATGAGAAACTGACGAAGTGAGATACTGTAGAAAAGAGAAACTGAAGAAGTGAGATACTGTAGAAAAGAGAAACTGAAGAAATGAGAAACTGAAGAAGTGAGAAACTGAAGAAATGAGAAACTGACGAAGAGAGAAACTGTAGAAATGAGAAACTGACGAAAAGAGAAACTAAAGAAATGAGAAATTGAAGAAATGAGAAACTGAATAAATGAGAAACGGTAGAAATGAGAAACTGAAGAAATGAGAAACTGGAGAAATGAGAAACTGAAGAAGTGAGAAACGGTAGAAATGAGAAACTGAAGAAATGAGAAACTGGATAAATGAGAAACTGGAGAAATGAGAAACTGAAGAAGTGAGAAACTGTAGAAATGAGAAATTGAAGAAATGAGAAACTGATGAAGTGAAAAAATTGAAGAAGTGAGAAACTGAAAAAGTAAGAGACTGAAGAAGTGAGAGACTGAAGAAGTGAGAAACTGTAGAAATGAGAAACTGAAGAAATGAGAAACTGAAGAAGTGAGAAATTGAAGAAATGAAAAACTGAAGAAGTGAGAAACTGGAGAAATGAAAAACTGGAGAAATGAGAAACTGAAGAAGTGAGAAACTGTAGAAGTGAGAAACTATAGAAATGAGAAACGGTAGAAATGAAAAACTGAAGAAGTGAGAAACTGAAGAAATGAGAAATTGAAGAAGTGAGAAACTGTAGAAATGAGAAACATTAGAAATGAGAAATTGAAGAAATGAGAAACTGACGAAGAGAGAAACTGTAGAAATGAGAAACAAAAGAAATGAGAAACTGAAGAAATGAGAAACTGAAGAAATAAGAAACGGTAGAAATGAGAAACTGAAGAAATGAGAAACTGAAGAAGTGAGAAACTGTAGAAATGAGAAACTGAAGAAATGAGAAACGGTAGAAATGAGAAACTGAAGAAATGAGAAACTGGAGAAATGAGAAACTGAAGAAGTGAGAAACTGAAGAAATGAGAAACTGAAGAAATGAGAAACTTTAGAAGTGAAAAACTGAAGAAGTGAGAAACTGAAGAAGTGAGAAACTGTAGAAGTGAGAAACTGTAGAAATGAGAAATTGAAGAAATGAGAAACTGATGAAGTGAAAAAATTGAAGAAGTGAGAAACTGAAAAAGTGAGAGACTGAAGAAGTGAGAGACTGAAGAAGTGAGAAACTGTAGAAATGAGAAACTGAAGAAATGAGAAACTGAAGAAGTGAGAAACTGTAGAAATGAGAAACTGAAGAAATGAGAAACTGAAGAAGTGAGAAACTGAAGAAATGAGAAACTGACGAAGTGAGAAACTGTAGAAATGAGAAACTATAGAAATGAGAAACGGTAGAAATGAAAAACTGAAGAAGTGAGAAACTGAAGAAATGAGAAATTGAAGAAGTGAGAAACTGTAGAAATGAGAAACATTAGAAATGAGAAATTGAAGAAATGAGAAACTGACGAAGAGAGAAACTGTAGAAATGAGAAACAAAAGAAATGAGAAACTGAAGAAATGAGAAACTGAAGAAATAAGAAACGGTAGAAATGAGAAACTGAAGAAATGAGAAACTGAAGAAGTGAGAAACTGTAGAAATGAGAAACTGAAGAAATGAGAAACGGTAGAAATGAGAAACTGAAGAAATGAGAAACTGGAGAAATGAGAAACTGAAGAAGTGAGAAACTGAAGAAATGAGAAACTGAAGAAATGAGAAACTTTAGAAGTGAAAAACTGAAGAAGTGAGAAACTGAAGAAGTGAGAAACTGTAGAAGTGAGAAACTGTAGAAATGAGAAATTGAAGAAATGAGAAACTGATGAAGTGAAAAAATTGAAGAAGTGAGAAACTGAAAAAGTGAGAGACTGAAGAAGTGAGAGACTGAAGAAGTGAGAAACTGAAGAAGTGAGAAACTGAAGAAATGAGAAACTGAAGAAGTGAGAAACTGTAGAAATGAGAAACTGAAGAAATGAGAAACTGAAGAAGTGAGAAACTGAAGAAATGAGAAACTGACGAAGTGAGAAACTGTAGAAATGAGAAACTGAAGAAGTGAGAAACTGTAGAAATGAGAAACTGTAGAAATGAGAAACTGAAGAAGTGAGAAACTGTAGAAATGAGAAATTGAAGAAATGAGAAACTGACGAAGTGAGAAACTGAAGAAGTGAGTAAAAAGTCGAAGAAGTAAAAAACTAAAGCTTTAAGTACGAAAGTGAAGCTAAAAATGTGAAAATAGACATTTGAAAATGTGAAAAAAGTGAAAATATTGGAAACTGAAAAAGGGAGAATTTGAAGAACTGATAAACAGAAGTAGTCAGAAAATGACGAAGAATGTCGAATCGCTAAGATTTTGAACAGGTGTTTTTAACGTTTCCAATGTAAATCAGCTTTAGTTATTTCTTAAAATTATTTTAGCTTATTTCATTTTTGTTCATGTTCTATTTTGATCTAATTTTTTAGTTTTACCTAAAACTACTATCGCTCACCTTCAATACACGCCCCCGCGCATGCGCACCAATTTCTTACGTATGCTTTGTGAATGAGGGTCACGGCATCTTGTCACTTCTGCAGACGTACCGACGGCTATCGTTTTGATCCTGGAATTGCCGATCGATAGTCAATAAGACCGACCTCCCCATTTCCCCACACCACCCCCACCCCTTCTACCTGTCTCAGAGTCTGCTCGATTGAGCTATTGTTGTATCCTAACGTGCGCCTTATCGCCGCCTGCCATCGTTCGTGGGCCACTACAATACTTAAGCCAATCTCCATTCTTTCCGTCAAGCAAGGAGCCTCTGTTTTTTTTCCCCTACTGTTAACCATCAATATTTCGCTGTTTGTATTAACCATTACAGAGACACGCACTCTATGACATCACCCTTAGTCTAATGTACCTAAATAATCAATAGTAAAATACTAAAATATTGTAAATATAATTGAACTATGAGCTTCAAACAATAAGCTTACATACCTCAACTTCAAAGTTTTTGTTGTCAACTGGTGCCATACATTTTGAGAGTTTTACGGTAAATTAAGCTCCCATTCCAACCCTTAATAATTCCAACCACTTTTCACTGTATGGCTTGTTTATAACCAGTCACTTGTGGGTGAGTCGCAACAGCAGGCGTCACAGACTTAGCTAGGGGTTTTTAGAACCGGGCGAACTTAAGTCTTCATTGCTAGCTGTTAACAGTCATGTCTGAATTTTCTGACGGATGACTTAAGTCATTTCTAAAGCATGGAAGGAGGGGGGGGGTACGAAGAGGTGGGCGGAAATATGTATAAAAGGTTACAAATACAAAAGTTGATTTAAAAGTTTTATCACTTCCTAAAAGTGTTGTTGTTTTTTTATGAAAGTGTATTTCTTACCGTGCACTGGAAACAAAACAGGAAGCGTATGAGTGTTTTCGAATTTGAATTAGTATCTAAATTTGGTAATGGTAAGTTGAGTAAGTTGTGTTGCTTTTTATTTGGAAAGAGAGGGAGACAGTAGAGAACGTGAGTTAAAGAATAATTAATTGGGAGTCAGAGAGATGGAAGCGGACTCGGAAACAAAGTTGCAGGATAGAGAGTAAGAAAAAATGAGAGAGATAGATATAGAAAAAAGAAAGCGAGAGAAAAAGATGTATGTGAATCTTTATTTCTCGACTTAAGATTAACAAGGGCATATAACTCTAGTCCTACATTTACTAATTTACTAATGCTTGGTACTTACCATATAAACTAGACTGCCAGATTGGACTTTTTATGAACATCTCTACTGGACGGTTGAAACATGAATCCTGAACCTTCTTTTAAATCTCAATGGAAGTCACAAAGATTTAAAATAAAATCTTGAGTGGCATTATTTGCATGACTAGATAGTATAAGTTCTACCTACACACGATTGATGTGTATCATGTGTACATTATAAATGTGTAGCAAAGTGTATTTATTTCTTCATCATAAGTTAGAAAATACTTTATTATAGCCTACGTAACAACTGTTGTACCACATAGTCACTTTATCATAGCCTACGTAACAACTGTTGTACCACTTAGTCACTTTATCATAGCCTACGTAACAACTGTTGTACCACATAGCCACTTTAGAATATCCTACGTAACCAACTGTTGTACCACATAGCCACTTTATTATGATCTACCTAACTACTGTTGTACTACATAGTCGCTTTATAATAGCCTATGTACCCAACTGCCATACCACATATCCACAGGGGCGTAGCTAGGAATTTTCTATCGTTTGGGGGCACGGGGGCTTGACCTCTTTTTGGGGGTCCCTGCATTTTGCGTAATATTTAATTTTTAATGTAAAAAAACACTCATTTGGGGGACCCCTCAAGTAGGGGCCCGGGGAGATTTTCAAACTCTCTCCCCTCCTTCCTCCTAGCTACGCCACTGCATAGCCACTTTATTATAGCTTACGTAACCAAGTGTTGTACCACATAGCCTATAATTCTTATCAATGGAAAATAAAAAGAAATTACTTACATAATGTGTTTGCAGCCTAAAAGAAAATTCCAACGAAAATGACTTTATATAGATTAGTTAGATTTTACGTCACCGACTATAACTCCTGATTTTACTCAAACCTTTCTGATTAGCTGTGATGTAACCTTCACAATGGGAACAAAAAAAAAACTGCATTGCGTGCTTAATGCAGAAAAAAGGTACCTAAATAATTGAAGTCAGTTCTGTTGAATAAGTGAAGACCTCAGTAGACCACGGGCTGGTATCTCCGGGTCACGTGACTCAGTGTTGCTTAAGTCTCGTGCATTATTTACATTCGACAGGCAGAGCATCATTAGAAAACTTTTTTGTGTGACTATTATCTGTGTGAGGCAGTGTCATTAGGAAATTTCTTATGTGACCTAGAGTATGTGTGAGGCAGTGTCATTAGGAAACTTTCTTTTGTGACTGTTAAACTCTACATCTGTGTGAGGGAGTGTCATTAGAAAACTTTATGTGTGACTATTATCTGTGTGAGGCAGTGTCATTAGAAAACTTTCTTGTGTCACTGTTATCTGTGTGAGGCAGTGTCATTAGGAAATTTCTTGTGTCACTTAGAGTATGTGTGAGGCAGTGTCATTAGGAAACTTTCTTTTGTGACTTAGAGTATGTGTGAGGCAGTGTCATTGGGAAACTTTCTTGTGTAAGTCTGTGTGAGGCAGTGTCATTGGGAAACTTTCTTGTGTGAGTCTGTGTGAGGCAGTGTCATTGGGAAACTTTCTTTTGTGACTGTTAAACTCTACATCTGTGTGAGGGAGTGTCATTAGAAAACTTTATGTGTGACTATTATCTGTGTGAGGCAGTGTCATAAGACAACGTTCTTGTGTAACTAATATCTGTGTGAGGCAGTGTCATTAGAAAACTTACTTGTGTTACTGTTATCTGTGTGAGGCAGTGTCATTAGAAAACTTTCTTGTGATACTGTTATCTGTGAGGCAGTGTCATTAGAAAACTTTCTTGTGTTACTGTTATCTGTGTGAGGCAGTGTCATAAGACAACGTTCTTGTGTAACTAATATCTGTGTGAGGCAGTGTCATTAGAAAACTTACTTGTGTTACTGTTATCTGTGTGAGGCAGTGTCATTAGAAAACTTTCTTGTGATACTGTTATCTGTGAGGCAGTGTCATTAGAAAACTTTCTTGTGTTACTGTTATCTGTGTGAGGCAGTGTCATTAGAAAACTTTCTTGTGTTACTGTTATCTGTGTGAGGCAGTGTCATTAGGAAATTTCTTGTGTCACTTAGAGTATGTGTGAGGCAGTGTCATTAGGAAACTTTCTTGTGTGACTTAAGAGTCTATATGAGGCAGTCGGTAGAAAAACTTTCTTATGTGACTTATAGTCTATGTGAGGCAGTGTCATTAGAAAACTTTCTTGTGTAACTGTTATCTGTGTGAGGCAGTGTCATTAGAAAACTTTCTTGTGTGAGTCTGTGTGAGGCAGTGTCATTGGGAAACTTTCTTGTGTGAGTCTGTGTGAGGCAGTGTCATTGGAAAACTTTCTTGTGTCACTGTTATCTGTGTGAGGCAGTGTCATTAGAAAACTTTCTTGTGTTACTGTTATCTGTGTGAGGCAGTGTCATTAGGAAATTTCTTGTGTCACTTAGAGTATGTGTGAGAGAGTGTCATTAGGAAACTTTCTTGTGTCACTTAGAGTATGTGTGAGAGAGTGTCATTAGGAAACTTTCTTGTGTCACTTAGAGTATGTGTGAGAGAGTGTCATTAGGAAACTTTCTTGTGTGACTTAAGAGTCTATATGAGGCAGTCGGTAGAAAAACTTTCTTTTGTGACTTATAGTCTATGTGAGGCAGTGTCATTAGAAAACTTTCTTGTGTAACTGTTATCTGTGTGAGGCAGTGTCATTAGAAAACTTTCTTGTGTGAGTCTGTGTGAGGCAGTGTCATTGGGAAACTTTCTTGTGTGAGTCTGTGTGAGGCAGTGTCATTAGAAAACTTTCTTGTGTGAGTCTGTGTGAGGCAGTGTCATTGGGAAACTTTCTTGTGTGAGTCTGTGTGAGGCAATGTCATTGGAAAACTTTCTTGTGTCACTGTTATCTGTGTGAGGCAGTGTCATTAGGAAATTTCTTGTGTCACTTAGAGTATGTGTGAGGCAGTGTCATTGGGAAACTTTCTTGTGTGATGTTAAGGTTCATGGAACATATTAAATTAAATTTTAATAAAATGCGTGTATAATATTAGATAAAACAAATATATTGTATAATCCTGATATAACGAAAGCATGATATTATTATAAAAAAATGCTGTATGAAATAAACTAATAGGCCTATATCCCAAAGGCTTAGAATCTAATCTTTAGACTACACATAAACATGTTGATTTAGTACCAGCGCTATCAATGAGATCCAGAATGCGTGTGTTACATGCAACATCTCTCGATATAATACATTTAGAAAGATTGAATTCACTTCCCCTAATATCTACTACCTGGCGATGACCTCTGTTTCACTTTCACCTGTCTCTTAATTAATTTTTTGTTTTTCCCCAGCATTTTTTGTCTGCCTCACCATCTTTGCCCTGGTACTGTTCCGTGCAGGATCTTGTGCTATGGCCGTACAGTCTTAGCTTGATTTTTATTTTCAGAAGCCCACCATATAATACATATCTGTTAACGACCACGTCATTTTATAAATGCAATCAAATAAAATATAAAGAGAGCATTAGACACAAAAATGAAAGTGCTTGCTTGCCTAAAAAATTGACACCGTGTCGACAAGCAAAATATAATTACAACATTTTATTTTCTGCTTTGTTTCAAGATATCTAGAGATATATAGTTTTGTTTCAAGATATCTAGAGCTATATAGTGTTTCTGCACTTTGCACTAGACTTTTAGGCTATTTTTTTTAAATATATTTTTAAATTCGCACCTAATGACATGTAAGCTCTATTCGAAAAGGAAATAACTAGGAGACCTACATGTTTAAAAGTTATTGAGAATAGTTTGCTCTCTTTAAGTCTCATGTTTAAGTCAGATATGTTCTCGTAGTGTTTTAAGTCAATATTATGTTTGTTAACATTGCTATATAAATTAAATTATTATTAGATGTTTTTATTATTAAGTCATTTATTTTCCTTCTCTCATTCAAACATGTTTCTTCCGTAAATGACAAATGGAAAGAAAAAAAAAAAAAACAACTAGCTCCACCTTGTTTTCTTCTCTTGTTGAGTATAAAATATTCTTTTGTAGTGAACTGAGCTTATTGTGACTTTATTAATATTCGTTTAGATCTATGTATTACTACAAAGCTTATATCAACTCACTCTGTCTGTCTGGCACAAATTTCGTACACATTATTTCTCCGACTTCCCATTTTCGGATCAAGTTGTAGGCCTGATTTTTCGCAATTTTTCATTGTCCCTAACAGCACATGAAAAATGAAAATTAACGAATTAATGAATTGAATTAAGTAGTTTTATTTGCTATAGAAAAGGGAAAATACATACTACAGTATTGAGATTGTTAGGCACTTCCACACTGTGTCTTGTGTAGATAAGTCAAACAGAGGTAAGCCTAACTCTTAAATAACGAAATCCAATACTAAAGGTGAAAGGCCCACAGTAGAAATTAGTCGACGCTGGTCGCGAATGTCGAACAAAAAGTTGAATAACGAATGGAACAGTCGAAAGTTATATAGGCCTTGTTTCTCAAAAGTATAGATCTTGATTGTAGATAAGTCAAACAGAGGTAGGCCTAACTCTTAAATAACGAAATCCAATACTAAAGGTGAAAGGCCCACAGTAGAAATTAGTCGACGCTGGTCGCGAATGTCGAACAAAAAGTTGAATAACGAATGGAACAGTCGAAAGTTATATAGGCCTTGTTTCTCAAAAGTATAGATCTTGATTGTTTATTTTTTCACCCCAGAACCAGGCACCCTTATCAACCAGAATGACCTGCTGCAGAAGAGGACTGTAGACTCTCCTCGCGCCCAGAACTATTATCACCTGGAGTACTACCTCCTGCCAGAGGAAGATGCCATGAAGACTGACGTGGTCACCTACGGGGTAGCCTGTAAAATCTTCATGGAGAGACACGATGCCAAGGTCATCAAAACCTGGCAGGAAGGGGACATCACCTGGTTTGCTTGGGCGCACAGGTTTGTAGACACTGAGTGGTTGGCTTGCTTATCTTATCTTCTTATCTTATAAAATACAGATATTACTTCAAAAAGAAGATCGCATCCTCCCTAGGTCAATCTAGTCAACTAGTCATGCATGTTAATCGTGACTTAAATTATGCCAAGTATTTGGTTTTCCTGACTCAGGCAACCCATTCCATGCTCTAATAGCACTAGGGAAGAAGGAGCATTTGTACAAATTATTATAGCATATTGAACAAAGAGGGTACATTTATCTTTGTGTATTTCTGAGTTTTTTTTATTATATTTTGCATTTGAAGATTATGGTATAGTGTTTTATGAATAATTTCTACTTTATATTAAGTCTTCTATCCTGAAAGGTTTCTAAATTTATTGATTTTACAAAAGGTGTTACTCTGCTTGAGCTTTGGAATGTTGAAAGGATGTCAAAGGTTTCTTTGTTGTTACAGAGATCATTTGTAGCCAAGGAATAGCTAGAAGGTAGTTCCATAAAGCTGTCACATTGATAGAGGCAAAGTAATTTAGTATTCTGAAAGAAAAATTATTTGGCAAAGAATAAAGTATTTCATTCATTATCTTTTTTACTAACAACAAAAAATAATTAAAATAACAACAATAATTATATTTAATATTGTAGGATTGTTATATAATAAATATAAAAAAATAATCAAATAAAATACTCCTAAAGACACAAATGTAAAGGCACATTTATTATTCCATACGATAGGACAATTTCATGCAAGTACCTTTGTTTCCTAGTGTGATTAGAGCATGGAACTGTTTGCCTGAATCAACCAATAACTTAGTCTAGTAGAGTTAATAACATGCACAATTAGACTAGCATATTGATATGCATAGGAAATAATCTTTTTTTTTTCATTGTTTTCAAATTCTTTTCAAATGTTTGTAAAACACATACACACACACTCATTTCTTGCTGCTATTTTAGGTCACAAAAACTTTCAGGCCAAAAACTTCTTCAATCATTGATAGATTGATTCTTGTTAGTTTTTTTTACCTCCCCATTGCCTTTTTTTTTAGCACTGTATGATTGATTCTATTTATGGCTGATGGCATCTTTGATCTGTCCTCAGCCACACAGTGACTGTGACCAAAGAACTGCTACTCAAACTATTCAACCATACCCTCATGTTGAGAGTCTGGGATACAAAGGACAAATGTTCGACTAGGGCAAGATTTGACAGACCAAAGGCCTTCAGACTGCCTCAGCCCAAACCTGGTAATGTTTGTTAATGAATGAAAGAGACCAGGCAGCTTTTCTTCTTATATCCATATAATAACTTTTATCTATGCAATTAAAACAAAAAATCAAATTATTTTGATTAGTTCTTGATTTCATATTATATTTGATCAAATAGAATGATATTTTAAATAAATTGCATTAAAAGAAAAAAAAAACTCTGTATCTTATAAAATATATGGACTTCCTCACCATTTTGCATTGTGGGCTTTCAGTAACTTTGTATAATATTGTAATAAATCTATGGCATGCACTCAACAAAAGGAATAAAAAAGGAATTGAATATCAGATGATGTGTTTATTAAGAGTAATATAACACACAGACAGTGACTTCAGCCATCAATACAAAGGAGTCTTGTCTTTTGTTCCTTTCCTACCCAAACATTAACACCAACCACAGACACACTTCCCAGTTTGGCTCCAGGTTCTTAATTAAATTCACTGGTAGTGTGAAGGACAGTTCTTAGTTCTAGACAGCTCCTACTCCTATCACTTGCTGATCACTTCAACCAGATCTAAACAGCCTTCTTCTCCCAGCAACATGTCAGTGTTGAACAGTGCGTTGGTGCACACCATAAGCGTGGAAACCAAGTTATAATGATATACTTTATTGTTCTGTAAGATCAGATGATGTAAATTTTTTCCTTTAGGTGAGAAACCAGAAGATGTGGGCGGAGTCAAGGCCATGGTAATGAAACAACTGAAACAGTACACGAGTCAACAGCCCAGAAAGGGTAACCCGATCAAAGGTCTTCCCTCACAAGTGTCTGTCATAAATTTGGCCTATGCGAAGATGCACAGCAAAGTAGAGGACAGACCTGACCGAGAAACTCTTTCTGCAGGAACCAAAATTCTGGTGGCTGTACCAAACAAGGATGGACAAAGTGGAAAGTAAATATGATTTCTTGTCATTGCAGTACAAAGTAAACATAGTTATCAGTTCATTTTTGTGACCTGGCCTACTTCAACATAAATATTTATTTTTTGTGTGTTTGGTTGCAACATTCGTCTTTGCATTTTATTCATTCTTTCCTACGTACCCAAAATGGCAATTTTTGTATATATATTTCATGAGATTTGCGGTCGTATAGGTTGCAGTGGCCTAGGTGCCCTTCAAAATAGCTAGCGGTGTATGCTACACCGCCTGTCGATTAGTATTATATTAATAGACATGTCCTCTCCTCTCTTGGTGTTTCATTATTTCTGCTAACGCGAATATCTTTTAGAGCTTACTACTTGCATGACAGATACAATCACTAAATACACTGAATAAAGATAACTGGTAGCAGATGACAAATTTATTGAATAAAGATAACTAGGATAATCCAGCCACAAAGGCACAATGTACACTCAAATATTAATATCACAAATATAGTTATAACTCCATGTTCAGAATATGCTCATAGTTCTTTACAAAATACATATTGCGGCTGAAAATTATGTATGCGTCGTTACTCTACAAGGACCAAGTAACAACTGCCATTTTAACTTCGTGGTCAGTTTCAGGCCAAGAGCTTTCCCATGAATAGAACACAAGATAATCAAGTGATTACAAAATCAGTGATTCAAAACGAGGCTGTGACAACCCCTTGTTCTGAGGTTAAGAGCTTTATTATAATATTATTTTATTCTTGAACTTTTTAGAACATTCGACCATCTGAGTCAACTAGCTGGGACAGACTCACCATCAGTTAAAGAAACCCAAGAGAAAAAAGTAAAAAGAACCCAGAAACAATATGGAGACTCTGATCCAGGTAACCAATAAACAAAGGTATTATTAGTTGTTTTTTTTTTTTTTCATTTCCTTTTTTTTTTTTTTTTTTTTACAATTCCTAGTTTTTAAGCTTTATTTGTTTTAAAAAAGTTGAAAAATAACTGGAAACAAGGTATTTCAAAAATGACTCTAATGATTTTCCTAGGAAAATAACTAGGCCCAACCTATTGGCCACACAGTAAACACTCTTGACCATTCTAATTTTTCATTTTATAATATTTTTTAAAAATTAAATTTGGCTTACATTTTTTTTAACATTGCTTCAGTGAAAATTACCACACTCAGCGTAATTGTTGCTTTGTATTCAATAAGGAGCTGAATGCTAAAATAGATGTATATGAACATTTTTGGCACCATTTTATGTAGTTATAAGTTTCTAGGATATTTTGAAATATACAAATGAAAAATATTAGACTAGATCTATACTCTTGATCTATGATTGTGCAATGCTCACTGGAAAGACTCCTTGCAATCATGAGGCAAGAAACATGAAATGTTAGAATGATAAATAATAGAGCATCATCGGCTTTATAACGTAATCATTTTTTTTCTTAACTTTTTAAAAATATTATTTGTTTATTGTTGCATTATTGGTTTTGTGGTATGCAAGATTTTGCACTTATTATTACTGTGTTATCTCCCTTTCAATAATCATTTAATTCTGTCTTGAAGATTGTTGAGATCCATACTTATTGCTTCTGAAATAAGTTTTTCCAAATGTTTCTCTTAACAGTATTGTTCATAATAAACTTAATGGAACTTTTTTTATGTTTTCATCCCTTTCCTTGCTTAGTTCAGAAATATCTTGTAGTAAAAAGAGACAATTATTTGAGACACTGGCTATTCAGAAGCACTAACATTGCATTTCTATCTCAAAAGACTGTTTTACTAATCAATGACAAGAACGTCAATAATGAGGGAAGAGTCTGAAAGCTGATGAAATGCTTAGTCAAACTTAATATAGCTATCAGCCAAAGGAAAAAAATCAAGCTTAATTTTGTTTCAAAATTTTTATGTATTATTTTAATTTACTATTTAGAATGAACAGAAGTATACAATGCTGGCCTTGTTTATTCTGAAATGTGAAACAAAGCTAATAAAACTCATAGAATTTTTTTTTATTTAAGGCACTCTGGGTGATGGGGTTTGTAACAAGTTATAATTAGCTTTAATTATAAGATTAATCAAAACCTTTGCAATTGATTATGTTTATAGAAAAAAAATCTTCAAAGACCACATCTAAAGATGAACGTGAGTCTAAAAAATTGGCGGAACAAGCCAAGATCATGGCAGAAAACATAAAGAAAAATGGCATCTGTATGATACCCCTCAGGCTAGCACTTTTATTTGGGGGTAAGTTTTTAGAAACTGTACTAAGAGCTAAAGTGCCAAAAAGTTTCCTTTAATGCTAATGCATTAGAACTGTACTTTGTACAATGATGTCATATTAATATAAACAAAGAAAAGGTTTATTTTTTTAAAGTGTTTCATGTTTTTCTTACATTCTACAATCACAAATTCTATTCACTCTGAGAAATCATCTGAAAGTGTCTTTCATAAAAATATCTAATACAGAACCATAGTTTTTATTCTCTTTTTTTGCTCAATAAACATTTCCCGGAGGTAAAAGAAAATGAATGACTAGATTTTGATGTGTGATATCAATAAAATAAAGATGATTAAAGTAAAAAACATGAAAAACAAAATAAATATAATGATCCTTATATATTATCTTTAATGCACTCCCTTAACTTTTAGCCAATTGGATAATCTCCAGAATGTAAATATGTTACAAGTCGTTTGGATGCTCCAGTGGCTGGCATTGAGGACATATTTCTTGGTGTTTCTGTCAATGCACCTCTTCTGTCAGATGTACTAAAGGAGAACCTTAACCCTATGATGATACGCATCGATAACGCTACTCACCTGCCAGACGCACCTTTGTCATATAGTCAACTTAGCGAGAAGTAAATGTTATTTCACTTTCTTTCATGTATAGCTCCCTTTTTGTTAAAGGAAGTACTCATATTCTCAAAATTTCTATAAATCTATCTGTTAATTTGAAGATCTGATATCACTTTTGTTTTTGTTGTTTTATTTCAGTCTTATCTAAACATCCTTTAACTAAACTCAAAGTTAAACTATTAATTGTTTTGTAAATGAATAAACTATATATTTCTTGGGAACAAATGTGGAGGCAAAAACTCTGCTTACTAGTTACACTTTCACATTTAATTGTTGCAATGTTTTCTTTTTGTTTTTACAGCTTGTTTCATTTCTCTTTTTCTCTAGACATAGTACTTACTGTAAGTTTATTTATTTTTAGATGTCTACCAGTTTATTGCAAATACCAATTCCTTGATCAACCTGAACATATAACTCCTGGTAAAGAACATAAAAAAAATATCTACTGGGAGGAGACCAATGTTGTTTTACTGGGTTAGTTTACTAATAATATAGAAAGTTGAATGAACGTTTAATTTCAAAATTATTATAGAGAGTTGTATGAACCTTTCATTTCTGGAATAATGTATAGAAAGTTGGTTGAAAGTTTCATTTTGGAATTAATATCTAGTGAGTTTGATGAAAAGTTTCTTTTCTAGATTAGTATATAGAAAGTTGGATGAAAGTAAGTTTCATTTTGAAATAATTTTTTTATGTTTTTCAAATTTCTGACTTATTCATCCTAAAGGAGACATTGACTCTTGCTTGCTCAGGGAGTATTTAAATGGGCCAGGTCTAGAAATTGAAGTGCATGATCGTGATAGAAAACCAGAAACAGAAAATGTGCAGCCAAAACTATTTGGTGACGATCTTGAAGACCAAAAGATTGCTAATGTTGGCACTGTTGAAAGTAAGAATAGAAGTTCTTTGAAATCCAATTGACAAAGTATAGTATCATTGTGTAATATTAAGTGACATAGGAAATTTTATTTTGTAGATTTTTAAACAAATTAATGCAACATATTATTTATGTGAGCAATAATGCTACTTTTATTATTTTGAATACTTAGTACTATCATTTTTCACACTTTTCTTAAAGGTTTTAATTGACTTTGGTCTTTTTCTGAATTTGTTTTATATTTTAATTTTAAGCTATACATTTATTACTGTATTTTGTAATTAATCTTATTCAAACTAAAAAAATATTAAATTTTTTCATCACACTATTTTTTTAATAGGTCGACGAACACTTTATAACCCATTTGAAGGAAGAGATAAGCCATGGGACCCCTATGGTGTGGCTCGAGTTAATTTATCAGAACTGCTTCTGGGGCATAAATATCTCAAATTAAAAGTACCTATCCTGAATTGTCCAATACCTGACATTTTGGGCAAGGACAAAAGCCAAAATGGCAAACTTATTGGTGTGGCTGGAGCAGTAGATGGGCCAGGTATTTGATTTTTTTTGGCCTTAAACAAAACAAAAATAAATAATTATAAAACAATTTACCAATGTCAATATAAACAGAAATGTTTATCTTAACTATTATTAAATAAACACTATAGTTTTTAAAAATGTAATTAAATCTTAACATTGTGAAAGATGTCTGATTGCTGGTGTCATAACTCCTGTTCACTATTCACAATTGTATTCCAATGAGATAGAAAATCATAAATAGGCCTCTAGTTCTTAAAAAGGAAACTCCTACTAAATTAAAAAGGAGTATAAAATATTCATATATGGATATCTGTCTGGTCATGTGATATGCGCTCTGGACTATCGTTCAATGGTCTTGATGGTCCTAGGTTCAGATACTGCCCTCCCCCATCACCTTTGGGAAGTTTGGGTAAGAATTTAATTATCTTCGAATCTGAAGGAACATCTCAAACATGTAAAACATTGTACAAAAATTTTATTGTTTGGGATGTCTGTCTAAAAAGTTCTAAATGTATTTGTGACTAGATAAGGAAAGTTAAATGTTTCAGTTCTTAGCTAATCACACAACCGTAAGATACATTTGTTTTATCATGAAGCTGTTGTATCAAATGAGACTGATGTTTGCTTTTTCTTAGCCCTTTGTTTAAATTTATTGCTTTATCCTTTTAATATTATAAACATCTAGCATAAATGCTCATTATTGTCCAATGTTTTCTTAATACTGAATAATAGATGATTCATAATGTTTTTGTTTTTTTACCCTCACCTATAATAGTATAATTATGAAAAACCTTGAACCTTTATAACCTTTGTCCACTTAAATTTATCTACCACAAGCAATAGTATGAAAGCATAATGACATCTGTAGTTTTAGTTGGTATGTCAATTATAACACTTAAAATACTCAAGACTTTTCACATGTCAATAAATAATTTCACTAAACACATCTTTGAACTAAAGCACATGAGCATCTTAAAGATCTTTCTTAAAAAAATATTTATTTTACCTCCAAAGGAAAATACATTCTCACAAAGCTTATATCAACTCACTCTGCCTGTCTGTCTGATACAAAGTTTGCACTTTTTGTTATTTCTCCCACACCCAATCTCAGATCAAGTTGAAATGAAATTTTGCTCAATTATTTCAAGAATCAATTTAAAAAAAACAATTAATTAATTAACTATTGGTAATTAATTATTTTGTTTGGTATCAAACAAGGGAAAGAAATTGTACTTAACAGATGTGGTGGTGTAAGTTGAATTAGTCCCCTTGAAAAGTGAACAAGTTTTTTTTTTATACATTTAAAAAACAATCACGGTGACATTCAAACAGATACCCCCTTCTTTCCCTTCTTCCCTTTCCTAACTGGTCCAGACAAGTGATAGGATGAAAATGCATTCAGAAAGCTAACAACATGAAATTGCGCTAAACAAAAACAATTGGCAAAAATATTTCTAATTGCACAGATTTATTATTGCTAGTCTAGATCTATTACAAATTTAATTACATGACTGATCCAGTTTGATAAAATTACTCTTAATATATTAATCTTAGTTTTTATTTGTAAAGTATTTTTTATGTTTTTCTTGTAATATATCAGTTGATGCTCCAATCCAAGCTGGTCACTATATGGATCACATGTCTATGTTAAATGTGAACATTCAACTGGCCCATCCTGTTATCTCAACAGCTTCTGTTATAGCAAAAGAACACATTCCATTATCAAATAAGGTTTTTAGTTTCTATACATTAATTGTTAATTAAGAAATTTTGTGTTTATATTTGAAAGACGAATAGGTTGATGTGGCTAAGTGTATTGGTCACAAGTGGATCTGTTTAGTCTGGGAAATACTGTACACTTCATTAATTTTTGGATTCATAGACAAGCCTTTATTATTATTACTATGAATATTATTATTAGAATGTCTAAAAGGATAATAATAAGATCATTTTATTTATCTCAATAGTTCACAAAAGTTTGATTTCAAAAACAATGTTTTCTTTGAAGCAGTTTTTTTTATATTTGAATCATTTTGGGAAGAAAACTTTCTTTTTATTTTGTAGGAATGGGTCAGTTCAGTGGGTAGTTTCCCACCTCCACTTTTGTGGACTTAGAATTTTAGTCCCTCATTAATATTGAAGATAAAGCTGTTTCCCTTATTAGTGTATTCAACCACACAAAAAGAAAATAAACTTTCATTTGACATTAAGACTTGGTGGCCATGTAGAATAAATAACATCTATCTTCTTCTAGAACTTTGGCTTTGTTTTCAGCTGAAGACAAATATTTTTACCCTAGAGTTTGGCTATTTGTTTACCCAGTTCTAAGTGTATGCCTGGGACTAGAGAGGAAAACTAAAATGGGCTCATCGTCAGGTTAATCACAAAATCATATTACAGGATTTTTCATTCATTGTTACTGTGGTTTCAAATTGAGACCAACTTTTTAAAAATTACATTGTCACATATTCAAGTAATTAAAATGAAGCTTTAAACAAATAGGGGTTAGGGCAAAGTTGTGTCAACTTTAAAAAAAAAAAATTTTTTGAAAAATTCTTAAATGCTTCAATTGTAAATTCAACATGAATTCATGAATTTATATTGTAAAAATAATTTATGTGTTATAGATATGAAGTAATAGAAAGTAACGGAGAACTTTTTTTTTTAACAGAGCCCATTCAATCGTATCATCTTCATGTGTGACTACAACAATCTGGACATGCTGCATAACATACAGACTCTAGTCATGAGCTTTAATGCCGCAGCCCTGGGTCTGAATACCTTGCCACAGCATGTCATTGATGCTGCTTTATCTACTTACAAGTTGTCTGTGTGGGTATCAGCTTTCAATATTTCCCATGTATCAATGTTTATGTAATACATTGTAAAGTTTACATAAGATAGTCAACATGCCTAGATATTATAATAACTTAAAGCAAGTCATTTTATTTATCTTTCAAAATATACAAGAGAATAAACCATAATTTATTTCAAGGTATACAAAGCTGATATCTGATGTGTACGGTAGTGGACAAAAACCCTCCAGATTATTTGGGTTAAAGAGGATCAAATGACTATAACTAAACAATTTCTTGTTCCTTCTTACACTACTTTAATCTGCTTTGAACTGGAAACAATGCATTGATACTTACACACTTTATTCTCCTATGGTTCAGATGTGTGTATGGTATGTAACTGTCTTGTACTAGGTGTCTGGTCTCTTGAAAAAAATATTCTTCAAAAATTGATGCTATTTTCAATGTTGGCATCTTTTTCTTCTTTTTCCTCTTCCCCAGTGTCTTGAGTGACTAGTGATTGATGCCAGTTTAAAATTGTGGCTTTACATTTATCATTTGTCAGATTGTCCATAACTCTCTAGTATAGTATTTTATCTACACATTATTCTGAATTTCTGGCATAGAGCAAAAAAACATTTTGTAATTATATAGTTGACAAGTTTATTTCAGCATTAAAAAAAAAAAAAAAAATTTACATTGAAGTAAAAACATTTACATGGGAAATAAAATGCAAAGTTAAGCTCAACCTTGTAGAAATGTGCAATTAAAGTTAAAGTTAATTCAACAATATCAGCAGCCCACAACTAGATACTTATGGTGCCAATGCAACAGTCTGAATAGTCCACAAATTGACCCCCTCAGGTGCTCATTCATCTGAAAAATGCATTTGACATATTGATGCCTCAGGTGTTAATTTTCAGTGAGCCAAGCATTTAACTTATTCCCATGAACACTCATCTATCTACGCAGCTTTTAGAAAAACAATTATTTGAATGAAATGACACTTAAGTATTAAGTCATACACAAGTTTAGATAATAGTATCTTCTGCATAATAGAATATTGCAGCTATGTTGTACAAGATAGTACATATATATTTCTCTTAAGACAAATTGATTTATTATTTTATCCTTTTGCTCATAGAGTTCAGCAGAACAGCTTTGACTTGGACATTGTTACTGGCTTCCATGTCTTGGATGGAGAGAAACATATATTTGTCTTAGAAGGGCGTAGACAAGGTGCCATTTCTACTTTGTGGGATGCTCTACCTCAACCAGAAGACACAGGTTCACAATTACATACAAAATTATTTGTGGAAATAGTTTAGACGCTGAAGAGATTATATTTTAAGCGTATGCTTACTGGTTCATGGACTAGTATCTGATCTATGAATAAGAAGGCAAATTTTCTATTTAGAAACAAAGATATTAATAATGTATCATGAGACAAGCTCTAATTCTGAATTTCTTGAACTTCATAAAAATAGATATTTTGGGAAGCATCTTATGATTCCTTTCATAGTCAACTTTCACAAACTAATTTGTCAAATATGAAATAAAATTTCTAAAAGAGCTCATTTTGTATTATAATTGAATGTATTGCTTAGCATTTTAATTTTTAAAATTATTTTGTTTTCAAACAGATGTGAAAGTTTTGTACAACTCTAATCTAAGCTTCAGCAGACGTCTGTATGGTTCTCTGGATGTGGACTTGTGTAAAGTAAAACTTCATGAGCCTCTGCGTCTGATTGTGCAGCAGCCATTGCTGTATATCAGAGACATGGTGTTTAGACCTTGCTATGATGCTCTTATTAGACTGCACCAGGTAAGTTGTTAGAAAATAGTTTGTAAATAGACATTTTTCTTGCTTTATGTCTAATCTGTTAACATAACTCTTTAATATAAATTGTACAAATTAAGTGAAATTTCTTTATACCTTTTTCTTCTTTATAACTAAATGAGAAAAAAATTTTCATTTTGTATTTAACATTAACATTTATTAACTTATGATAAAAATATTTTGATGATAAAAGTTTGATAACTTTTAATAATTAAAAGGCTTTCTATGAAATAAAAATACTAAGGAGAGATTGTTCCATATTTGCTTGGGAACGATAATATCCTTATTACATCATACTAAAATCCAAAGCCTGCTAATTCTTGTCTAATTGTTTTAAATGTTCAGATTACCAAACTCCACAAGATGACGCATGTAGTTAGAAATGATTTGTTTCCAACAGCGGAAATGGTTGTGATGATGAGCAGAGAATTTGGTGTACCATTCACACAGCAAGACTATGAAGGTCAGAAACTATGTAGCATCTCTTAGCAAGTTGAAAAGGATTTATTTACACCGTAGCTTAGTAATTTTGAATGGTGAAATAAATTATACACTTGTGAGCCCATTGTTTAATCATGAACAGTAAATTATTTATAAAAGTGGATTAATGGTTTTAAATGTTAAGATTTTCATAATTTCTTTTCTCACTTCTTTGGTAATAAACAACAGACACTATTTGTTGCTCATTGTGATGATGAGATTGTGTAGATCATACAATGTTATTACATCAATTGTGGTTGAGATTGTGATGATACAATTTTGTATAATTTCCTCCTCAAATTAATGTCTGATCACTCAAACAACATTTTAATGCTGGAAATACTAATTTAAAGTATGAACTCAAATAGAAATACTTTTCAGATAAATACAAAACATTTATTCTAGAACTTGGAATTAGTATGATGAACACACTTCATAAATAAATAATACAATTAAATTTTAATACAGTTGATGCATTTCCTTGTATAGTCTCTACAATCTTTCTCTTTCCCTTTTTGATCAAAATACCTAAGCTATTTTTAACATGTATTGAAAGGTCCTAATTTTGATTAGTTTTAAACTAACTTGTAAACAATTTCCAACTGCGACCCTGCTACAAAATTACTCTATATTCTAAAAGTACGCCAGTGACAATTATAAAGTTTGTTTTTCAAACTTTGACCTAGAAGTGCCCACATTATGTGATACTCATTTTAAAGCTTCTGCTGTTTGTTCTTTGTAATGAACTACAGTAAATATCTTATTAATCAATTCAAAAAATAGTATTGTGAATTTTTATGAATAACATTCAGTACGTTGATAATTGTTTATGAATACATGTCTGTGAATCCTAACATTGTTTAAAAACACTCATTGTTGTTGTTTTCTACATTAGTAAAGTAAAGTTCCCTTTCAGACCTTGTGGTCTATAGGGTAGATGATATAAAAGTCATCTATTTCTGAGGCCTATGGTTTACGAGGGTGTCATGTGGCCAGCACAACGACCAACTGCCTTTAGTTTTCCCCAACTAATGTCAGGTACCCATTAGAGCTGGGTGGACTCAGAGGTGCCCAAAGATCCTGAAATGAAAAATCCCAGTTTTCACCAAGATTCAAACCCGGGACTCCTGGTTCAGAAGTTAAGTGCTTTACCACTAAGCCACCGCACCTCCTGCATTGCTTTCATTATTTTAAACTGTATTTGCTCTTTTATTATCTGTTCAGATTTGCAAATTGTCAGTGAAGAAGATGAACCAGTGGCAGTAGTAGCAGGGCCACATCAGTTCAAGCTAGAACCAAGTAAAAGTAGAGAACCCATTGATCATTTCAATACAGATTATATAGAGAAACAACAAGCTGAGAAGAAAACAAAGAATTTTATGCTGGCCAATATTGTAAGTATAACCCAATGATAACTAAAAAACAAAAACTGTTGTTTAATGTATAAAAACATGTTAAAGTATCAAATTGAAGTAGGCTGACATATAGCATAATAACAAACAACATTGAATGTTGTGTGCTGTGGGCTCACTGAGTCATGTGCAAGTAATAAGGTTATGTGTTATCTATTGTTAGATTTAGTGTCTCTTTTAATGCTTGTCCCTTCTCTCTGCACCACTTGTGACATCTCATTCTTGAAATTAATATTTAGATGAAATCTTTTGAACTATAACCTACCAAGTAATTTATCAAAGATTTACAGTATAGCATAATCTGCCTGATTAATAAGCTTCTATAGATATTGTACCATACACTACTCAGTGAAGAAACTTATCATTGAGCAGCTTGCAGCAACTAACTTTATTAATAATCCTTTCTATAGATTCTAATCCTAAGTCTACATGTTCTTAACACATTACTCATTTAAATATAAACCACCAGACACTCACAGACCTAAAATACTTTCTTCTAAATGATTCATGAGTTGCTCTGGGGAAGGGAAGTTCTATCACAGTAGTGCTTGTGCTAGTTGACATGGCTGCCTGGTCAGGGTGTATGCACGCTGGACTATTGTTTAGTCGTCTCAATGGTCCCAGGTTCATACACTGCTATCCCTATTGTCTTTTGGGAGTTTTGGACTAGGATGTACATTATCTTTAACTCTAAGGGGTATCTGAAACGTAAAACATTTTACATTTTCTTGACTTGCTTTGGTAATGTTCTGTCAATTGGAGTGCCTTCTGGTTCATGAATGTTATTTGATGGTCTGTAACTTCTCTTGTAGTCTACAATATCAGTGTTTATTTTGTTTTGTCACTTCTGACTACTGCTATACCTCTGACCTCTGGCTTTTGATATATGTCAACATCTGACTATTGCAATGCTTCTGGCCTCTGACTATTTATTTGTCATTGGCCTTTAACTGCTGCAATGTCTATGACCACTGTTTCTTGACCAATGACTTCTGCAAAGTCTTTGACGTTTTATTTCTCTCAGAATGCTTGACCACATGAATGGCCAGACAAACATTCTAAAGTATCCTTTTGAGTCAATTCTTTCTTCCTCATTAGACATAGATTTTTTTTTAATATCAGGTCTGTCCACATATTGACTTGTAAAAAATAGCAGCATAGTAAGTAAACTGAGATGTATAAGGAAAATTGTGAAATAAATTCCATTCAATGTACAGGCTGATGTCAAGATCAAGAGTGAAGCAAGTCATGCTGAAAGAGCAAAGATAAAGACACTGCATTTCTCCATAGATATGGATCCCGCTTATAACTATAGCATCCAACATCTAAACAGCACAGAGTTAGCCAAAAATAAACTCAGACAGCTCTTGATTGAAGAACACCCTCGTGCAAGGTATGCTTACAAATACGGAGTTTGAAATGTTGTCCCTCTCATGAAGAATTTCTTTAAATTTCAATTATTTTCTACCTTTTTACATATCATGCTAATAAAGTAAAATCTTTTACTTTCCCCCTGCTGTTTAGATATGCTTACAATTCAGAATTCTTATCTGGGATGCTCACTCCTGTGGATCTCCAACAGGAAAAGAAAGATAAAGAAGAGGCCAATCGCTCTTTATGGAGAACTGAAAAGGGATGGGTATACCCAGGCATGAGAAGTCTTCAAGAAAGCAACACTCCTCTCAAACAGCCACATCCAGCCAGAGTCGAAGAATTGATGGAAGTATGTACAAGCGTCACAATTTATTTTTACAGAAAAGAGTTATTGTCCCTTATTGGTTACACTAGTTTGATTTGCCTCATTTTATGGGTCAGTTGATGCAATTTTTTCCTCATGTTTAACTTGCAGTAAACATTAGAGTCAATGTCCAGTGTTCAACAGTATGATTTGGGGTAATCGAACTCAAATTGAGGTTATCCAAAGCTCAAACTTAAGTTTACTTTTCAGAACTATATTTAGACTTGATAAGGTCTTTAACCATATGAAATATGGGGTCCCTTGTAATCAATTTAAGATAATGTTTTCTTTGCTCTTTCTTCAAAATAATTGAAAATATCCCTGGAACCGTATTTTGGGGGCCCCCAAACAACTGGTGTTCTTAAGCTATAGCTTTCATGTTGTCCATAGGTAAATCCAGCACTGGCTACCTCTCATATCAGTGACATATCATATTTAAAAGTACACAGGGTTGTAGACTGCATTAGTTTTTATTATCTCAATTGAGAAATAGCTATCAAGACTTTCTTTTTTAGTTGATCTGTTTTCTTATTGGTGGGGATGTTGATGGGGATGTTCTTTTTTGAAGTAATGTCTGTAGTATATAAAAGAAGTTGTGAGAAGTAACAGATTGTCTGTCACCAAGTGTGAGACCTGATGAAATAAAAAAGCACAAACTGTTTCTATTGTAAGATGAGAATTTACTTTTGACTTACTTGGCTTTCAAGCCTAAATGTACTTAGAAGGGGAAGTAATGTAGAGGTGTTTTTTTTTTGGTTCTGGGTTATCTCACCTTTCTGTTCATGTTATTTTTTAATCTTTTTTTTAAACACATACATTTCTAATTAATATTATTAAAGATATCAAGTTAAAAACCTTCTAAATGTTTTTTACAGTAGTCAAAATTCTAGAATGCTTATGTTTAAAAGGGGGAATAAGTCATAGCAGTCTATCTACTTTGAATATAATGTTCTAAACATACATTCTTTATTTATCAATGACTTTTTGCCCTTTCCAGACATGGAGGGAAAACACTTTGCATGCCAATCTTTTTGAGTCTCCTGTTGATCGAGGACATTACCCTTGGTCTAGAAGACAGGAAGACCTTGAGCTGTACAAGAGACCACCAGAATACTTTAATGATCGTGATGTTATGTCTATGTATATACCATGGCAAACTGAAGCTCAGGATAAGAAAGAACGAAAAGAAAAGTAAGTTTGAGAAGTCAGTTCTAGTATAAAATAATGTACTAAAAACTAAACTAGCTAGAGAGTTAATTGTATCATGCTAATGAAATCGCAATTACGACTTTATGATCTGTTAGAATCAAGGAAGTTCAGTTATGAGACCATATGGTCTGTTAGGGTCAATGAAATTCAGTTCATCCAAAAATAGATATTATATTGCCAGCATAATTATCAACTAACCACCTTTACATTTGTTAAAATTTAAGCATTGCTTCATTTGAAATAGATGATTTTAATTTGCAGTTCTAAATTCCAATTCATTTGATTAAGATGCCAACTTAATTTAGAGAAAAAAATCCATATTTAGGTAGAGAGACAAATTAATAAAGAGAATTTTTATTTTAAAAATTAAGACATCATTTTTTTTTAAATTAAGAACAAAGTAAGTATATTAAATTTCATTTGTGCCATTTTATGGTATTTTATGTTCTTGGAAGACTATTTTTTTCACTTTGCAACTAATCATGTTTCTAAAGAGACCAAGCCTTGAAATTTACACATAGACATTTACAATTTAGGTTTTTGTACTCATGATCAGAATTTTCAGACTTTTTCCTGCATCTGTTGTGTTCACCAACTGTTATCTAGGACCCATCCTTTATGCTTGCCCTCTATGTGGCCTTTCTTGTGCACTAGAAACTAGGCATTCAGTGAAAATAAAAAATCTTTAATTGTGACATTACTTTATAAATAAACAAATGAGTAAACCTAACTGTAAACATAATGAATTAACACACAATAAGTTATTTTGGCCTATAACAATAATATGAAATATTTACTGGGATTCTAAAAATCAATTTTAACTTTTTGTTCCTAAAGATAGTTGATATATTTTGTGCATGGGATTAAGTATGAGAGAAACATATCTGCATTGATTTCATATATGTTTAATTAAATATAAGACAAACTTAGCCTGCTTTCTAAATCTAACAGAGAAATGGAAGATTGGAAGTCGCATTTGGTGGTGGATGATGTCCAACAACATTTTCATCGCTTGCTGCCTCAAACAGAGTTGACCACAAGAGGTTTTTACTCAAGCAATCAGATAGACAGGCTTCAAGGCTTGTTAAAAGACCCTACCAGGTAAATACTTACCATATAAAAAATATTAATTGTTATTCATGTTGAATCTTAACACTTTTAACAGCATGCTAAGAGTTTCTCTTTGGTTTGTAAAACAAAATATATCATTGAAATATTTTTCCCTGTTTTAATCAAATCAAATGTATCAACTAGTTTTAAAGAAAACTGCTCTGAATTGTTTATTAAGAATTAAATGCTATGCCAAGTTGTTTTTTTTAAATATCACAAGAAACAAAAATGGTAACAAATGTGTCAATCATTTGGGTAAAATGTATTTTCTAATAGTGTAAAAATCTTGACTTGTAAGTTTCAGATGTTCCTTTAGAAATCTTCTGCAGAATGGCAAAGAATGACTGCTTGTGTTCAAACCTAGGACCATTGTGATGAGTCTGAAAAGCATACCTTGTGACTAGACATTCTTGTAATTTCATTATCACATAGTGGTGGTGCACATACCACACTATCAGACAGTTTCATAGTTGGAAGATTTAATGATTGCATTACTAATTTGAATGTGACATTGTTAGGTTTAATTTATCTTTTTACATAATTGTAGGAAAAAAATTTTTACTCATTCAGGAGGAGAGAACTTACATTTCCTGTGTTAATGAATAATATCCCTGCGCTGGGAGTGGTCAATGACCCTCTACTTGACACACAAGCTCGTGAACAGGGAGTACCTCTCTATCCTGCCACTAATGGGAATGATGCCCGAAATGTTGGTTACAAACCAGGAGATTTCTCTAACCAACTCTTCCATCCCAACAATTACATTCTGAGACATGATTATGAACATGAGAAATTCAAAGCACTGAAAGGTCAGGAGTTCAAGTAAGTGAACACTGGTGTTGCACTGTTTTAGTTACAATAATCTCTTAACTTGACAATGTTTCATTATTATTTAGGCATTAAAAAGAAATGTAAATATTTTTTTTTGCTATGTGGCTATAATAAGTGTTGAAAAAAAAAGTTATATAGATATCAGCTTACTAATCTAATTAAGTGCAGAGTGAACGAGTGGTAAAACACTTGGCTTCCGAATCTAGGCATCTCTGGTTTGAATCCAGAGAGGACAATGGTTATTCCATTCTGGATTTTTAGGACACCACTGAGTCTATCCAACTCTAATGGGTACCTGATATTAGTTGGGGAAAGTTATTGTGGTTGGTCATTGTATTTTGCCATATGACACCCTCGTTAACATTTGGTCATAGAAACAGATGACTTTTAAATCATCTGCCCTAAAAATTGCAAGGTCTGAAATAGGTACTTTACTTTTATAAAAGAATATAATGTCTTTATCTTAAGAAAAATAAACTGAAGAAAGAATTTAAAAAATTAAATTTATAGAATGTTGCACATACCAGACAACCGGCAACCTCATATATATATTTTTGTTTTCCTTTAGGTTATTTAATCTGACTCAGTAATTATTTTAGTCATTATGAAATGAATAAGTACAATTTGAAGATTGTTTGTTGCTTTCAGTGTTTATCACAAGTCTCGTAACAAGTTTTACAAGAGACCAATCTACAGCCTTCAGCCAGAAGAAAGAGATAATCATTTGTTTAAAACCGCTTTATCTCCATGGGGTCAACCTCTACCTCCATTGGGGCAGAGCTCAAAAACAGATGAACCCTTAGAAGTCCAGACCTCAGAACCTGATGTATCTGACCAGAGTTCAAATAACTTGCATAGAGAAGAAGATATTGAGAACAACAATAGAAATTTGGAAAATAATGACATGAGTAGCTTGAAAATGAATTATTCTTTATCATTGCCAAATATGACAGCTATAGCAATATAATTAATGTAGCTTAATTTTTTCTTACCTGAGAAAATGTTTCTTTAAAACAATTTTTTTAATGATTTATTAACACAAGTAGGCCTACTAGAAATTGTTAATATTTTTTGGTTGAAAATGTTGAATAGTCTAAACAAAAAGAAAAGCTGGATTATATAATTTTAGAGAGACCTATACAATTATCTACTCTGGGATATTTTTGTTTTAGTTAAAAAATAACAATGTTTTGCAATAATTATCATTTTACAGTTTTGTATTTGTTAGAATCCAATTCTCATAATTTCTTGAGATGGTTAAGATAGAGAAAACAATGTTGGGTTATTTTGACTGTGTGTCCCAACAAAGTTTTTTCCTAATGATCAGAAGCTATCGGCATTAGCTAATTAAGGGTCATGTCAGATTGTATGTGTACATTGTTTTGATCAACTGCTAGCATAGCAACATTCTAAGTGTACATTGTCTTAATCCACTAGTAGCATATCAACATTCCAAGTGTACATTGTCTTAATCCACTGCTAGCATGTCAATATTCCAAGTGTGTCCTGATCATTTGAAATGTACACTAAATTTACATAAGTATTATCTTGCTCACAATTAGTGTACTTTTATGGAAATCTTAAACTAAACTAAAATGATGATCTTGTCCAATGAAATATTGTCTCATAATTATCAAGAAGCATATCAATGTTCATCCCTTCACAGTATTGAGAACTTGGTCACATTGTTCTCAAACTATTGATTTGTTGCATGAAAAGCTCATTTGATTTATACTTCTGGAGTGATGTGCTCAAAAGCCTTGCTTTCAGTTTTAATTTATGCATTCCACATCCAAATTTTTAGTCATCTAAGACAAAACGCCCAGTGATGATTATGGCTATTTTGAAACTGCTAAACTTTATATTAACATAGACAAATATTGGAAAAAAATTATATTTGTACAGCTTTGTTAAGATCTTTTTTTTAAATCAAATTTTTACTGCTGAAAATTATATTGTTTTTTGTTGTTTTTTTGTTATAAATACTTTTTAACATACATGCTGCTAATATTATTATATGTGTTTATTAACAAATTGTAAATATTGATTTTGATGCCCAGATTATTATTTTAGACCTTCGACTTCTAAGGAGGATGTAATCAGTCAGGTCTTCTGCTTCTAGTACAATTTGTTAAAACAAAAACCTCTTTCTTTCTGCAAACACCAGTACAAACCAAATCAGTTGGTGAATATTTACATCAAATTAGATTAGCATGTCTCTCTGTTATACTTCAGAGTAATTGTGTGTTGCTCAATCAACTATTATCTGATAAGTTTGTTTTTGTATAGCATTATATTAAAACACCTTCAAATGTTTGATTTTTTTTTTAGAATTAAAACAATCAACAAAGTCTATATTAGATAATATATACATAACAGCATTGGTAAGCCGCTGTAAATCCTTTCCCTTCAAGCAGATTTTAGTCAAAATGTACTAATAGTGTGTGAAGTGGGTTTGTTTTTAATTTTTTTGTTTAAATTTTATAAAACTAATTAGTGTTGGTTTGGAGCTGATGGGCTCAAACGAATCGAGATTTTTTTTAATGCTTGCTGACTTAACCTCAGTGAAGTGGAGGTGAGAAGGTCTCAAATCAAATGGTACTCCTACTGCTGATTGTAACATACATTATACTTTTGTGAATAAATTTATGCATGCTTAACCTCTAAGGTGAAGGCCGGAAATCGAATCTGTGGTATACTGCTGACTGTAACATATAATATACATTTGTTAATTGATGCATGCTTGACTTCTAAAATGAAACTTTCAGATGTGTGGTAATCTTCTGAGTGCTTTATAATGTATAGTATACTTTTGTTGAATATTTTATGCATGCTTGACTTTTTAGGTAAAAGCAAGCTTTCTGATCTGTGGTACACTGCTGACTGTAATATATTTTTTAATATGTTACCATTTGTTGTTTTCTGCTAATTCATACATATTTATATAATTCTATGAAACTGCTCTTTTTGATCATATATAATCTGAGTTGTGAAATTATTTCTATGCCTACATGTACTGACTCTTGTGGTTTCATTTCTTGTTCCTTTCAAAGTATTTTTTTTCTCTCCTAACTGTGCTGTATCATAGCATATATTGTCTCTAATCAACATTTTTTTTAACATACATGCATTTATAGTTAGTTTGATTAATTTAAAAAAAAACACAATAGAATTTTTTTATTTTTCCTGAACAAAAAAAAGGGTTGTTTTTTTTTTTCATAAAAATAATGATAATGTCTTGATTATTTTTTAAGAAATGACAGTAACTTTGTGGGAATCACATTTCTTTTTATGAATAAGACTCTGCCTCTATTGAAAATTCTTAGCACATTTTTAAAAAAAAGTTTTTTTTAAACACTAGACCTAATTATTTTGTTCTCTTGAGTTATAGATTCACAAATTGTAAGAAAATTTCCTGATGGATAAAAAAGATTATTATTATTATTGGACAATCTTTAAAAGAAGTTATATACAAATTAAGATTTTTCTATTTAACAAAAAATTACAATGTTTAATTTCAACAGTTTATAAAATTTTTAATTTTGCATTCAAAACTGCTCACAACTAATGTGTGAGTCTCTAATTCCCTAACCCTCTTTTATAACTGACTGTGTTTTTTTTTCTGATAACTTGTCACTGATGTTGATGTTCATTGTGAAAGTGTTTCTGGGATTGATGAAAGATATTGGTTTCTTTAGCATATAGACATTCCAATTTGTACATTCTCTTGATCCACTGCTAGCATATCAACATTCCTAGTGTACATTTTGTTTCACTGCTAGCATATCAACATTCCAAAAGTGCATTGTCTTGATCCACTGCTAGAATATCAACATTCCTAGTGTACATTTTGTTTCACTGCTATCATATCAACATTCCAAGTGTATTGTATGTCCTGATGATTTTAAATGTACACTAAATTTGTATAAGTATTTTCTGGCTCACAATTAGTGTACCAGTGCCGTCCAAACATAAATTATTATCAATTACTACAGTTGCTATATAGTTCTAGATGGAACCATTTTTGTGTTTAATATTATATATTAAATATTTGCATAGAATTTGCTTGTTACTTACATTCCATTAACAAATGACACATTCCATATCTAACCTTCTTTATTTATGTTTCAATCTACTTCGGATCAAAATTTAAAAACTCCAAATACATTATTATGATTTTACATATCAGATAATTTTTATTTAGTATATTCGTTCTTAATTTTTTATTTTTTTTTGCAAATGTCATTTATTCCATTATTCATGTAATTCTTTTATAGCATACTTAGTTTATGCATAGTAAATATCAATCTAAATATTGATTGTTTTTTTTTAACATATAAACATTTCAATTCGTACATTCTCTTGATCCACTTCTAGCATATCAAATAGAGGCACGGTGGCTGAGTGGTAAAGTGCTTGGCTTCCGAACTGGGTCCAGCGTTCGAATCCTGGGATTTTTAATTTCGGGATCTTCGAGCCTCTCTGAGTCCACCCAGCTCTAATGTGTACCTGATATTAGTTAGGGAAAAGTAAAGGCGGTTGGTCATTGTGCTGGTCATATGACACCCTCGTTAACTATAGACCACAAGGTCTGAAAGGGGAACTTTACTTTTAAATATCAATCATTGTACTTAGTGACTCAATGGTATACACCACCATCACCCTGAGGTTAGAGTCCTGATTTCTATTCCTCATGAAAACTAATTTAAATGTGAGATAAACTTGAGCTGATCTGTCTTATTATAGTTAATATTTTATCCTTACAACATTTGTCTTCAGTTGTGTATTACACATAACAAAACTAATGATTGCAAAAATATTTTTTCTAACCACATACTATTTAAGATTTCGGTAAGGAAGAGCTACCGCTCCCAAAGTACCCTGACAACTTACTAACATTTTATTTTTGAAAAATAACACTTTCAATAAAATGTGCAGAATGGCAGAATGAGCTTATAAATTGTTTTACACAAAACGTTATAATATCATCAGTTGTTTTAGCTGTCCAGTCCAGTCATCTAGTTTTGTTACTTGGTTCAATAAAGAATTTGTTTTAAAATTTCTACCAGTTCCTCCAGTAAAAAATGAATTGTGGCATAGAAGCAGAAAAAATATTTGCATCCTAAGATTATGTTCTCAACATTTTTTTTAGTAGTTCAGTCATTGCAATGACACTTCATAAAACCTTATGCCTCAAGCTTATAAGCAAAATGTTTTAAATTAACAAAATTGAATATTCTAATGAATATTAATGAAACAAACAAAAGAAAATTATAAGTTTTCAATGGTGAAATTTGCTTTTATGCATAAAATGTATAATTAATAAGGAAGCATAATATAAGAGATATTTTTAACTGCAGGATATTGCTATTTCTCATAGCATTAAATTTTAAAAAATATTTTTCAAAAGGTTTAAGGTAGTTGAGCTCATGAAAAATTTAAAATGTTCCAGACTTCTGCATTGTCTTTTAGGCCATGCATTATTTTTTACATTGCTAAAGAATTATACTACTCTAGGATTTGTTTCAAGACAGCTCATGCTTACTTATTTCTTAAGTTTAATGATAATTTTGTTTATTTATTATTTATTAATGTATTAATAACAGACATTTCTATTTTATGGTCTCAATATATTTCAAAGCATTAACTTAGCCTAAGGGCTATTATTATTTCTGGATTTAAATTTTAATTCATGTGGACATATGTAATATGAAATAATTTCTTTAATTTCCTTTGACTTCATGCTGCTTTAAATTTTCTTAAGATTGCAAAAAAATATCTTCAATATATGGCTTACTTATGTCAGAATTTCAAGAACTAAGAAAACTAAGTCAGTTAAGTTTTACTAGCTGGATGCAGTGAGAGTTACATATGATCTTGAGAAAAGATTAAACCACTTTTTTTTTATAGCTAAATGGAAAATCCATGTCTGATTTTATAACACTAGTTTTACAAAGGATGAAATGCCTTGTGTCACTGAATGTTGAAATAAAAACTCAACAAGATCCATTGTACTATTGATTTATTGTTAATTGTTGAGAGAGTTCACTGCCAAAGATATAAACTGGACAATTTGATCAAGTGGGATGACTATGATGGATGAATTGATGAGTGGTGATTACAACAAAGACTTTAGAGTACACATTGTGTAAGAATGTATTGAAATATACAAACAAATGATATGTACAATATTCACATAGTGGAGCATCCAGCAATCAAGTGGATTTCCACCAACATACATATTAGTCTACATCCTCTCAATATCCGGTAGGTAATCTGACATGGCTAGTGCCCAATACACTATAAACTATTTATTAAGAAAAAAAAAGAGAGAGAGAGTGTAAGAAAATAAAAAAATCAACAAAACTCAACAATAATGGCATTATCAAAACAAAAATATGTACAATGTTCAAGAATGGAAATAGTTTAGGATAACTTGAGGAGGAAAAAATAAACTTCCCTGATATAAACATGAAATATCACAAGTATAGCTCAGCCCTCCTCTTTATGAAAGAGATCTACCTCATCTACAGCACTGTGCATGGTCAACCTTCTTTAGATGTAATAATGATGTCCAAAGAGACAAGGACAAGGAGAAACAAACTTGCAACCTCATTAGCTACAAAGTCTTAGCATCAACAAACAGGAAGAGAAAGAGAGAACATAATGGTAGGAATAATAGTGATGTGACATCACAGGCAGACAGTTGTTGATTATGTAAGTCTTCAATGCTTTAACTATTTAGAGTCATACACTACATTTTAATTAGCCCCAACTCTCTGTCAAACATTTATATATATCATCATATATAAAAGGTTAAAATTGCAGTGAACCCATGGATATTCATAATTAAAGCACTTATAACAATTAATACTTGTATATTTTTTTGTACAATAACTGAAACGAAGATGGGTGTGTGTACCTTGAATTCATAGAAAACACTTGTGCATAAATAGGATTCATATCTATTTCCAGATATAGAAGACATAGTCACAATCTAAATACTGCTCAGAATGTACATTTGGGGAAAACACTCTACATGTGCTACTACACACAGAGATTAAATCAGTGCACACAATTTTTAACAGCTATAGATGTTCATTTTTATATAATTTAATAAAGGCTACATTCAAAAGTTCCCTAACATACAACTCTTTTTTATTTCAAATATCTGTTCTACATATCAATAGTAAATACATTTATGTGGATACTAGAATTAGTATGAATGACTAGAAAAAAAAAATATCTATATCTAGAGATGTCAATTTAAAGAAAACATTAGCATTGAGAGATGGGCTTAATTTTATTTCCATTAAAACCAGATACACTGATGAAATTAAACACAAGAAAAATTGTTCACCAGAGAATAATAGTTTAACAACTCTGTGTAGTTTAAGAAAAATATTTTTTTAAGAATTAGAAAATAATATATTATCTTAATTTCTTTGTTTCCAGCAAATTTTGTTTACATTAAATAAACTAAAAAATGAAGTGATGTTATACTTAAAATATCAAAAATAATAATCTTTGCATGCATGACTTAAGTTTTTTTAAAATAGAAAAATATAGGAAACATTTGCACAAATTGAAAATCAGCCCATTTTAGTGGAGCTTAAAAAAAATTTTTTTTACTACTTTTTTTTCTTTAAGAAAAAAAAAACAAAAAAAAAACAAGAATGTCATTACAAAAGATTATAGATATTCATTATCTTCAATATAGCTCACATTGATATTTTAATTTTATTTATCAACAATATTTTTTTTTAATTACAAAATGTAGCTCAGATACGCATGAAGAAAAAAGACTGTTTAGTATCTCCTAACTATGGACAAGGCATTATATTTTTAAACATTAACTTTCTTTTAATAGGTGGTGTCTTGAGAAAAAAATTTAATTAATAACTATTAACTATAAAGATTTGTTTTTCATTTTTTATTTAAAAGACCCCCGAAATATGTCAAGCTAGTGAAACAAGTCCCCTAATATAATACAGCTGCGCTATATTAGAAAACAAAGATTTTTAAATGTTTTTTTCTATTAAAATCATTATCTATCAAAAATATATATATATATAACATGCTGAAACACCCATGTTAAAATGAATTGGTCACACATCATATGCACAAATCTCATATACATTATATGTGTATACATGAAAAATAAGTTAACACAACGCAAACAAGCTAGAGATATGATGGTACATTAGATATGGTTACAAGGCCACCACATTAAATTTATTTCATCTGCACATTATTATAAAAATCACCTTTTTTTTTTAGACTAATGCTCAGATGGAGTATTACAGAAATATGTTCAACTTAAAAATATAATTTTAATACAGACCAAACCATCACATTTTGTTTTAGTATCTTAGCAAAGAAACCTTTTTTCTTTGTCATTTTAATGAATTAAAAATACAAATTGATGCAGAAGAAATATTGTTACCATTTTTAGGGGTTCTAAACTGGCCACGTTTAATGAAGCGTAAAATATTAATAATCATAATAACAATAAAAGAAATAAATAGATAGAAGATTATCATGAGACTTAAGATAAGACATTTGTACCACTTAAAGTGCTATTGGTTAAAACTAGTGGGAAGGAAAAACAAAATTGTTTCATTGCTACGATTAGCACTTGGAATAAATACTATTCTCAAAAAAAAAGGTTTTTAATAATGGCAAGCCTCTATATTAAACATTCATAAAAGCTGATAGTTTAAAATGTTGTTTTAAGAAGGTAGCTGCCCCGTCTCCCCCTGTCCAACTTAATTTTACAATTTTTAACTAATGTTTTATCTAATTAAAAGACTAATATAGTTCTAACACATATGACATTATGAAGTCAAACACAAGCTTAACTACAACACCAACAAATGTACAGAGAGATACTCACTGTTAGTCTTATACACAAAATGAACTACAAATGATCAATATTAGATTTGTGTTTTTGTTTATTGTTTTCTTTCAAATTTGAGATTTTCTTAAAATTGAAGGGAGGCAATAAATCCATTTATTTTGATAAGAACTTCAAGTCTTCAAGGCATCAAATGGTTTCAAACATCAACTTTACCCTCATTCAATGAAAATAGTTTTGGGTTATGTACCTTTTGTGTGTGTGTGTGTGTGAAATTGAAGTGATTACCATCAGGAATGTCAAACAGGACACATGGAATGCTTAAACTACATCAAGGAATACACATAATGCTTAATAAACTCTAGCCCTAACAGAAGAGGAATCAAGACTATTTTGTATCTTCTATTTATGATACCTAAAGAGAATGTTTTATGAAGCTCAGTCCATGTAATCCTTATAACTCAAATGTATTTGGGCATAACCATACATACAAACCTTGGTAATCATGTAGGTCAGTGACACAAGCTGATAGGACACTTGAAAATTAGCAAAAAAATGGTGAGTACATTTAATGAATATGTAAATACAAATGTTTTTAATAGATATTTTAAAATAAAGAGCCTTGTATTTTAAAAGGGCTTCAATAAAATGTCTAAACGACCTAAGATTTACAGCAGTGTTGCCAACTAAGAGTTTTATTTTATTAGGATATTTTTTTTTACATATTATAATATCTGTAATAAAAAAATTATAATTAAAATAATCTATATCTTTAAATCTATTCTCATTGTTGGATAAAAATCTGGCTGTTTTTAGTCAGACCTTCACAACAAATAATATTGTGAAATATTAATTCAGGGGAGCTGATCTACATGATTTACCAAATTTTCATTACCTTCAGAAACTTAAAATACCGGTACTAACATGGAAAATAAATTCTTTTATAAAAATAAATATTGTTGACAATGCTAATTTGAGCATGGTTCATATAATACTATTACTGTCACAATTAGACATTATGAAGTTTTTGTAAAAAGAAAGATTAACTAAAAAGATTTTTTTATAGAAAATGTACATTTTAAAAACAATTTGGTTTTCCAAATCGCAGTAAAAAGAGATGTTAACTATAGCATGCTGTTTTCATGAAGTGACTTCAGTTGTCTTTATTTATAAACAAATCAAAAAGTTGTTTAATTTTACTTTAGGTTCGGTCTTGGCAAGTTAGTAGTAGTTTCTTAGAAAATGTCTTTAACACAAACCTAACTTCAAATCTATCCGAGGAAAGTTATTTAATGTAGGCAGTTGGAAGTCAGGATATTTATTCTAAATGATATATAAGCAATTTAATTTTTTCTAAATATTATAAGACCATTTTTAATTAATTAATTTTTTTTGTCAACAACAATAGCTAAAACTAGGCTTTGCTGACTTCTGCAGTTAACCATCATTACATTTAGATCTATTTTATAATCTCTATGTTTTGCTCAACTAAATATTTTATTTTTAAATCAATGTCTAATAATTATTAGCTTCATCACTTTTATTTAGAGCTAAATTATGTTGTTTTTGAAACTATTTGAAATTGAAACACTTTGACTTTGAAAGGGTTAGACAACAACAAAAAAGGTTTCAAAAGGGGAAAACAGTTTTCTCCATTACGTTGCTCTTATAAACTCAAGGACAAACTATTACAATCCATACAAACAAACACACAAGTACCATATCTATAGCCACACAGATAAGAAAGTCAAACAATGTTTCAGGTTGACATCAATCACTTTTAACTTAAGTACTTAGAAAAATCACTAAGAAATACTTTGGCATGTCACGGAAATCCAAATTCAAAGAATTGAAACTCATGGAAATAAAAAAAATGTTCATGCTTTTTGTTGTAGGTATTTGAATTGCAGGGGGGGTCACATTCTTATTTTACAAATTTCTCTCTCAGTTTCTTGTGATGGCGAAAGGAAATATATCACAAATTGTATTACTGTGTTACGTGAGCATTGTTTTATACAATAAATAAGGTGATGAAAGAAAAAAATGCATCCCAGTTCCTGTTGGAGTGGTGTGAAGCTCGTTGATCAAGAGTTGCTAGAAGTTAACGGTTTAAAAAAATAAGGTGGTAGTCTACAAATCACATAACAATCAGGTTCACCTACTTTTGTCATAAATATTTCCCTTCAATGACAAACTTGACAAAAACAAAGCACAATTGAGAGATTGATAGCAGTGGCTACTTTATGGCTATTCCAGGTAACTTTTATTGCACCAATCATCAATGTGGACTATTCCTCTTTGCATTTTAAGGAATTATTACTGCCGATTGGTATTCAGAGACTTTCTATAAATTGTAATAGCTACTTCTGGACTCCAGAGCACCAATCAACAATAAGTATATAAACAGATAATTCCTTTTAGATGTTCAGAATGTATCCCTCAGGTTGTTTTTTTCTTGTAGTAGTCCCAAGGCTCAACTTGTTCCCCTCTCTCCTCAGCAATTCACTTCACAACTGAGTCCAACACACAAACTTTGAAAGACTGGCACAAGTAGTGATGTGTACAAGCTTAGAGCAGACATTGTTGAGATAACAAGCAAACAATGTTCTGCAGCTTTATTATTATTTTGTCAACTTTCCTATGGAGAGAGCGTTCAGTGTTTAGGGAAAAAACTTGATGATACTACAGGCAAGCAGCAGCTGAAATCCCAGGAAGGGTCAATGAACATCAGTTTTTCCCCCACCGTCTCCCACTGCTGCACCGCTAGTGGCCACGAGGAGAGTGTGCTGTTGCTGCTGCTGGGGTTTGCCCGCTGCCAATGCCAGTCCTGTCTGACTGACATTAAGGGGAAAAGTCAAGGACACACCACCTTTAGTCAAATTAAACCCTTGCTTCAGCAGAGCCTGATTAGAGCACAGCTGAGTAGCAGAACCAGAAGAAATAGGCATCGCCTGAAGTACATTCCCAATGGCTAGAGTTTGTTGCTGTGGATTTTTGCCAAGCTGTTGTTGTTGTTGATGATGATGGGATTTGGATGATGTATGATGTCGTTGACTGCTGCTGCCAGATTTTTCTGTTGGATATTCAATATTAAAAGTTAAGAATCTAATATAATTTTTTTTTTAATTATCTTAAATAAAATTATAAAGTGTGCATACTGGAAGCAGTTGCTGTTGTTGTTGTTTTGTTGTTGTTGTTTTTTTTTGGGGGGGGGGGGGGGGGGAGAGAGTGTTAAACTATATTTTAATAAAAAACCTTACCATAGGATTGTGCTATTCCATTCACTAGTGCTGAACTAGTTATTTGACCAGATGAGGAATCCTAGAATGAATAAAAGTAGTTGACAGTTTTAATTTCATAATAAAATTTCTAAGGAGGCAACACACAATTTTGTAGATTTTGAAGGATAACCAATTCAACATTTCTAACTACACTATAAAGAAGTACCAGGTACAGACAGAGAACAAAAAAAAAAAAGACAAAAAAAAATTTCATTCAATTTAAACTTTATAAATATAATTTATAAGATAGATTACATTCAGTGCAGTCAAAAATAAAAAAAAAAAAGGAAGAAAAAATGAATTTCACCATCATGCTTTTTTTGCTAAACAGCCTGGTTATACAAAAATATTTGTAACTAGTCGACCCACGGCGTAGCATACCCCATTATTTTGCAGCCTTAGGCCACTATATGACCGCAGTGTGCCCTGCACTTTCAAAGGACCACCGCTAATTCTAGGTGTAAATTATAAAATTAAACAATTTTATAACTTATAATAGAATTCCTGCAGCCTCCTGATTTACCTGGGGATTCTTGAAATCTCCTTAATTTGCAAAATATAAGAAAAAATCATGGAAATATCCAGAAATTATTAAAGTCATGTGAATACTCAAAAATAATTGCAGAAATAAGAGAGTGATCTTTCCTTTACTTCTTCTTCTCGTCCAAACTCTTAAGTGACGAAGAGAATAATATATAGTGTAATTATATTGATTAATAAAATGAATGTAGACCAGAGTTGCCTTTAAGTAAGCATCTTGCGTATTTTGTATGCAAATGGACACAAAAATACACGAGCATGGTTTATCATCTAAAAATACGCATTTTCTCCTCTAAAAAAAATTAAATAAAAAACTAATTGGGAATTAATTGATTGGTTAGTTCTAATTCATTTAGAACTAGAACCAGAGATATTTCACAATGTTAGGCACCTATAATAGAATGTAGATTCTAGATCTAAATCTAATTGTAGTCTACATTATAGTTCTAGATAGACAATGTGTGTAATAGACTTAGAATTAGACTACTGGCTAGATGTAGGTCTAGTCACTCTATGTAGAAGAGGTCTAGCTCAAGGCTCTAGATATCTGTAACTATATCTAAAATTAAAACTACTCAAAAGCAGCAATTTCTTATCATTTATGGAATCTAAAATAAAAAAGGGGCAAAATCTGTTCTAAGCTAACTTTGTACAGGTCTAGATCTAGTATTTCACATTCACGATAGAGCCTACAATTCTGTGGGATTGTTAAAAAATACCTTTAAATATCCCTATGCACATTAAAAAACAATAAACTGTTAAATGAAGCTGCTTAAATATAATATATAGATCAATTCTAGATATGTATTCGATTTTTTTTTTAGATGAAAGTGAGAAGGGCAGAGGTTTTCATAGAAGAAATATTGGTTGAGGTTAATCTCTCTTTAAGCATGATAAAGGGAATCAAACTGATGTTCTAACTTGCAGAATGTATCTTTTGTGGTAGCTACTGTTATAGTCACTAACGAGTAGCTGGGTTCCATTACTTATGAAGGCTTAAATTCAAAGAATGAAATAATCATTTTTTAGACTCAATAGCCAAGCTTTTTTATTTTAGAAACAAGTTCAATGACTAATTAGAATTATCTGCCTGAAAAACAAAATATTTAAAATGCTTGTTATTAGTGATTGTAGAGGATGCCAAAGCTTTCATAGCTAACTCTGTAAAAATGGGTCTGGAAGAATAAAATCTGAGTGATATAAAATATTTCCATTGTCTGGATACCTTGTAAAGAAATTGCTTTCTATTAGATAATCAAAACTACTTTTTATAAAACAAGATGTCACTAATCCAGCTAAGCAAACCATTACATCTGGTTTAAGTCTAATTTCACTTGTAACAAAAATTTCCATTCTTTTGAATAAATGTTCTGTTGGAATGTAAAGTACACAAGAGGCATTATGATCATAAGATCATTGCCAAGTGACAAGAACGTTATCATTCTAACATAGTCTACAAAAGTCTAAGACAAAGACTAAAAGTGTAAATATTTTGACAAATGTACAAAATGTTTTATATAACTTTAATGCTGTGTTAACTCTAGAATTGCTGCCTTTCCTATATGTTACGTGCTTGAATGATTTAATTTGAGTCTTTCCTGAGTATATTTTTTAATATTTAGGAAAAAACACATTTGCACCTTAAAATACACATTTCTAGGTCTGGGAATACACATTTTCCTTTTGGCATGTAGGCATCTCTGATGTAGACTTCAATTGCATAAAAATTGGCTGTGTAAAATAATAGCTGTGAAGAGGGTTTACAAAAAAAAATTGGGGGGAGCTGAGTAAATGCATGAACTAATCTGAAGAAAGACAATGATATCAATTGCTCCATTTTGATCTAATTTTTGTCTTCTGCAATTACTGTAAAATGAACACAGAAAAGTTTGAAGGAAACATTTCTAGGTTGAAATTAAAGCAATGGCCTGAAAGGGGCATGGGAAATGTCAAAAGCTGGTTTACATTTAACAGAATCAAAATATATTCATTTTTGTTTGTTTTGTTACAAGTAGAATCATTACAGAGAATGGAGTAAAAGAAACTACACAATGTGGTGTTTGTAACTACCTAATTAGGAAAAAATAATAATATTTTGGGAAATATCAATCTTGAAAGTTTTGTAAAACAATTTTTTAAAAATAATAATTTAATAAAATGTATTTTTCTTACCTAACAACTTAAGAAAATAAAGAAATGTACACATTTTACTTACCACACAAATTAACTGTGATGGATTCCCAGAGCCTGTATTACTGTTTGAGTTTGCTGTAGAAGATGGTATGGCCACCAAAGTTGGGGTGGTGCAGCCAGGAGCCATTGCTACAGATGTCAATACTGCTCCCTGTAAACTGCTACTGTCCATAAGAACAGCATTGGGTGGGAGTCCACTGGATGTTATAACACTACTGCTGGGAATCAATTTAAAGCCCTCCACCACAGGAATCCGATTAGAAGCAGGCTTGTTCACAGGCTGGTGAGATTTTGAAGTGCGACTGCGCTTGGCAGCTAGCACAGGGGCAGAACCTGTGGTGCCAGACGCTGAGGTACTGCTGGGCGTGAAATTATTATTGATATATATTGTCTGACCTTGACCCAGGCCTAGCTCTGCAAGCTGAGCGCTGGTAATGTTCACCAACTGGCCATTTATGGAATCCAATCCTGTCAGGACCAGATTGATATCCTTAAACATGTTATTATTTTTGTGTGCAGTTCCTGCCACAATTCCTGCACCTGATGCACTAATTTTAGCACCTCCCATGGTTGTGGCATTCAGTTGACCTAAGTAGGCACTGTTCAAGTTGACACTAGGAATGGCTATTAAGTTTCCTGTATGGTGACTATTCAAGCTTGAGGGTGTGATTATACCCGTTAAGCCTGACTGTTGTGACATAGCCCCTGTTATACTGGCTGTGGACATTGCCAGCGATACTGAAGGTATAACAGGTAAGGTTCCATTGCCACTCGCCACCGCTA
Organism: Biomphalaria pfeifferi; assembly: GCA_030265305.1. Lineage (NCBI taxonomy): Eukaryota > Metazoa > Mollusca > Gastropoda > Planorbidae > Biomphalaria > Biomphalaria pfeifferi. The sequence goes on along the minus strand of JASAOG010000121.1, from coordinate 329,939 downwards.
CCAGCTGACCTGCTGTATTCCCGTTGCTCCCGCTCCTTTTTCGTTTTCCAGGGTTTATTACAGAGGCAGATGAAACAGAAGGTAGGGGAGAAGCCGAAGGGCTGCGGGAGTTGAGCCCATCTTTAGTTTTTACAGACCAATTCAGTGCCAGGCTTGATGGAGTCACTGATGACACAGAAATAGGAGAGGCTGACACTGCAAGAGATGAGGGCAATGACATAGAGGCTGCTACTGACATGGGAGTTAGGCTGACTGTTGTGAAGGACAAGGGATTCGTACTGGCTGCCAATGGGGATGTGGACAGAGATGACTTGGGCTTGATATTAGGCTTAGCAACATTGAAAAGACTAGAATTTTTGTTCATAGATGCACCACTACTGTCAAAAATGTTAAACTCATAAGGATCTTGAGAGCTGTTAGCAGTTTGTGTATCCCTGGGCAGGTTAGATTCTACACAAAGCTTTCTGTAAAGAAAATTAAACCAAAAGAGTATTAAAAATATAAATGAAATTTTAACTGACACTTTTAACTTTAAATTTTTATTTTTGACTACATACTTGTGTGGGGGAGGATTCAGCTGCCGTTCTAGTGCACTCAAGAATGCTGCTCTTACATAATCCATTTTCCGACAGAATAGAAAACAGCCTCTATCATTAAGACGACCACCAAACTGGCATACCTGAAAAACAATTATGCCAATGGAAATATTTTTAGATGCTTTTGTGTAACTTTCATTATGAAATCATTATAAAACACTGAAATATTTTCAAGCAATGATGCAGGCCTATGACTAATAAACCTATTTAGAAACTATTATAATATATTGGTTCCTTTAATACCAGTTTATAGTTTATTATAATATAAATGCATTAATTTCTTTAAAATGAACCTGGAAAAATTTCATTAGTGAAGATTATTGAATTATAATTGTTTTTAATAAAAAAAAATCCTCTCATTAAAGATTATTCAGATATTTTTTTTAAACACTATAAATTTAAAAAATGCAAGTTAAATGTTAATATTACATTTCCAAATGTGGAAAAATAACAAAAATTGCTTTTTATAATCTTAATAATCAAGCTTCAAGTTGGCTATCTTTGAGAGCACTTTCATGACAGAGAAAATGCTGAAGTCACAAATTAAAATATTTATAAATATCAAAATGATTTATACCAATACTAAAAAAAAAAAAAATTACTAACAGCTAAAGGTTTAGGATGGTGGGAAAGATAACTTTGATCTGGTTTTTTATCTTGTACTGTGGGTCTTAGAGGCTCCCCAGTTGAAGATGAAGACAGCCTGGCAGCCACTTCTTGTTTGACCATCGACTCTTCTTTTACAGTTATCACAGAAGGCAATAGAGCAGTTGAAGTAAACCTAAAACAAAAAGGTCCATGATTATTCAGCGTTTAGTGAATATGAATATACATTTGTTTTAAAGTGATTTATATGGCCAATAAAACTATAAAAGCTAAGATTTTATAATAATAATAATAATAATCTTTATTGTCCGTAAGGACATTTGTCTTGCAATTTGTGCATTACACCAAACAAAACATTATAACTATAAAAAAACAAAATGTACATTCACACCAGACTCAATCATAACTTACATGTGAAAAGTTTATATCAAATTGTTTCTATTTAATGATTTGATTTCTAGGGGAACAAAAGAGTGTTTGTGTCTGTTTGTCTTTGCTATCGGTGTCTTGTATCTCTTTTGTGATGGTAAAATCACAAAATCCTGACCCAAAGGGTGATTTTTTATTTATAGAATCTTTTTAGCTTTTTTATGGATGTTTGTCTCAAACAGTTGCCCGAATGGGGTTTGTTTCTGCCAATGACTTTACCAGCAGCATTTAGGATTCTATGAAGTTTATTTTTATTTTTAATGCTCAGATTGCCATACCAGGCAGTGATACTAAAACTTAAAATATTGCAGATGTGAGCGTGATAAAACATAGCCAAGGCCTTATTGCTAACATTAAGCAAGGACAGTTTTCTCAGTAATCATAATCTTTGCAGCCCTTTTTTGATGATATAATCAATATTTGCAGTAAAATTTAGTTTATTGTCTAGGATAGTATCATGGTATTGAAAAGATTGCACTATTTTAATAGTCTCTCCAGCTACAGAAACAATATCATTTTCCTTCTTTTCCCTACCAGAATCAATTATCATTTCTTTGGGGTTTTGTTACATTAAATAATAAAAAATTATCTTCACAGTATTTTTCAATGTGTTCTATTTCTCTGAAATACTCATTTACGTCTGAGCTCTCTGAGAGCAGGGCAAGAAGAGCGAATTTTATGAAGGAGCAAAAAGGACTATCGGATTGAAAATCATTGGTGTACAAAATGAATCACAATGGCGATGTCACAGCCCCCTGGGGCGCCCCTGTGTTAATTATGCATGCATTTGATATTACATTACCCTCTGAGGTCTCTGGGTCAAAAATTTATTAGCCCATAGTATTATATATGGACTTATCTTCAGATATTATAACCAGCAACTTGTTTTCAGAAGATAAGTTTAAACTGAGTATTTCATTCCAATATGTTATTATTTAATAAATATCCATAATGTGAAGCATTTAGTTTTTATTTATGGGGGAAAGTAAGATTTATAAAAATGCATACATGGGTAATTCAACTTTGTCCTTTTCTTAGATACTGTCCCAAAAAAGTAGATAAAATTAAATCCAATTAATTAGACCACCAATTTATTCAGACCGAATTCTAAAGAACTAAAAGTAATCCTATTATATACATGTAATGTTATCCACTTTTTCAGACCGAAATTCTGTTGCATAGGACTAAAGAGCATAAGAGAGAATAAGAAAAAGTCAGAATTGAAGAACCTGAACAGTTTAAATATTTTTATGCATCGACAAATGAGCTTCAATGATGATATGAAAATGAAGATTAAGCCATTGTTGTTGAAATTGCAGAGAAAAACATGATTAGATGTAGGGGGGAAATGAAGTCACATTGCTGCGTAAGATATTTGTGGGGATTGTGTTCAAGTGCAGTCCATCACACTGGATAAATTCTTCCAACTTTGACTAGAATTTAATCAAAACTTTTTTTAAAATTATGCTTTGTTTGTTAAGTACCTATACATTGTGTTGTAGATCACTTAAAAAAATTAGTTGAGAAATTTATTTTATATAGAACAAGTTAGTAAGCAACAGTAGGTAGTTTTTTTTTTACACTGTATATCACATGATAAAGGTTTAAATATAGTACATAAATTAAAGCATTTCCCGTGTTGTAACATATGGCATGTTAGTGTAATTGAACCAAGCAGTTCTAAGCAATTCATTAAGCTAATAGGACCCAAATGTCTAACCAAATTTGGCTGTATTAAATAGCAATAAAATTTAAATTTGCCTATAATTATAAGTTGATTTAAGCCAATCTTTTAGTTTTCAAGGCAATCCATTAGATAGTACAATGCCCATAGAAAGAAAAGTTCTTTTCAGTATTTGTATTCAATATAAATAAAATTACTTGAAAAAGACCATGTGTTTCTAAGCATTTCATAAGTGGCACTGTTTATATTGGTGCTGAACAATATGTAAATATCACATCACAAATGAGAAAGTTTACATTAAAAGTAGTTTAAGCCATTGTCCAAAAAAATGCCACATAGGGATACAGCCATGTCACAAAATCCTAAGAACTTACAAAGACAATTTAGCAATGGACTGTACTGAAAGAAGGAAAAGATGCAGGGGACAAAAGTAATGAAAAGCCAATAATGGGAAACAATAGTCTTGAGGATGCAATGCTTTGTCATTCACCAGTTTTGTTTTCTCCTTTAATTGAATTGTATGAGTTGTATTTAATCTTTTAGATTTCCAGGACAACTATAAGTTTCTATTGTAGTCATTAGCTTCTTATAATGGTTCCATTTTTACTGTGGAGTTACCTGCTAAGTTTATTTGTATGTGATTTTGTATATACTCAAACAGGTTTAATTATTGTTTAACAAAAAAAAAACAACATGTAATGATTGCAAAACTTGTACCACTGACAACATTACCTCTGAAACACACTTGGTACATTTTTGGCTTTAGCAAAAGTTGTGTTTGCAGGCAGGCCAGCAGAAGGCACCATGGCTCTTGGGGTTGAAACTGTGACACCTGAAATCTGCCCTAACTTGCTATCTCGGTGCACAATCACAGGGGACATTTGTTGCTGTTTGAGAGAGCTAAGGGTTGTATTGACTGTGGATGAGTTTACCAGGACGCGATTGGCAGAGGATGCTGCATTGGCAGCGGCAGCAGCATTCTGACTTTCTGCCTTGGCCTTGAGAAGAGCATCTTTAGCTGCTTTATGCTCTTTGAGAAGGTCATCAAAAGACTTGCTTCTCCCAGGGACAGCTCGTCGCAATGACAAAGCATGAGTCTAAATGATAAAAAAAAAAAAATTTACATTAATCCAGACATTAAAATGTAAATATAGATACTAGAGTTTTCTAAACAGGAATAAAACAATATTGAAAAGTGAACACAGTCTCTACCTTGCATGTGAGAGAACGAGTACAAGGTTTTCCAGTTTCTACTATTTTGACACCACAGTGTTTATTAGCATCATACTCACGATCTATAATAGAAAAGTGATTAATGCATTGACCTGAAAATAATAAATAACTTTCAAATATAAATAACATACAACTAAGTTCATTGGCTTTAACAATATTATTATATTATTAAGCATGCATATCAACAAAACTGAAATATCATTTAGTTGGGTAATAAACTAGAGAGCTACCTTTGCAAGGTAAAAATTTTCGCTCCTTTTGGTCCTTGGCTGACTTACTAGTTTTTGCACTAGTTATAGGTCTAGCTGTCACAATGCCAGCTGAACCAATAGTCATTACAGGTGCTATCATAAGTGGCTTTGTACCAGCAGTTGTTGTAACAAAAGTGGTGACACTACGTGTACTCAAGTGAGTGTCTGTCCATGATTTAGTAACAGCAATGCAGGTTGGTGTGGAGAAAACAGCTAAAGATGTCGTTGTGGGTAGGGATGATGGCGTTGTGAGAGATATGGCTGATTTGATTGAGCCATTGATCAGAGTGGATATCTTAGAAGAGTCTTTGTGAGGTATACTAACTGGAGCTGTGGCTGGCATCTCAGAATTTTCATCTGGACCACCACTACCTTTAGTCACCTTTTCTAATTTTTCCACTTTCACTACAGGGTTTGAGATAGTTGTTGCTGTGGTGGTTGTTGGCGTTATCCTGTTGCCAGCTTTGACAGACTTCATGGGACTGATTTTCATACTAACACCAAGCCGAGGTGCTGCAATATTTTTTGCTGCAGCAGCTGCAGGCACTTGCTTCAAGCTTGCCTTTGATGGTCGTCCAGATGTAACTGGCTTAAAAGTTCCACTGGATGGCCTGCTCAAAGATTTTGTGGTTGGTGGTGGAGGAGGAGGAGTCTTGGAAGGAAGAGGCATGAGTAATTTTTTACCCAATTCTGAGTTGAGAGCAGAGGCAGGAATATTTCCCAAGCTGCTAAGATTTGTTGGACCATGGCGTGATTCTGCAACATTGACATAATAAAATATATATCAAATTAGTAAAGGCAAGCAAAAACATATCAAACATCAAGCATCACATTAACATGTAAAATCCCAAAATCTGTTCGATACCAGCACTCTTCTACTACATCATTTTTCTAATTCAACAAAATATATTCACAAACCAATATGTTGCTTGAGAGCTTGAGGCTTGACCAACAAATTGCATTTCTCACAAACAACTAAACTGAATTCATCTCTAGCAGGACAAAATCCAAATAAGCCCATATCTGCGAATAGAAATTGATAATTAATAACAAAACACATATATAGATATGCATCAATACACTTGCTACTTACTGTGTTGCTTCTTACAGTAAATCTTAGTTCACCAAATAATTGTCAACTATATTCTGTTTATTTAGAACAAACACGAGTACATATAACTGAAACTTATCATTAAATAGAACATAGCAGAACAATTATAGTGGACAAATTTTGTACTGAATTATTAATGACAAGGTGAATATCATAGTAATTGTCACATAGATTTAAGTCTAGATCAAGTAATTCTAGTTTACAAAGCAGATATCATAATTATAGAGCCTTGCTATTTGTTGACATGGTCTTTCTAAGTCTAGATCTAGAACTACCACTTCTAAACTTAAGATGCGAAGCTGATTAATCTTTATATCTTATATAATACAGACGTTACTTCAGAAAAGAAGATGATTACGCCCTACGCGTCATGCATTTAGTCATGCATATTAACCAATGACTTAAATTCTGCCAAGTCACTGGCTTTCTAAGTCTAGATCTAGAACTACCACTTCTAAACTTAAGATGCGAAGCTGATTAATCTTTATATCTTATCTTATCTTATATAATACTGACGTTACTTCAAAAAAAAAGATGATTACGTCCTACGCGTCATGCATTTAGTCATGCAAATTAACCAATGACTTAAATTCTGCCAAGTCACTGGTTTTCCTGGCTAGCTCAGGCAACCCATTCCATGCTCTAATAGCACTATGGAAGAAGGAGTATTTGTACAAATTTGTCCTAGCATATGGGACAAGGAATGTGCCTTTATCTTTGTGTCTTTCAGAGTATTTTATTAAATTTTGTTTTTGAAGATTATGGTTCAGTGTTTTATGTATAATTGCTACTTTACTTTTGAGTCTTCTGTCCTGAAGGCTTTCTAAATTTAGTGATTTTACTATAGGTGTTACTCTAGTCAAATGTGAATATTCATTTGTTATGAATCTCACTGCTCTATTTTGTGTCTGTTCCAGTTTCTTAATATTTTCTTGAGTTGAGGGGTCCCAAACGGAGGATGCATATTCTATTATTCTTTTAAACATTTTGGTAACAAAGCTAAAAATTATCACAATGATTAATCCATGTAATGCTTCACTAACTAATTTGGGAACTTATTTTCATCTAGATCTATAAATTCAAAACATTTTTAGCATTTGTTTGTGTACCCTGTCTTCCAAGTTTCATACTGTCACTGGAGTTTTTATTTCCATCCTTGTCAGATTCATCTTCATCTACAAACAAAAACATAAGATATTAACAACTATGTAAGAATGCATAAAATTTAATGATGTTTTGTATCAGTCTATGGTGCATAATATATCAAAGTGTAAGGTGAGTATGCATCCTTCTTTATTTTCATTCAATAATCTAATAATGTGAGATTAACGCGGCGGAGCAGTCCCAACAAGCCGTGTAAACAATACAATGTATTAAATACATTATGGTAGTTACAGTAACAGTGAGTATAAAATTAACTATAAAAAATGATAGTTCATTTAGCCCTCTCACCATTTTCTCTATTAGAACTCAATAAATCAGCCAGTGCTGACCATTGTTGACCAATTATTAGCGACGGACTACTGTCCTGGGTCGCCATTTTTATTTTCTTGTTGCTTTTTTTTTTCTTCACGGAAATTACCGAGTTTTGACGTCATGTTCGTGAAAATCCGATCACACTATAAGCCCTTACTTTGTTTCGCATTAACCTTTAAAAAATAATCATTTTCTCAGTCGACTCGATGCGGATCTAAAATAAAAAATCTCACGTTGAAAAAAGTGTCGTATGAAAAGTGATCGATAATTAAATCTAGATTTAGGTAATTTAAAGAAATGTTAAAAATCAAACAAGAGCATAAATCTAAAATGCTTTGGTTAGATCAGAGCTGCACGTCTCGCAAGCGATCTGCACTGTCGTTCGGTGGTCACTAAGGTCCTGCTCCCCGGTGCGAAACCAAACCTACCCAGTGCTATCCCTGGTCGTCCTGAAATGAATTGAATACATAAAACATAGGCTACAAAGATCCAAATGAGAACAGAAAGGAGAACAAATCCTTGCGAAGGAGGACAAAGAAAACGTAAAAGACTTCTAAATTTGATGGATAAAACATTTTGTAAATCATAGGCTGTAAAATTAAAATATTAAGTACTCATTTTTCTCAGACGAAGCGACATTTTCTTCAGACTGTATTTATTATTTTTTTTTAGAAAATGTTTCTCTGGCTGAGTCAATGAAGAGTCTATCTCTCTAGCTCTCTTTGACCCAATGTGTCTCTATTTTATCTTAGACACCATATAGTTCATAAATATGCTTGTAAGAGAAAAAAAAAAGCGCCATCTTTCTGTCATGCAAACGATTTCAAGCTGTAATTGTAGGCCTACTGGTTAAACAACTAAACCTTGTTGGCATCATTAGGCTACTCATTCCTATAATTAGGTCTACAGCATGACCGAAAATAACATAGCCTAGCTCTACGTCTGGTAACACTACCGATATGCATCATCTGTTTGAGAACACTCAACTCAAGTAAGCATAAAGAACAGACGAAAGAAAATGAGCTGTGATATGTATAACAAACAAATATTCACATTTGACTAGAGTAACACCATTAATAAAAGCCTAAATTTAAAGACACTTCAAGACAGAAGACAAAAAAGTAAAATAGCAATAATACATAGCCTAAGACGCTGAACAACAATTTACAAATCCTAATAAATTATTCAAAATGTCGCTAAGGCACATGTCCTTTTCCATAGGACAAATTCATATAAGTGCTCCTTCTTTCCTAGTGCCATTAGAATATAGAATGGGTTAATTGTTTAAATCAGTCAGGAAAACCATGCGACTTAGCAGAGTTTAAGTCTCTGATTAACATGCATGAGTAGATTGACTCATGGATACGAGTAGGACGTAGGCCTGTAATCTTCTCTTTCGAAGTAACGTCTGTAATGTATACGATAAGAAGTTCAGCTGCATTATTAATAGTGTTTAAGAAATTAAATTATTAAATTAAGTGACGCCATTTTATCGTCTAAGTAAAACCCTTTTTTTTTTTAGCTAGAGATGTAAGCAACAAGATCAATTCAATGGGTTCTTTTGAACAATAGGCCTACATTTAAAATAAATTTGTTATCGCGTATCCGTACAATAAACAAAGTTCTAACGTCAAAATGAACACATTTCTCCCGAGTAACGTACCATCGGTATATTTTGACGTTGTTTTGCAGCCCCGGTACAAAATGTCTTGCTAACATGAGGAAGAACTTTCGAAAATCGAGTTTAGATGATTTAGATGCTATAAATTAAGTCAATTACCTTAAATATCTCTCACTATTCAACAAAAGTTCGTACAATCTCTTCTTAATTTTACTTTAACTTTTGACCTGTGATCTTTTTAATATTGTGAAATCCAGAAAATGAATTTCTGAAGCTCAGAAATGCAGGAGAGAGAGAGAGAGACAGAGAGAGAGAGACAGAGAGAAACAGACAGACAGAGAGAGAGACAGAGAGAGAGAGAGACAGAGAGAGAGAGAGAGACAGACAGACAGAGAGACAGAAAGAGAGAGAGAGAGACGAGAAAAAAAGAGAGTGGGCCGCTCTTAATCAGTATTTTCAGATACTAGATGTTACGTTACGGGCTAAAAAGTATTTTTAGGTAGAGGAATCATTGAGGTGAGGGCCCGTTTATTATTAATGTTGTGTGTTTTGAGGGGACGAGGATGGATTAGAGGTCTTCGGAAAATGCACTTGTTCCCCCTTTTTGCCTAAAAACTGATGTTTAATACTGTAAATTGCTTGCCTTAAGGTTAAAGGATGCAACAGAATAAACTTTAAAAAACAAGGTTACAAAGACAGTTTGTGTGGAAACAAACTCGAAATCGGCCCCCGAAGTGGTCCACCCAGGCAGGAAAAAAGGCAGGTTTCAATATTTTCAGAAGAATATCAGTATTAAATTCTATCAGAAGTGGTTCACCCAGGCAGGTAAAAAGGCAGGTATCAATATTTTCAGAAAGAATAATACATAAAATTATACATGTGAGCTTGCGCTCCTAGATCTAATTTAATTTATATTATTTACATAGGCCAGGGCTATGATGTTTGTTATTTAGTGTCCTTTTTTATTTTTATAGTTCAGTGCTGATTATTTTGTAGTTTCCGCTATTTATAACTTTCTGCTAGTTTTAGTCTTTTTCTGTTATTTGTGTTTTACCCGTAGAGGAAAAGTAGTTTTTAAAATAGTTAACTAGTCTTGGAGCTGTGGATGTTATTTTCTATTTTTTGTCCCAGGTTAGTTCTGCTTATTTTTGTCTTTGGCATTAGTGTTGGAATAGTGTTATTTTTTTATATCAGTTTATGTGCAGGTCTGTAAACGGTATAGAGCCCCCATATGAGTCTAGAATAGAAATAACTTTTTATCTTCTTTTTGTATTTTTATAGGATTTAAATTTTAAGATTCTCTTTTTAATGCTGTTTAATTTGGTATATAATGTTTTGTAGTCCGTGTCTGTAGTAATTTTCTAGGTTTTATTGTTGTGTACGGCTAGGTACAAATTAGGGAAATAGGTAGTCCAGTTTAGTTTTAAATAATTAGTGTGACGTCATGCTCTCCGATACGTTCGCGCTGACCAGTTATAGCTGGCTCCGGGACCACGTTGAATTCTTTTTTGTCTCGTCCAGTGGTCAGTGCGGACAGTGGTGTTTGTGTAGAGTTAGTTTTGTGTAGTGCTATTTCGGCTGGGACCGCCTGTAAGTTGTGAATTGTTTTTATTTTTGCTTTCTTTTATTGTATTAGTATTGATTGTTTCTGCATCTATTGCTATAGTCTAGATGCAGACTGATTAGTGTAGTGGCATCACTGGCTAGTTAATTAGCCATGATTGCCTCTGATGGAGCCGGAAGCTCTGTAGACTTGGGTAGTGTCACCCAATTGCCCCAGCTTAAGGCTTTTGCTTTTCTATACTATGTCTAGGTGTAAATATTTTATTATTTTGTTTTCTATGTAATTTTATTATTTTTATTGTTAGGATAACCACTCCATTTAAGTTGGCGTTTTGTCCTTCTTTTTAATGTAAAAGATGGCTGCGGCCTAAGCATCGCTGTCATGGCGGCTTGTTTAGTGTTAATAGTGTCATTTAGATCTAGCTTGTGTCTATTGTGGTCTAGCCTGACCTGTATTGGTTGTGGCTGGTGTTGCTTTTATTAGCTACATGTAGGTGATTGAAATTACCTCATGCTTGTATGTGCTAGACTAGGACTAGGTCTAGTTCATATTTATTTTTTATATTTATCATTATTGTTTTATGTTTGTTTATTTTGTAATTGCAGGCTATAATTCCTGCCAAACTGCATAGCTGCTACTGCATTGCTGCTGTATTGTTACTGCATAGCTGCTACTGCATTGCTGTCTGCCTAACTGTCTGCCACAGTTATTACTGTATTACCCCCTTACTGTATTACTGCATAGCTGTCTGCTGTAGTTCTCAGTTACAATAGTTTATTGTTTTGTAGGTTATTTTAGTGGTTTATTGTCTTGTAAGGTGTCTTGGTGGATTTTGGTGAATCGGGTTAACTAGTGGTTTTATTTGGGTTTGGTTTGTTGGATAGTGATTGTAGTTGTAATAGTATAGATTAAGTAGAGTTGATTAGTCGTTTAGTTTTTTGTTTATCTAGTTGTTTACGTATATTTTCTTTTGTACATATATTTTTATTGATTTGTTTTTTCCTCGTGCAAATAAAGTGTATATAAGTTCATTTCAATCTTAGTTTGTTTTTTAGTCAGCTAGTTTAGTTAGCTAGTTTAGTTTGCTTGTGCTGTCTGGTTGCTTAGGCTACTATAGCCCCTTGGTCACCATACCGAGGTGCACAGATTGGGCCCACCCAGTAGAGCTACCATCTGCCTACTGTAAAATGAACAAATGTTGAGCAGCAAGTAACACAAAAAAGGAGGCCTCACTCAGGTAGCGCCTACCCTGACCTGCTCACATTTTTCTGGTGGCAGTGGTGGGATCTGTGCTTAAGTGATCAGACGCACATTATTTTTTTTAGGGGTTAGGCTTTTGTTAGGTTGCTTTAGGTTGTTGTTAGGTTTCTTTTAGGCTTTGGTTAGGCTTCGGTAGCGCATTGTTAGGATTGCATATAGGTTGGTATTGGTTTTAGGTTTTTGGCATCGGTAGGAAGCAGTGTTAGAGAGTTTATTTTGTTGTTAGTTGATAGGAAGTTGTTAGGATATGGATAGTTTAGGTTGTTGTTTGAGTTTTGTTTTATGTGGTTTCCCTATGGTCAGTTATGTGGTTTTTTTTGTCGTTGAAGTGTGAGGTTTAGTGAGTTTTAGTAGGATGTAGTTCTAGGAAGTTGTTGTAGTGCGGAGGTACTTAGTATTTGTTGTTATGGGTTAGGGTTGCTAGGTTAGGTTAGGTCGGCAGAATGGCAGCAGTGGCAGGAAGGATGCAGCGGTCCCAGGCTGAAGTTGAGGTGCCTCGGAAGAGTGATCAGAGAGGAGACAAGTCTACAGCTCTCCCATGCCTGCGGAGAGATGTCAGCCCCAGTTGATAACGGATGGGGAGATGGCAGTTCAAGTCTTGATTGATGGGTTGTCGCCAAACTTGACTATTGCTGGTGTGATTGGTTTCAAATATTACTGCCATGACTGGTGCAACTCTGATGCAAGCATATAAACACCCATGTACTGGCTTGACAGAGGTGCCCCACCACCACCTCTGTGTTATTAACAACTGGGCCAGTTTGTCCTTCCATTTAGGATGACTGTCCGTCCAGTTGCAACGCATGGTCTGATAGCCCTCACATCTTGAAGATACCATTAAAGAAGGTCTTCCACGCCATTATGCTGAAGACAGACTGTAAACCACATGGATTTCACTCCTCACTTACTGGGTGCCCTATGTCAGCCGCTGGTCATCTCTACTGGACAGCGGTGGTGGACCGGCCAGAGATGTAGAAGTCGTCAAGAGCAGAACAAATCTGTGGTGTCTTTTTCCTTTTATTAAAAGTTTTTTTATATGTTCTTACCACACTGTTCATTGTGTGGCTCCTTTTATACTTTGAATTGTTTTAATGTATTTATGCATATTATTTTCAATTTGTATTTATGCTTTTATGTATTTTGAATAATGATTTTTTTTATTTTTTTATTTTGAGTATGTTCCATGTATGCTTTACTAGTTGTGTTGCCTGTATTGCAACCTAGTAGAGATGAGTAAGGTATTTAAGTTTTTTTTAAGTCTTTATTGGGCTCTCAAAAGCCAATATTGTGCTTGATTGTGGTATGCTGATGTACCTTTTACTAGTCTTGTTAATGTTCGATGTTGCCGTCAAGGTACTCGATAATATTATTTTGCCTTGGAGGCCATGACTAAGTTGAAGATAATGGTATATTGCAGTATTCTGTTGTTGCCTTTGGAAGGCATGTAATGTTTTTAGAGGTATTTAATAAGTAGTTTGACTTTTTTTTTGAAGTACTTAAGGTACTCATTAATGTCATGTTAAGCTGATTTGTCTGACTATGGATCTGTTTAAAGCCTTGGTGGCTTAGTATAAGTCTGTGTGACTTTGTTTTAGCCTGTGTGGCTAAGGGACTGAGTTAAGCCTCATAGAGTTCCTGTTGGTCTGTGTGACTAAGCGTATCATGTTTGGCTAGGGCGTCATTTGCTCTAACCATGTAGTTTTCATTTTATTATTTTTTTTAACGTCCCATTTTTTTTAAAGATGTCATGCATTATGTTTTGTATTACCTGTATTTTTATTGAATGTATGTTCAGTTTCATTTTATAACTGATTGTGTTCAGTTGTAAGCTTTGCCACTTGTGAAGCCTTTTATTAGTGCTAATGTATTTTTAGAACTGAGAGCTATGGTTATAGTTCTCCGTTCTTTTGAATGAATTCATTTCTATTTTTTATTCCTACAGTATCTATGTTTTATGTTTTGCATTTTGTGTATTTTAGTTTTGCGGGGACGCAAAAGTTTTGGCGGGGGTGAATGTGAGCTTGCGCTCCTAGATCTAATTTAATTTATATTATTTACATAGGCCAGGGCTATGATGTTTGTTATTTAGTGTCCTTTTTTATTTTTATAGTTCAGTGCTGATTATTTTGTAGTTTCCGCTATTTATAACTTTCTGCTAGTTTTAGTCTTTTTCTGTTATTTGTGTTTTACCCGTAGAGGAAAAGTAGTTTTTAAAATAGTTAACTAGTCTTGGAGCTGTGGATGTTATTTTCTATTTTTTGTCCCAGGTTAGTTCTGCTTATTTTTGTCTTTGGCATTAGTGTTGGAATAGTGTTATTTTTTTATATCAGTTTATGTGCAGGTCTGTAAACGGTATAGAGCCCCCATATGAGTCTAGAATAGAAATAACTTTTTATCTTCTTTTTGTATTTTTATAGGATTTAAATTTTAAGATTCTCTTTTTAATGCTGTTTAATTTGGTATATAATGTTTTGTAGTCCGTGTCTGTAGTAATTTTCTAGGTTTTATTGTTGTGTACGGCTAGGTACAAATTAGGGAAATAGGTAGTCCAGTTTAGTTTTAAATAATTAGTGTGACGTCATGCTCTCCGATACGTTCGCGCTGACCAGTTATAGCTGGCTCCGGGACCACGTTGAATTCTTTTTTGTCTCGTCCAGTGGTCAGTGCGGACAGTGGTGTTTGTGTAGAGTTAGTTTTGTGTAGTGCTATTTCGGCTGGGACCGCCTGTAAGTTGTGAATTGTTTTTATTTTTGCTTTCTTTTATTGTATTAGTATTGATTGTTTCTGCATCTATTGCTATAGTCTAGATGCAGACTGATTAGTGTAGTGGCATCACTGGCTAGTTAATTAGCCATGATTGCCTCTGATGGAGCCGGAAGCTCTGTAGACTTGGGTAGTGTCACCCAATTGCCCCAGCTTAAGGCTTTTGCTTTTCTATACTATGTCTAGGTGTAAATATTTTATTATTTTGTTTTCTATGTAATTTTATTATTTTTATTGTTAGGATAACCACTCCATTTAAGTTGGCGTTTTGTCCTTCTTTTTAATGTAAAAGATGGCTGCGGCCTAAGCATCGCTGTCATGGCGGCTTGTTTAGTGTTAATAGTGTCATTTAGATCTAGCTTGTGTCTATTGTGGTCTAGCCTGACCTGTATTGGTTGTGGCTGGTGTTGCTTTTATTAGCTACATGTAGGTGATTGAAATTACCTCATGCTTGTATGTGCTAGACTAGGACTAGGTCTAGTTCATATTTATTTTTTATATTTATCATTATTGTTTTATGTTTGTTTATTTTGTAATTGCAGGCTATAATTCCTGCCAAACTGCATAGCTGCTACTGCATTGCTGCTGTATTGTTACTGCATAGCTGCTACTGCATTGCTGTCTGCCTAACTGTCTGCCACAGTTATTACTGTATTACCCCCTTACTGTATTACTGCATAGCTGTCTGCTGTAGTTCTCAGTTACAATAGTTTATTGTTTTGTAGGTTATTTTAGTGGTTTATTGTCTTGTAAGGTGTCTTGGTGGATTTTGGTGAATCGGGTTAACTAGTGGTTTTATTTGGGTTTGGTTTGTTGGATAGTGATTGTAGTTGTAATAGTATAGATTAAGTAGAGTTGATTAGTCGTTTAGTTTTTTGTTTATCTAGTTGTTTACGTATATTTTCTTTTGTACATATATTTTTATTGATTTGTTTTTTCCTCGTGCAAATAAAGTGTATATAAGTTCATTTCAATCTTAGTTTGTTTTTTAGTCAGCTAGTTTAGTTAGCTAGTTTAGTTTGCTTGTGCTGTCTGGTTGCTTAGGCTACTATAGCCCCTTGGTCACCATACCGAGGTGCACAGATTGGGCCCACCCAGTAGAGCTACCATCTGCCTACTGTAAAATGAACAAATGTTGAGCAGCAAGTAGCACAAAAAAAGGAGGCCTCACTCAGGTAGCGCCACCCTGACCTGCTCACATACATAAAACACTGAACCATAATCTTTAAATACAAAGACAAAATTTAATAAAATGCTCTGAGAGACACAAAAATAAAGACACATTCCTCGTCCCATATGCTAGGACAAATTTATACAAATACTCCTTCTTCCCTAGTGCTATTAGAGCATGGAATGGGTTGCCTGAGCTAGCCAGAAAAACCAGTGACTTGGCAGAATGCATGACGTGTAGGACGTAATCATCTTATTTTTTGAAGTAACGTCTGTATTATATAAGATAAGATAAGAAAGAATATCATAATGAAATTCTATCAAAAGCAAATGACAGAAGAATGGAGAAAGAAGGTTGACAGATCCTGTGGGGTGCCCCAAAGGTCCAGGAGACCTAGGTATAGGTGAAAGTGAATGTGAAGTTAGATATGAACCTGTCCTAACTGATGTCTTGTAATGAGTATCTAATTGTTTTGTAAAAGGGTCAGTCTCTTATTCACAGCCTCAAGAAAAATCCGTAACAAACAAACAAACAAACAAAAATTTGTAATTTCCCGTATTGCAAATCTGCAGTTCACGCGATAATATGAAAAACTACTTGTTTTAAATTATGTCCAACTTATTTGCATAATAAATATATTTTTTCTCATTCAAAAAAGTTAACATTTTATTTTTGTAAATGTAGTATTTAGACAGAACTTAAATAACTTAGCAATACAAAAATCTAAAACCATTTGCATAAATGTGTTTAAAAAATTGTGAGTATTGATTTCTCTTACTAAAAAGCCTTCAGTTTTTGTTACTATTAATAGTGAATAGTTGTAAAAATGGTGTTTTTTTATGAAAAAAACCCTGATTACATAATTAATTAAAAAAAAAATAATTTTCGGTTTCAGAAAAGTAAAAAGTAGCCATTGCATCAGAACTTTGAATGATCTCCGATTTTCATTTTCTCTTCTAGTTTCTGAGATCTAAACGGGATGGACGGACGGACAGACGGGCCACACAAAACTAATAGCGTCTGTTCCCTTTTCGGGGCTGCTAAAAATTATTAAATAATAATAAAATTTAATTATAACCAAAATTGCTATATCTAGATTTCAAGAACATAAAGGTTTGTGGAATCCATTGGAGAATGCTAAAAAAAAGTTATTGGTTGTTATTATAATAAAAAAAAAAGGGCCAAAAGTTGTGAAAGGGTGTGGGGGTCCGTCAGAAATCAACATAGAGTACATAAATATATTTCTATCTTAAATTGAGAAGCCAAAGAGAAGTCAGAGATAGTACGCATACTTTTTTTCTTATTCATGGGGGCGGGATCGCGGGGATGAACGATGCGAAGGGGGAAAGTAAAGAAAGTTCTACTTCAATTTACAGCCCAAAAGTAGCCTATGTATACGAGAGTGTGTATTGATGAGGGGAGTGTTACAAAACGGATCATTGCAATTGATGTATAGGCCTTTATAAATCGTCAATCGATGACCATCCAGGGGGCTGATGGCTTTGCACTTGGTTTTTGTGCTTCGTCATGTGGCTGGTGAGACCTCTATGTGAGCCCGGCTGCACACTGGGCACAGCTGGAGCCAGTGTCATTGGCCTTGTTTTGTTTTTTTCAGTAGACACTTTCTTCTACCAGCGCCAGCTGTTCTCTTTCCCCTCTGCAATTTGTGCGCAAGTTTTCGCAGCGCGACGCCAAGATGCTCTATCATGTGCTTCCGTCTCCCAGGTGGTAGGGACAATGCTGAAACAATTTCAGAGACGCTTTAAGGGTGTCCCTGAAGTGTTTTCCGTATCCACCTTGTGAGCGCTTCCATTTCTATCCTTTAGTTCAGGGTAACAGATACATAGAAATCACAAGTAATAAGTACCGGTATGTTAAGGGGATTGTTGACGTGCGGCCCGGCCAAGAAGCATCACATATTTATATTGTCATTTAAATTTTTTAAAAATTACATGTATCCTGGTTTGGTGATTTTGCATTTTCAAGTGTCTATTATATGTGTCGGGTTTGGCACAGAACAAACTTAATGACATGACGAAGGCAACTCGTAGGACGATTCCAAACTGTTTATTATACATTAAAGACCTGCCAAAGGCAAACATAAAACATAATTACAAATGAACATAAACTAAACATAATTAATAGGCCTAAATACTAGATCGAACGAAAAACAACAAGAACATCTGATGGTGTGACCCAATCATCTCTTTTACAAACACACAAGAGAGATATGGAACACCAACAAACAGTATACACATAAATGACAACGTAGTTCTCTCAAAATAAATCAACTAGTTGTTCTACATAACACTAACATATGTATACATTGTTTGAAGAGTTCGCTCTTTCCTTTCCTTACAAAAACTATAATTAAATATAACAAATCTATACACTCACAAATATACTGTTTCTTAAAAGCCAGTATCTAAACACTTGATGTAAAAATACATTTACAAGATGGACAGTGAACATTCTATATAGAATAATATAAATAAAATTACAATCTAATATAAATAATTAAAATGTGATGACCGGCAGCCCTACGTCAACACATGGTGTAGAACCAGGCACAAACAGGGAGTGGAGACAACATAGGTCCAGTAACATACGGACACTACAGTGACAAGAGATGCCGGTAGAATGGACTGCCCACGTTGTCTGCCTTTTAATCCGCGGACACAAGGTGCCATCTAGGGGGAAGGGTCACGTGTATATCGGGGTGGCCGGTGTTTCCTGAAAAGGTATCCACTCCACTACATATATATTGTTATAAACATGGTGGTGGCACAGATGGGGGTAGTGGTGTGTGTGTAGTCAGCCAACGCAAATCGCCCCAGGCCAGCGCTAGAGCGGTCAACCGTGACGAGCTACAACGGTCAGCCAAGACGAGTGTCAACATGACGGTTCGGGAAGGATCGGCGTCGTGAACAGAGCTCAGGAGCGTCACGAGAGTTGTAGTCACCTGACCACCTAGAAACGTCGAGCGGCGTTCTGTCCGGTTCGAGAAGGCCAGTAGGGACCCTAGGAGCGGAGGTGTCGCAGTCAAGACGGTTGAGAAAAGGGGCTCAATACAGCAAGGTTCTCGAGAGAAGGTTCACGACAGGGCTCAGAACTACAGCACAGTTCAACGGTATGGTTCTGTACGGAGCATTACGACGGTTCGGTGCGGAGTACTGTCAAGTACAGTTGAGACGACTGGCGTCTTGATCTAAGTCTGCGATCGAGTCCGACACAACGAGCCTAGTGTGTGAAGTCAGTCCTGAATTGTTGAACCCAGTGCAAGCCCGGAACGAGACGGAGAGGCCAGTGCAAGAGTTGATACGGCGGAACGGTGTTATCGGAGAGATATTTGTACAGTGTACGTGTTGCCAATTGTACAGTAT
Organism: Biomphalaria pfeifferi; assembly: GCA_030265305.1. NCBI lineage: Eukaryota > Metazoa > Mollusca > Gastropoda > Planorbidae > Biomphalaria > Biomphalaria pfeifferi. Next base: position 310,791 of record JASAOG010000121.1, on the reverse strand, counting down.
TGGCTGTTACTTTTTCAACTATTAAAGTGTTACGTTACTTTGGAGCCCTGAGTTGTCAAGTTCTTTAAGTTGGTGATGTATGGTGCAGTTTGCAGAGAGCCTGGATAGTGAGATTCGTAACAATATTATAATATTCACCATTTGTGCCATGTTGCCACTCTCACTATATAGGCTACATAACATGCCTTGCTCTCATCAAATTTAGATCTAGCCCCGCTATTGTGGATACGCGTAAGACGTAGACCTAGTTTATTACAAAAGATTACGATTGGTCTTCACTCTTGCAACTGCGGAGAATGATGAGTAGGCTAACTCTCTCATAGCAACTTTTTATTTAGATCTGAGAGGAAAAAAAATACAAATATTAAAAGTAGGATTCGTTGTGGGCTAACCATGAGCCTTAACCTTAATGTACGTGATTTGGTTCAATACACATTTTAGCCGATGTCCGCGTTTAATTCGCTAAACCAGTCCTCTATGGAGCCGTTGATTTCTTGTGTAGCTTGTTCGTGTGGAATGTTCTCTGGACAACGTTTGATGGTCACAGAAGTCCCGGGTTCGAACCCTGCATTTCCTGAAGCAAGTTTGGGCTCAGCTGTATTATTTTCAAATTTGAAGGAACGTCCGAAACATATCAATCTAAAATTATTTTGGTCATTTTGGAAACAATCATTTATACAAATATATCCTTGTTGATCGCCTTATATTATTCGCCAGCCTCAGAAAAAAATATTTAAGAATAGATCTACACGAGGTTTTAGCAGCAATCTAAGTGAAATTAGTGGCATAAATCATACAGTTATTTTTTTTTCTTTGCATTTTAATGCAATATGCAGGTTATAATAAATAAACAAAATTTAACGTCTCGAGTTTCGATCATATTTTCACTTATACTTAATTCTTCCTTTTCACCAACACACAAAAATCAATGGTACTATATATAAATATAAATACATTTTCCCATGTGATTTCTGACAGGTATATATATTATCATGACAATAGATTCTTTTATAGTTTTAATCTTTATAATTTCTTTTTAGATTTCAGATCTATATAGTTCCTTCCTTCATTCCTTCCATTATAAATGAAGCGGCCATACACAGCTACAGCAAGTACCAATAAATGAAAAAAATGGATGACCCCTGCTCCCTTACGCTAAAGGAAACCGATCTAGCCATTCAACAGTTCGAAAGCGGAAAAGCCCCAGGAGCTGACTTCATTTCCACAGAGGTCTACAAATAAGGTGGATTATCCCTGATTGAAAGACTTCACGACCTGTTCTTAATTATGTGGGAACGAGTCAATACCACAAGACTTTAAAGATGCCAAAATTGTCCATCTATACAAGCGAAAAGGAAACCGCAAAATCTGTGACAACTAAAGAGCAATATCTCTTCTCTTTTATGATTGGAAAATCCTACTAAATCGGCGCATGCAATACATAGACATGGTGTACTGCCAGAAAGCCAGTGCGGCTTCAGAAAAGAGCGTGGAACCATTGACATGATCTTTGCGGTAAGGCAGCTCCAGGAAAAATTCCAATAACAAAATACTGACCTCTTCTCAATATATGTCGACCTAACAAAAGCATTCGACACTGTTAGCAAAGAAGGACTCTACAAGATTATGTCAAAGTATGGATGCCCACAAAAATTCTTATCCACGGTGAGACTATTTCATGATGGCATGAAGGCTCGTAACCAGAAAAGTGGAGAACCATCAGAACCCTTCGAAGTATCAAACGGGGTAAAACAAGGCTGTTCAGCATCATGTTCTCTGCTATGCTGATAGATGCATTCACAAATAGAGAAAACAACGGAATAAATGTAACATATAGATTTGATGGTAGCCTATTCAACCCGAGGCGACTCTAAGCAAAATCAAAAATAAAATCAGCAGCAATGAGGGACTTGCTATTTGCTGACGACTGTGCCTTAAATGCCTGCTCTGAAAATGATCTGCAGAACATCGTCAGTGACTTCTCAAGAGCATGCTCAGACTTTGGCCTTACCATTAACACAAAAAAGACTGAAATCTTATATTTGCCTGTTCCAGGAAAAGCCTACTCCGATCCAAGCATCAAGATAAATAGACATGATATAAATGCAGTGGACAGTTTCACATATCTTGGCAACACACTCTCCAGAAACGGAAAGATCGATAATGAAATCGACCTGCATATCGCCAAGGCCAGTGCATCATATGGCAGACTGTCTAAAAATGTCAGGAACAGACGAGGTATCACCACAAATACAAAGCTAGGGATCTATCGAGCTGTTATCCTCCCTACATTGCTCTATGCCTCAGAAACGCGGACAGTGTACAAAAAACAAAATACTGAATGTCAAATGGCAAGAAAAAAAAAACAGATACTGAAGTCCTTCGAAGAGCGAGTCTGCAAAGCATCCACACAATCCTGATGCAGTCCCAGCTGCGATGGGCAGGACACGTCTGCAGAATGGAAGACCGCCGCATCCCTAAACGACTCCTGTATGGCCAATTAAGGGAAGGAAAGAGCTCGCAAGGCGGTCAAAGAAAACGCTTCATGGACATCCTCAAAGCTTCTCTGAAGGCTTTCAGCATAGACCCAGCCACCTGGGAGACAGAGGCACATGACAGAGCATCATGGCGTCGCGCTGTGAAAACTGGCGCACAGGTTGCTGTGGAAAAGAGAACAACGCTGGCAGAAGAAAAGCGCCAGAGAAGAAAAGAAAGGCCAATGACACTAGCTCCAGCTGGAATAACCTGCCCAGTGTGCAGCCGAACATTCCAGGGTCACATAGGACTCACCAGCCACAAGAGGAGGCACAAAACCCCAGCGCAAAACCCTCAGCCGAGCCCCCTGGATGACAAAAGTGGTCATCATCGAACCACGATGGACGAACTATATACTATATAGATCTATCGTTCCTTCAAAAATGAAGAAAATAGCGCCCTACGAGTATATCTAGATCTATAGATTTTAAATTGAGATCAAGCTTGAAGGTAAATAAAAAATGAATTAAAAGAATATCTAAAAAGGATCTAGTACTAGTAAATATATATCTATATTTATCAGATATATATTATAGCGCTACATTTCTGCAAATCTAAACCTAAAAAATATTTGTGGCGTTTTAAAAAGTTTTGTTCTGTTTATTTTTACATACGCGGAAAAACATTTTTAAGATGTGTAGTTCTATATGAAACGTTGACTTAAAAGTTAACGAAAAAAAATAATGGCTTATACATCTGATGGTAATTTATTTGAAAATTAACAGACGTAAATAATCATATAATGCTTCTATTGTGGATAAACAATAACACAGAATAATCATTAGCTAGATATGAAATCTAAATTTAGTGCCTCATCATATTAAAAAAAAATACATTATATAGATCTATTATATAAAAAAAAATCTAGATCTAGACAAAAAAATAGAATCTAGTTCTAGAGTAGAATCTAGTTTATGCTATTCGGACACCTAGATCTATACCAGGCTATAGGCCCAAATTTGAAAGTTTGACTTTGACAGCGCATTATTTGACAATGGTTTGACATAAAAAAGAAAATGAAGTATCGAAATCTTCCTTAGTTTAAGGAGAATAAGGATGACTACTTATATTTGTCTAATTTGTACCCCTAACCTATAGTCACTATAGAGTAGTATATTTGTTATTATATTTAAGGTCAAAGAGGCTGTGTGTTTTCATTTAATTCTGACAAATTTGACCCACATTATTTGATTCCGGACACCATTATTTATTTCGGACAGTCTCTATATTTAGGCCTCAATAAACTCAGATTTTAATTCTTTACTAACATTAACTAAATTTTAATATCCCCAGGCATAACTCCTCACATTAAATCATTAAGATGTTTTGGAATTATGCATAAATACGAACACAAAAAGTAAAAATATGAACACACTTATTCTACCAAAATTAGGTCACTGGGATAGTGACTTCTATACCAACTTTTAGACTTATTTTATGTTTGAATTGTTTGCATGATTAGATGTGTGTTGAATGTTGTTTTTTTTTGTTTATTAATTTAATAAATTTCTAATACTGATGTCAGAGGATCTTTTGTAGTATAATACATGTTAGGATAGCCATTCTTGCCTAACTGAATCCTCTATATTCTCTCTATGTAAATCTAGATCTATCTAGTAGGTCTAAATCTAAGCATTTGACTTTATCAATGTACCAAGCTCAGTCCCAACATTTACCCATTTATTCTCTATTAAAAAAACAACAACAAATGAACAAATATAATATAAGATCATTTTTTATTGATGTCCAAAACTGGCTGTCCGAAATAAATTTTGGTAAGAAAATCGTAATTTTTATATTCAGACACCCTCTATTTTATTTTTTTATTTGTATGGAATCATACAATTTGGCTTATAAATGAAATAAATCAGCTCCAAAAACAAAATAAATATTGCCGGACTCATTAGTATAGACTTAGCCAATCAAAAAATATAGTCTTACCCTAGGAAGACATAAAGTCATCCGGGTAACATAGGAAAAAACAACAACCTGACTAACAAATTTGAAATTCGTTTTCCTTACATAAAAAGACAGCTAAATGGAAGGAAATTGGGATAGAATCATTGGAAAATGGAAAAGCACATTATACAGCCTGCTAATTTTATAATAAATATTAAAATAATTATTTAATGACCACGAAACCAGCGAATGTCCGAATTCATGTAATGTCCGAATTAAATAAACTACTATAGATCTAGAGGCTAGGTCAAGCTAGGAGCCTAGACTCTAGACTATTCTTAGTTCTAATTCTACTTCTAGACTAACTTAAAAACTAGTCTACTAGTCTAACTCTAGTAATCTTAGTTACTCTAGTCTAAGTCTACTAGACTCTAGTCACTCTAGATCTAACTGAGTCTCAACTCAAACTAGTAGTCTCTAGAATAGAATATAGTCTATAGATTCTAATTCTAGATTTAGAAATGTTACTATGCGAAGTATGTACTACTATGTAGAACTAGTGAGTGAGTAGTAGAAGTTAGAACTAAACTCTAAACTAAGAATAGAACATTATTAATTAGATCTATCATTCTAGGATGGCTGCCTGGTTGTGCGGTTTGCGCGCTGGACTGTCATTCGGATTTGTCGAGGGTTCAAATCCTGCCCGCTCCCATCCCCGTCGTGCTGCGGGAGGTTGGACTAGGAACTAAACTATCTTCAACTCTGAAGTCTAGATCTAGAATTCTAGAATCGGGGGGGGGGGGGGGGGGGGGGGGGGGGGGGATAAATCCCCCCCAACTCCCCCCCCCCCTCAAAAACAAAATCTAGATTGATATGTTAATTGCTATTGATAATGAATCATAATATATATGATAATGATTGTTATATTTTAGATCCTCACACTCTGACTTACACAGTGTAACAGTGTGTTGTGAGTTACACAGTAAGTTATGTAGACTGAGTTTTCCAGAGTTAAGTTAAGTTCAGAATCTAGATTCTAGACTAGATAAAAAGTAGATTGACTTGTACTTAGATCTATTATAATATTAGATCTTACTTATCTAGCCATCCTACTCAGCTGACTCTTAGACTAGACAAGTTTCTAATCAACTGGACTAGTCTAAGAATCTAAGTCTATAAGTCTAAGACATCTAGAAGTTAGATCTAGATTGACTAGATCTAGATTACTAGCTAGATAGATCTAGATTACTAGCTAGATAGATCTAGATTTATTCTAGTTAAAATCTAGTACTACTAGTAGATAAGTGGTTTAGCCTTAGGACTTAGCCTTTATGCAGATGGGTAGTCATCCAAGACTAACTAATTTGTTGACTTTTGACTAGATCTAGAATATCTAGATCTAATAAACTTCTAACGTCACTAACAACTAAATGAGCCCCTCCTTAGGCTTCTGCCCTTAGGAAAAATCAGGAGCTGGCAACCCTTACGCCTTAGTGCTTTAGGCAGCTTGCAGCATATACATATATAGTATATAGTGAGATACCCATGACATATCATGCAATGCCAATATTGCTGATCAATCCCAAAGTGTATCATCTGCACTTGCTGTGACTTGCTTTTCCTATGGACAAATTAATTTTTAAAAATTTAATTAGCTGCATGGGTTATGGGAAACTGGAGATGGGTGAGCTGCTGTGTGGGCTACATTATTCTGACCCTAGTCAATGCCCAGACAATATAATTTCTGTGAGATGATCCATAGTAGCTTCATTACTATTATTTACTGAAGGAGGCCATAAAGTGATAAAAATATATATTTAGATCCACTCTTAAGTGGATGAGGTGCTATCTGAGAGCCATTGTTGCTTTAGAGCCAGTAGTGGTACATCTGACATGGTATATTTGTTTTTTGTGAAATTACAAGAAAAATGCAGAGAGTCAGAATTTAAATCTATACGCTGCCTTTGTGGATCTCACCAAGGCTTTCAAAACTATCAGTCATGATGGCTTTATGGAGGTTTTGACCAGGCTCAGATGCCCACCTATGTACTTATCTATGCTGAAGCAGCTTCTTTTGGGATAAAAAGGCCAAATTAGATACAATGGTGGCCTGTCTGATCAATGTGTTAATCTTCTATGTCTACTGCCCCATACAAAAAACATAGGAAATAGTAATAACAGAGCTTCTCTATGCGCTTTACTAGTTTACAGTGAACATGATCTCCAGATCGCAGTCAACAAATTTGCATATGCTGCCACCTCTTTTTGTTTATCTATAAACCTCTGGAAAACAGAAGTCACCCAATAAATTATAAAACCTACTCAACCCAAAGATCACTTTAAATGGACACCCCCTTAACATGATAGACTTCTTATATCTAGGAAGCATAGTGCCAAATAACACATTATTTTCAAGGAATGTTGATAACCATCTGAAGTACTGAGCGCCTACAGGTGAGAGTTTGGCAGACTAAATAGCTCCTCCTGCCTACAAAAATCAATGTCTACCAAGAAGTGGTCTTCTCGAACCTTCTATATTGTTCTGAGATGTGGGTGCTGTACAGAAATCAACTAAGACTTCTTGAATGTTTTTACCAAAAATGCTTGTGAAAGACTGCTTCTGACAGAGATGTCCTTGCAAACACCAGTATGGACAGTATAGTGGGACTTCTTTTGATCCAATAGCTACGCTGGGCAGGGCATGTATCCTGTATGGGGGACAATTGCATGCCAAAAGCAGTCCTTTTTGGTGATCAGAAAAGTGGTTGACGTAACAGAGGTGCCCCACCGACATGCTTTTAAGACTAGCTTTAGTGTAGGCTGGGTGTTTCCTCAGGCTTTTTTTAAATATATAAATATATAGTCCCCGCATTTTAAGGGAGTTTTCGGTCTTGGCAATTTTCTCCAATACTGACATAAAAGGAAACATCTAGGTCTGAAGACTGTAACCGGAATATCCATGGGACAAGGTGGGGTTGGCCAATGGTCCATTCTCCGCCATCCATAGAGCTCTCCAAATGGAACTTTTCTGCAGTAGAAAGCTTAAAGTGGACTGTGCCCTGGGTATGCCCTGTGGAATCGTCACATCCTGGATTCAGGCCCCTTCACGATGTCACATACACCAGATCCAGAAAAAAAAACACTTCATGATGGATTTATATCTAGTATTAGAATGTAGTGAGACAAGGACCTCCGTCTGGTGTAGTGCAATCCAGACCTCTTGTCAAAAAGCACCTAGATGGGAGGAAGGTCCACTATTATTCACTTAGTGAAATGCAAGTGGAAAGACAGTGGGGTTATTTATTTCTCTTGGTAATTTCCAAGCCCTGATACCCACACGGAGGAGTATCGCCACAGGGTGGAGGTTTGGAGTCAGAGATTTCCATCTCCTAGATGGGTTGCGTTATTTAGGCTGACGTGCCCCATCAACACGGAGCAAAGAACAATCTACAATCTTCCAACTAAGAACAGGACACACACCACTATTAAATTACCACCTGAACAAAATAAACTTCACACAACTACCCCTTTGCAGACACTGCGCCCACCCCTTTAAAACCGTAAACCATATCCTCTTTGAATGCCCCTCCCTAATCCACCTTAAGCAGACCCTACTTCCACTACAGCCCAACATAACCAACACCCTGGACTGAAGAAAACAGCACACTTTTTTTCCTTGGCACAGTCTGCAAAAGAGCTTTCAGATCAGCAGCAATAAAGCTGGCCAGAAGAAGAAGAAGACTAGCTTTTTATTTTTAAGTATTTCAAGTTTATTTAATTTTTTTGATTCAGGCAATCTATTCCATACTTTGAAATGAAGTGTGCTTATAGACAATGGAAAAACATGTTTGTTTGTTTTTTACTTGTGAGTGTGTTTTTAGAGCAATGTGTTCTATGTCCCACTCAGTATGACAAGGGGAGATGATCAAACAATTTCTTTTTTTTTCCTCAATAAAATGTTGCTAAAAGGTTTTTGCCATAATTATAATTAATTTATCTTTTTTTTTTTCAGATGATATTATAAGGCGCCGGCTGTTAATCGATGGTGAAGGAGGCAATGATGATAAGAGGTTAAATAACCTTCTGAAAACCTTCATTAGGTGGTCAACAATGAAGGAAGATGATGAGAAGTAAGACATGCTTGTGTTTGTACATGTTTGTACTTTATCTTTCAGAGTTATATACCTTGCCAATGTTTGTACTTTATCTTTCAGAGTCATTTACCTTGCCAATGTTTGTACTTTATCTTTCAGAGTCATTTACCTTGCTGATGTTTGTACTTTATCTTTCAGAGTCATTTACCTTGCTGTTGTAGTAGTTATGGGGACAATTTTTTGTTAAAATTTGAAAATACTATTGAGTTCCCATAGCTAAAAATAAAATAGTGAACTCCATTGGGGGATGGGGGGATGAGGCGGAAATGTAGTTTGTTCATTGTGCTGGTTAGACAACATTCTCATAAACAGTAAATTTTTAAAGTCCATGATTTTTTAATGTAACACTTTTTAACTTTAATTTTGCAGCACTTCAATGTGTGTTACTAAACTGACAATATTTTAAAAATAAAGTCTCGTTTCAATATATTATTTTTCTCCATCAACCATGCTTTCAATCAATAGCTAATTTATAACACATATTATTGATTTTATTGTCAAAGATCTCTTATTTATCAGTGTGCTAATTATGCAATAAATTTACTTAACAGTAGCCAAGCTATGTATCAACGCATGCAGGCAATGATCGGTCAATGTGAGTACACTTTAGAAAAGGCAATGAACACCTATGAGATGAATAAACAGGAGCTGGAGAATTATGAAAAACTAAGCAAAGAAATAGGTAATTTATCATTGTTCTATATTTTTTAGAAGATAAATATTTCATCTTTAATAATAGATTTTCATTCATATTTGGTAATTTTTATCCAGTGGTGGATTAATGTTTTCCTTGATCAACAAAATTTTAGTTTGAATTTCGTGTGTGTTTGTTCTTCACCTGGTATTCTTATTGTCATGCTATTTTTTTAATTTTTTTAAATATTTTTTTAAACTTATCTTTTTTGTATTGTTAGGTTCTGTTTTCATCCTTGCCGATGCCTATGTGATGTATTGATCGCTGTTCTGTATTCATCTATGTGATGTATTGATCACTGTTCTGTATTCATCTATGTGATGTATTGATCACTGTGATACATTCATCTCTGTGATGTATTGATTACTGAGTTTTTTGTCCTAATGATTTTGCATTAGTTCAGGAACAAAAGTCAGATTATTTGCAGACAATTGCATAATATATAGAACAATAAAAACAACACAAGATACAGAAATTTTACAAAGAGAATTAGATGAATGGGAAGCGTGGTCGAGAGGCTAAGTGTGCTTGAACTTGGCTTGGCTTGGCTACCTAGAAGGGGGCTCGAGGTTCGACACCCGACTCTGGCAGAGTTGTGTTTACTGAGCGCCTAAAGGCAGCATGGAAAACTAACTCCTAGATACCCCCTCCCCCCCCCACCGGTCCACAAATGAGATTGGACCAAAAGCGCTCTGAGCATGCTATAAGCATGAAAGTAGCGCTATATAAAAGCTATAATAATAATAATAATTACAGAAATGGGAATCTAATTGGAGCATGTCTTTCCACCCAAGAAAATGTCAGTTATTAAGAGTAACAAAAAAACTAAAACAAATTAATTCCACTTATCTTATTCATGGTAAACCACTAACGCACACTAAAAATGCAAAATACCTAGCAGTTATAATAAATGAAAAACTGTCATGGAATCCCCATATTGATGAAACTATCAAAAAATCAAACAAAGCATTAGGGTTTATTAAAAGAAATTTCTATAAATCAAATAAGAACACAAAACTAAAATGTTATTTAACCTTGGTTAGGCCAATAATAGAATATGCATCCTCTGTTTTGGACCCCTCAACTCAAGAAAACATTAAGAAACTGGAACAGACACAAAATAGAGCAGTGAGATTCATAATAAACGAATATTCACATTTGACTAGAGTAACACCTTTAGTAAAATCACTTAATTTAGAAAGCCTTCAGGACAGAAGACTCAAAAGTAAAGTAGCAATTATACATAAAACACTGAACCGTAATCTTGAAATACGAAAACAAAATTTAATAAAACACTCAGAAAGAAACAAAGATAAAGGCACATTCCTCGTTCCATATGCTAGGACAAATTTGTACAAATGCTCCTTCTTCCCTAGTGCTATTAGAGCATGGAATGGTTTGCCTGATCTAGCCAGGAAAACCAGTGACGTGGCAGAATTTAGGTCATTGGTTAATATCCATGACTGAATGCATAATCACTGTGATATATTGATCACTGTGATATATTGATCACTGTGATATATTGATCACTGTGATATATTGATCACTGTTATATATTGATCACTGTTATATATTGATCACTGTTATATATTGATCTCTGCGATGTACTGATCACTGTAATGTATTGATCTCTGCGATGTACTGATCACTGTGATATATTCATCTCTGTGCTGTATTCATTACTGAGTTTTTTGTCCTAATAGTAGAATTTTTTACTTTTAACATTTCTCTTTTGAATGTTTGCTCTTGGTACTTTTTGGGCATTTCATATATAACCTGAACTGAGCTTTGTACAGATATTTATATAGGTTGGTCTAACAGTTTTTTTGTTTATCTAAAGTACCAGGTATATGGATAGTTTTAAGTCAGAAAAGCAAATAAAAGTTTTAAATTCTGGACAAAAAAAAAAGCTGCAAACATGTACAAATTAATGTATACAAAATCCATCAATAAAATATTTATATAGAAACATTTTTTTTTAATAACTATAAGTAATGATGACTTTTCAACAGATGACAAAATAGAAGAAGCCACAAAAAGAATTAGTGAAGCTAAACAAGAGCTACAATTAGCCAAATGTATTCGAAAAAATAGACAAGGTAATAAAATTTAAATATACACAAGTATTTATAGATAGAGAGTCTTATTTTTATTAAGTCAAACTTTTTTTCCCCATAAGCTTTGATTAGTTGATATATTCTTAACTGAACTTATTATTTATAGAATTTCTTTATTGATTTCTTTTATTCTTAAGAATATGACAATTTGGCAAAGATTATACAACAACAGCCAGACAGGCAGGAAACAAAAAAGTAAGTTATTGTTCTTTGTGGAGAGGCAGACTAGTTCTTATAAGATTCTTGATGAGCTTGAAATGATAATAAATTGTTTATACCATTCTTGTTTATTAGAATACTGAAAAATAATGCAAACAAATATAAACATCTTTTTTTTTTTCCAGGCAGTTAGAAGCACTAGACAAGGAACTTTCCACATTGGCGAAAACACGACAACAACTTGAAGAAAAGGTTTTACTTCATTTTATAATGAAACTATGTTAAAAGTCATTTAGTAGTGTTAATAAATTCAACATCAATTTACATTTGATAAAATAAATATAGATCTAAAGCACATTTGAAAAATTGTCATATAAAAATTAGTAGTTTATTTATCTAAAACTATCTTGCTGATCTGCTTGTTTGATTTAAAAAAAATTAAGTTTCAAGGAATAGCCTTTGGTATGCTATACCTTTAAAAAAAAATACTTGTAGATCTAGTCTCAGACTATTTGTGCTTGTTTAAGAAATATTATAAAGGTGTTAAGCATCAACCACTACATTGAGCTTATGATTGGTTCACGTAATTCTGCAGGTCAAATAATTCATCTTTATCAAATCCATTAGACAAGCATGAAAACTTACAGCTAATGTAGACAATGTTGCAGTAATGCTGAGCATATCCATAGCCATGAATATAACTAGCTTTTTTTCTATTTAATTATAAAAATTATATATATTATGATTTATTAGTAGAAACAAATTATATTAAGAATTTATTGCAATGAGAGTGATTTAAAACCAACAACTAAAACTACATTTCTTTTGTTCTCTTCTCTAGTTGGAGCTAAGGAGAAAACAGTTTATGGTATTAATTACATCTATACACGAACTACAGAGTATATTAGAAGGTATGAGTTCTCTCTTAATATTGTACTACCTAGAAAATACTTTTTCAGACCAAAGCCATGCTTTGGATGTAGACTTACTTAGACACAGATCCTCCCACAACATTTAGTGCATAGGACAGCAAGCTGTCTCAACCAAGATCTGTCCTATGGGATGTTGTGACAGATTGGCGAAAGTGACGTGTGTTTGGCTGATTTAATGTCAAGGGGATGATTATTTTTGAAATGATCACACACCAACCCGTCAGCATATAAATCGGGAGCAGACACGCATCGAGACAAGCAATGAAATAGAGATACAAAGTTAAAATTGAAGAATATTTATTACATAAATATTTACATAGAAGAATAAAAAGGGGAGGGTTTGCATCTATCTCTAATCAATATTATATTTTATCATCACTCGTGCACTTAATAAGAAAGTATGTCACTTTGTCTTCTGAACTTAGCTGGTTGTCCTGCTTGGGTCGCAGCTGGCTGTGTCCTGGCTTGAGGTCTGCAGCTGGAGGTGGCGCTCTAGTGGGTAGATGGACGCCGGTGATACAGTTCTTGTGGAGTCTCAATCCAAAGTTCTGATATCTGTGGTGGGCACAGTAGGGCGGGTGGTTGGCTACCGTGGGCACAAGGGCAGAGCTGATCTTGCCATGGGCAGCGTAGTTAGCAGGATAAGTCCAGTGAGTTGCGGAGGGTTTGGCATAGCTATGACGTCTCGCACAGACTCTTGGTCTATAGGGACGTCGCACCAAATAAGTTGACAGGTGGGCTGTCAAATAGGCAGGCAAGTAGAGCCGATAGCGCCAAGTAGTAGAGTTGAGTAGATCCAAGTAGGTAGTAGATGATACTCAATAGCAAATAGGCTGTAGTGCAGTGCTGAATGGCACTAAGTACATAGGTGATTGATCTGATAAATAGGCAGACACCTGAGGGAGGCTGCGGATAAATAAAGACAAGTTAGGACATGTCTCTTATGCATCTTATTGATGCCCTCGACTGAGGTGCATTCGTCAGATTGGTAAAATTGCTTTAGAGCACAATAGGGAGATGGTGACAAATGGGATTGGGAAAATAGATGGCTGATAATAGCAATATAAAAATGTACATAAAAGGGGAAATAATAATCTCAAATACACAACACAAGTGGAAGGAGAAAAGGGGGGGGGGGCGGAATGGGCGGTGGTCAGCGACCATGGAGAGGGTGTCCGTTCAAGGGGCGCAACTCTCGTTGGAGAAAAATTAGTGAAGCGGGGATAATTCATATCTCTTTTCTAAGCGCAGTATTAGTGCGCTAGTAAAATTATCAAGGCTGTCAACAGAGATAAAGGGAATAAAATAAGATGTGCAAATATATACATGATTGCATCAACGATTAATAGATTAATGCAATACATAAATAAATACATATGCCATGTTTATGTTTTCTACTTACGACAGTGCACTAATTAAACATAAATGAAATAATAAAATACACATGATAATCTCCAGTGAGAAATATGCACAAAGTAATTAAGTGGAACTGTGATTAAGTTCGGCTTACCACCAGGTATTCCTCTAAGAGTAAGAATAAATGAAATAGTCCAGACTCGATTGCTAGCGATAGAGAAATGGGCAGGTCTGGTTTGAATTAGTCTACCTTTTAAAAGCCTGGGAGAGACGGGCGGAAACAGGAAATGTCTTAGGCTTAAGATTATCTCTCACGAGGGGTGAATTTGACTCGAGATGGGAGTCGCACCTTGGAGTGTCGAGAGGCGTGTTGACCCGAGTAATCTCTTTGATCAGAGAGAGATGTGGGAGATGCGGGGTGAGGGGGGGGGGGGAGAAAGATTGACTTACATTCCACCCAAGGTGGTGTCAACTGCGACTGTCAGACCCAGGCGGGTAAGACCAAAGAGACTGTGTTTATCTTCCCCCAATCAAGGGGAGATAAGTGAAAGGACGCAGCCTAGCTATCTCCAGTGTGGTTGACTAAGTCTAGCCTGAAGAGGAAAAGGTGGGGCAGGTGAAGAAATTGGGGATAGGACGGGGAAATAATTAAAATAAAGTAAATAAATAATAATAAATAATAATTAATGCTGTGATAAGTTTGAGCGACTTTTGACAGCAAGGTTTTGACTTGTCACAGATGTAGAGCCACAGAAAAACCTCCCCACTGTCAGAACTGAGTGGTTGTCAGCCTGATTGTTAATTCTGCCACATTTTTGTATTTAGTTTCGACTGAAGGGTTTGAGATTTTAAAGGATAAGAGACTATATTAAACTTGAAGATAGTTTGTTTTTTTTTAAATTGAGTGTGGAAGTTGTAGAAAGTGTGTTTGGATATTGAGAAGTGGAGTGTGATTTTTTTGTCCAGCTGTTGTCCTTGAAATTTGAGATAAGAACTCCGTATTTGGATTTCACTATAACATTTTGTATGCTTGATCTTGTTGTGATGATAATTCTATTGAGTTAAATGGATGTTGGTTGTGATTGATTGTTGTAGCATCTGTTGAAGTAAGTTTCATTATTGGATTAATTTAATTAAATTTAAATGATTTTAGTGTATCATTGTGTCATCAAATCTTTGATAGACTGAGAGCTTTAATAATAAAGCAGTTTCTCTTATATGCTAAAATCAATTACTGCGGATCAGATCTGCAAACATATACAAAGAAAGTGTATATTATGCCACTATTAATTAATGCTAAACAGTATTTTAAATTCAATGTTTAAAACAAACACCACACTGCTAGGTGACAAATAGTGAAACAAGATTAAATATTAAAATGAAAATTTTAAATTATGATGGAGATTACGATGGGAGCTTGTTATGGCTGCTAACAAATAAAAAAATATTTTTAGCTCATTTTTATATTTATGCATTGATCAGCTGTGTATGAGTTCATTACTTTAACCCTACCAGCCTTGAGCCCCTCTTTACTTACTATCATTTAAGCTCTAGACCTTAACATTATGATTTTTTTCATATTAATCAATCTCTCACAGTATCATTCAATGAAAGTAAAAACATAATTCTTTATAAAATTCTTACATTTAAGAGTCTAAATCTATTGAAATATTGATCAACTTTAGGTGCAGTGGCTGAGTGGTAAAGTACTTGGGTTCTGATCTGGGTGTCATAAATTCGAATCCTGAAGACTAGGATTTTTACTTGATCTTTAGGGTGCTTTTGAGTCAACCTAGCTCTGATGGGGCACAAAAATAGATGACTTTTACATCGTCTGCCCCATAGATCGCTGATGAAACTTTTAAAAAAATACTTTTTTTAGGCTTATTACAAGCCTATGTGCCTGGTAGATGTTATAAGAAATTTTTAGAAATTTGTTCATGTAAAACTGTCTCACTTCAACATAAACACAGGAAACATGTCATGTAATTATGATTGGCTGGTTATTTTTAACTTCTGAATCATTTTGATTCAATTTTGTATTTTAATGAAATATGCAAGTACCAAAAAAGCGGTCCACATGCATAACTGCCATTTTGGAACTCACAGAAAAGTGTAGTCGTGAAAAAGTGGTAGTGTAAAATGTTAACTAATATCCATGATTTTTTTTAAACTGCTTTTGTATAGCTCAACTTTCATGCTATAACTTTCTCTGTGCAGTGTGGTTCAATCTCTGTATGTGGACATGTAGGAGAAAAGGGAGAAGGTTTCCATGCTGCCTTTAGGGGCTCAGCAAATTTTATCATAACAATCTTATGTCACTTTCCATTTGTGCTCTAGGCATCTTGTTTAGTCTTGGCTAACAATCCATACAGTTGAGGTAATTCCATTAATCAAACAGCACATCACAACAAAATTGTACCTACCCTTACTTTATGTAGTTTAAAGTTTTAGTGAAATAATCTAAAGATAGATAAAATAAACATTAGGGTAGATTATCCTTGAGATAGATTCAAAAATGGTAAAGGAACATGTGAAGCAATTTTTTGTTTTTTGAGACATTGACAAACCACAAAAAAATGGTGGAAAAAAAACAACAACTCTTAACTTCCCACTTGTAATTGCTAGAAGTGATTCGTTAAATTTTTAAAATCTAATTTTTAAAAAATACATTTACATATTCTCATTACTCCTTGATATATATTGCATCTTGCATATCTCGCTCATGGTCATAGAGAGAATTGAAATGAACACTAAAATTACTGAGCAATTTGCTTGTTTTGTTTGACATGGTTTGAATGTTTCTTTAGAATTGAAGATAATTACATCATAGCTCTAGCAGAATGGCACCGGACAGGGTTAAAATATAGATGATTGAGATAACAGTAGAGCGCAACCACTAGTACTACTTTTATCATGAAAATAATTTATAGTTTATGTTTTAACTTGTTTTGTTTTTTTAGCTGATGACCAAACAAATGATGAAAACAAAGATGAAGACACAAACATGTCCAGTTAGTCTTCAAGTCATGTTCATTTTGTAAATACTTCATTAGAGATGTGACATTTCTGTTTTATATTTAGCCATGTAAGATGCCATGAAACCTATTTTGAAAAAGTAAAACATAAAACAAGTTTTAAATATTAATTTATTCATTTTTAAAATTATTTTTTAGATATTGGTGTTTGAAAAGAGAGTTGAACCAAAATGTAAATGATAAAATTTTATAGACAGTGAAAGAAAAATCCTTTGACATTAGAGTAAATAGGTTTCTTACAAATGATGCTAGCTAGAAATAAAGAAATAGGTGAGCACCACAAATATTTGATTTGAAAAATAGTTGGGCCCTACATGATTTCAAAAAATATGTTAGTAATGATTCTAGCTAGAAATCAAAATATAAGATAATAGTAAGTCTTAAAATAAATGTGTCTCTATATATTTACAGATACATTCAAAGAAAACTATTGACTTTTATGCTTTTAGAAAATGGAAATCCTATATATTATTCCTAATTTAAGTAAGTGAGATCAGAATTATTTAAATAAAAGCATTCTTTCACAGTTGTCAAGAGAAACAACTCGCATTGAATTTTAATAAGAAAGAAGTGGATTACACATATATCTATAATTGTAGACTGTCCTTAACCTTGAGGAAGTAAATGCAACTTGAACTGCTACACGCATCTGTAATACAATATTAGTAATATTTCTAAAACAAGTAAAGAACCCGGTAGTAGATTCGTAAAAGTCAGTATTACGTTTCAAGTTACCTAAACACTGGCCTAGACTAGGCTGTTATCTTTCTAGCTTTGATATGTTCACTATATGACATGTATTTAGACTTGACTGTTTTTCTCGAGTAGACTTCTTTCTTCTCTAGAGTTATAGAGTTATAGATTATGTATGCTATATGCTAACTGAAAACTCATACATCGTTAGCATTGGGGTTTTTCACAAACGTATTGCAAGTGAAGATCACAGAACCCATCATTTAGAACTGGGTTTTCGTCTGCGCCACTTTTAAGTTTGTATACACAGTTTTCAGGCCCGTAGTCACCGTTGTCTGGCTGGTCGGTTGCAAACATCATAGACTCCAGAGACGAATTGATCTCCTGTCCGTCTGCCCAGACGAAGTTTCCTTCTTGTGCCCTGTCGTCCAGACCTATCCAGTATTCGAGCGCAGAGTCAGCCATGGATGCAAACAATAAGAACTTTTCCCAGGACTTGGCCACGAAAAGCTGAGCCTTCATGCAGCGGCAGGTGTCTTCAGCCTGGTCGTAGGTCAAATTATTTGAGTACAAGGCTGCATAGACTGTGGCGGTGCCGCTAGAGTAGTTGTGATAGCTTAAAAACAAAACAAAAAAAAAATCGTGTGTAGGCCTATTAGTCTATTAAATGAATCTGAAATGTCGTTGAGAAAATATAAAATCTCCTCTAAATGAAACAACTATAGATTTAGGTCTTAAGAAGGGATACCTGGGCCTGGTGGAAACCTCGGTAGGTGTTAAATTAACCTTTCAGTGCCAGATTAAAACTAAAGAGGTTCTGAGCAGGATTTATATGTATATAAAATATAAAGTGTTCACAACTTTCTTTTTTTTTTTTTTGGTAATTTGTAGATACCCTTTGAAAGTTATCCACTGAGCAACTCTAGCTTTGCCATCCAACCGAGTTGCGATCTATAATCCTATAGTTTACCTTTTACCAATTCCTGCAAATGAGTTGGTCACAAATGTATGCCTAACATTCCCTTAGGTCAAGCCAACTAAGTAGAGAGATGGACCGTGAAATATGGACAATCTAATTTTAAAGCGAGAGAAAACACGCGGGGCGTTCCTATGTACAAATGCAGCTTAAAAAAATATATAAAAAAAAACATCACGGGATTCAACAGCTACGAGTTCGTAATACATTTGGTTAGCGTTAAATTACGGTTGAATTAATAAACGAAACCACGGGTTGATTCTGTCAGCAGGTCGAGAAACTTGCACCTCTCAGTTATAGTATTAACAAGGTTATATGTTAAATCAGCGTCTGCAATGAAGCTCCAAATGACGTTTGAATTTAAGTCCGACGTAAATATTTGTGTCTATGAAATTGTGAACGTTATGTTTCAAAGTACAGGAAGTTCAATGTCCTGATTCATTTGACCCCTTATCAAATGTTACAAACACACACACACACAAAACCAACTAACATACACATACACCACATGCCTTTTAAGCTAAAAAATTGAATGTGCTATCCTGCCTTACCTAAAGTCTGGATAGAGACTACATGAATCAACTAGGTAGACATCTCCATCGTCTGTGAAGTAAGTCAAGTTGGCAGTAAGTCCACTACATGGCGTACAGAGGCTTGTCTCTCTACTATAGACAAAACACTTGCAGCTATCTTTGTAACTGCAAGAAAATAGTTGGCAAAAGCAATCAGTGTCATATTGTCTTGCTAACATAAGGTTATTATTTTCGGCATTGGTAATGTATATAAGCACTCCACTACCTATAAAAATTCAATAGAATGCCTCTTAAATAGCCTCTGAAAACCAGTCCAACTCACATGTAACTCAGATTTTGTATCCGGTGGAAATGTTATCACTAATAGGAGACTACCCACCTAGGAGAAGGAAAACTCCGAATCCAAACCTCTGCTGCTTTGCAGTTATATCCAAACATGGGAAAAAATCAAGAGCCCGCGAAGCACCTCAGGCCTAGTGCTACAACCTAGCAGAAGTTGCGACAGCTGCCGCGGATCCCAAACTTCATCTGCCGTTCTTTTGGACACATCAGCTGCTTGGAGAGGGGGCAACTGCTGTGTGAGCTTCATCGTTCCGTCCTGAGCAAATGCCCATGCTTTCACCTTATTTCTATGAGATGATCCATAGCCACTTTCGACTGAAGGAGGCCATAGTAGCCTAATTAAAAGCCCAACATTTGTTTCTTTCATATGTTTCAGATGCTCCATCACAACTGAAGATAATTAATTTCATCTTTTTCCAAACTTCCTGCGGGACGGCAGGGTATCGAACCCGGGACAATTGAGAGTTCACATTAAACATGAGTAGGCAGCTATCGTTACCCTAAAGCTAATACAAAATACTTCTTTCGATATACATGCAAAACGATGCTTAGGGGGGGGGGGGTCCATTATTACCATATACACACCTTTGCAAGCATCTGATGGCGCATTCCACCCTTGACGTAGACGTCCAGGTTGTGTTCAAGCGTATTGGCCAACAGAAATCACCGGCTCGTTTGACAAAAGATGTAGTGTTATATCTGGAGTGCACTGCACTGTTTAATGACAGGAGCAGCAATGAAGCTATAGAATAAATAACAAAAGAAACTATGAAAGATTAGTATAAAGATAATGATTCGCATTTTTGACTAAATTACAGCCGAATAAGTTCTTAATAAATGATCTCTATCGTCTCGATCTTTTTGGTGTATCCGGTTTACTGAATTACAGTACTGATAAGCTATAAATATTCAAAAGCATAATAATTAAACCAAATCGGAGTGGGTTTTTTGAATGTATAAACAGTTGTTTTAATTTTTTGTGTGTGTATATTTTTTGTTGTTCATAATTTATAAAACACACTTTTTTTTATAATTCCCCCCACCGAAATGACTATTTCATGAACGCATATTGTGAACTATTGATGGCTGCCTGGTCGTGTGGTATGTGCTTGGGACAAGTTGTCTTGATGGTCCCGGGCTCGAACCATGCCCATCGCAATCTCCCTCCATTCCGTGTGATGTAATAATCTTCAATTCTGACGGAACATCTGAAAAATGTAAAACTAACTATGAAAGGTCAGATTCCTTCCTGAGACCACGATATTGATTTGCTCCCCAATCACGTATATTATAGGCCAAACGCAGTTTTCTCACGTTTAAGTTGGTGTACTATCAATTCATTAAATTATTTTCATGTGCACTAAAAATTGCATCGATTTTGTTTTCTATTATTCTTTTATTTTATTTTCGGACAATGTTAAAACCCACACGCACATTCTAATGTTTGTGACATAAGCATAATTAAATGAACACAAATATTTGACGTAAAAAATATATAATCTTCATGTACATAGAGAATGATTTTGTGGTCATCTTCATGTACATAGAAAATGAAATTGTGGTCATCTTCATATACATAGAGAATGATTTTGTGGTCATCTTCATATAGGCCTAAATAAATAATTATTTTTGTGGTCATCTTCATGTACATGAGAATGATATTGTCGCATTATTGTGGTCATGTTCATATACATAGAGAACGATATTTTTTGTCATCTCTATTTACAAACAGAATGACATTGTGGTCATCGTCAATGTAGTTGGATTCCAAGGGGGACATTGGAATCATTGAGCTTCTTATAGATTATATAGAAAAGGATATTGTGGCCATCTTCATGTTCATATAGAATGATATTGTGGTCATCTTCATGTTCATAGAAGATGATATTGCGATCATTAGAATGTACATGAGAATGATATTGTGGTCATCTTCATGCACATAGATAATGATTTTGTGGTCATCTTCATGTTCATAGAAAATGATATTGCGCTCATAATAATGTAGCCTACATGAGAATGATATTGTGGTCATCTTCGTGTACAAAGAAACGGAAATATTGTAATCATATTCATGTACATAGAAAAATTAGAAAAAGATACTGCACTCATAATAATGTACATGAGCATGATATCATATTAACTGTAATCATACACACTTTATAAATCAGTAAAGCACCTAACCAGGGCCGGATTTAACTAAGTGGAGGTAATCACGCTCATTCGAATGTTCTAATAAAAAAAAAAGCCCTGAATACTTTTGAAAAAAGTATAAATCTAAAAATCATGCCATATTAATAAACAAAATAAATAAATAGAAGTAAAGTATTTTAAATTTCATCTGGTAGGGAGCGTGGTAAAGCTTTGACTTACTCACAGACTACAGAGGGAACTCGAGTTTGAATCCCTGCGAAGACTGAGATTTTGATATTAGGGATTTTAGGACGTCCTTAAGTCCACCCCAACTTGACTGGGTACCCGACCTACGTTGGGGAAGTCAAGGTGGTTGGGTTGGAACGGCACCTTCGACATAGAGGGGTCACGGAGGTCACGGTTGAAGGCGTGGTAAGGCTGCCTTGAGTCCACCCAACTCGACTGGGTACCCGACCTACGTTGGGGAAGTCAAGGTGGTTGGTCGTTGTGGTGGCCACATGACACCCTCGCTAACGTCTGGCATGGAAACAGATATGTGAAATGTGTACCTAAAATCCATCTCACTTTTCTTCTTTTTTATCCTTAATACACGAATTTTCTTTAAAACTTTGTAGGCCCTCTATTTTTTTTATATTGTAAGTCGTTTGATGGCCTCGGTAAACAATGAAAAGTAGGCCTACAACTGGTTTAATTTATAATCATTATAATGATATCAAATTAAAAAAAAAATCACTTCATAAATGTAAAGTAACTTAAAATTTATATATTATTGAATTCGATTAGAAATCAAACGGTTGTATGCTAGTCATACATAATTAGGAGTAAAGTATATGTAGTATCCGTATATGCTAGAAAATCACATCAGTATTTTTTTTTACACATAATTATAATCTTACTTGTTAGTTCTACAAACCACAGCATGGTTGAAATAATTTATTGACATCAGTCACCTGAACTACGTTCGATTTTATGTAGAAGTGAATAAATAAAAAAACAACAACACTAAATGTAATCAAACGTGTGAGTTTCTAATTGTCATTTAAACAGTGCAGTTATCTCTCTTTGATCCTATTTTATTTTTTCTTGTGCATTGACTTTTCTCCCTCTGAATTTCACGCAAGTCATTTTCAATTACATTCAGGCTTGATAAAAGAGAAATCCCAGAAAAAAAAAATCGGTGATCAACAGAGTGAATTGAAAGAAATCAATGGCATGGTAAAACATTTCAGTTGTGGATGCGCTAAAACACTTCACTAATGCTCACAACTGTGGCAACATGTATCATTACACGTGTCTGAACTGGAGTAAGATAACAATGGAATATAACAAAAATACTTGATTAAAAACAAAGCTTAAATTAAATGTAATTGAATCAATCGTGTCATTAATTTGTAATGTATCTAGATTCTAGGCTAACAATAATAAATCTGTGCGATTGGAAATATTTTCACCAATTCATTTTAGCGTAATTTCTTAGCCTGCTCGGTGCGATATGGTCTAATCAGTGAGGGGAAGGGAGGGGTATCTGCTAGAAGGATTACGTGATGGCTTTTTAAAAATTTAAAAACAAGTTGTTTGACTTGAATTCGAACTCGAGTTCTGAAGCCTCCCAAGCCGACACATTATTAAAAAGCCAGTCAAGTGCTGATGAAAATAGAATGTTTTAAATTTATCTTTTGTTAGATTCAAATTTCCAAGGCAATGACCTAATTCTCTACACAAGGCTTATCTCCCCTTAGCTAATGCTGTCTTCATATAAAACTTAATTAATAATGATTAATTGATTAAATAATTGGTCAATTTTTCAATTGATCCATGTTTTGTTAGGCGCAATGAATAATTGTGCAAAGGTTCATCTTGATCCGAGAATGGAACATAACGTGTACAGGATGTGTACCAGACAGACAGAAGAAGTTGTCATAAGTTTTGTACAAAAAAACAACTTTATGCTGTGTGATGCTACAACACATTAAATGAGCTTGGCTCCAAAATAAATTGAAAAAAAACAACAACAACAACTTCATTTCTATGACCGAAATTTGTTTTGCAAAAGTAAAATAAATACATCTTACGCCTACATTAATGTCTTAAACTAAGCTAGGCATGTTAGGATTATATCGCTGTATATCGCTGTCTTAGACTAGGTTAGGCATAGTTAGGGTTATGTCAAAAAAATAAACAAAACAACAACAACAAAAACAATACAATACAATACAATAGAGATCTAGAACAAGTTGTTTTTTTTAACTGTGTGTGTGTAGGTAGTTTCGTTAAAGTTATGTTTCATTAATGTGGATCTAAAACTAATGAGAGATAAAATACTAAATGTGTATTGAAAACCACGGCCTGTTCAACCAGTGGTGTCTAAGCAACTACCCAGTGCTATTTAAGTCCGTCAAATCTTCTGCACAAGGTGCATGTATTTGAAATGTTTATGTCTCAACGTTTCTACAGGGTTCACTATGTTGCCACTAAGTTCACAGGGTCACAATTATACCGCTCTGTATCTTATCGTTGTCTCAAAGTCAAGAACGCTACTGTTGGGAGGATTGCCGGATAGTCTACATCGTGGTTCGAAGATGACCACTTTGTCATCCAGGGGGCTGAGGGCTTTGCACTGGGGTTTTATGCCTCCTCATTTGGCTGGTGAGACCTATGTGAGCCCGTAATGTTCGGCCTTGCTTTTCTTCTCTGGCGTTTTTCTTCTGCCAGCGTTGTTCTCTTTTCCTCAGCAACCTGTGCGCCAGTTTTCACTGCGCAACGCCATGATGCTCCGTCATGTGCCCCTGTCTCCCAGGTGGCTGGGTCTATGCTGAAAGCCTTCAGAGAAGCTTTGAGGGTGTCCCTGAAGCGTTTTCTTTGACCGCCTTTCGAGCTCTTTCCTTTCCTTAATTGGCCATACAGGAGTCGTTTAGGGATGCGGCGGTCTTCCATTCTGCAGACGTGTCTTGCCCATCGCAGTTGGGACTGCATCAGAATTTTGTGGATGCTTTGCAGACCCGCTCTTCGAAAGACTTTAGTACCTGGTATTTTGTCCTGTCATTTGACATTCAGTATTTTTCTTAGACATGGAAGTGGTTCAGTTTCTTTGCATGTTTTCTGTACACTGCAACACTGTCTACGTTTCTGAGGCAGAGACTTGATGGCAGACCCATACAGATAACAGGAACGACCCTTTCTAGTTTCCCCACAAGAATTCTTCCTGACCAACAACGGTGCAACCTACACTGCTTCTCACCTGCTAACCACACTGGCAATGATCTCTTCTACAACTCAGGCGGTTCCAACTTATCTCTAGTTCTGTTTCTCCATCTATATAACCGGAATCAACAGTACACCATCTTGTTTCTACCTTCTGTTCATCACTCGTCTTCAACAGTGCACTGTGGCGCACCATATGCTTCAGCGTAGAGCAGACGGTATAACAATTTTCCTACGTTGCACATCTCCCAGTCTTCTTCGATATATTAAAAAATGTCATACAAGAATTTTCTTGCTCGGCATTTTCATGCTGGCCATAATGTACGGGTCAAGCATTATCTCGTGCAGTCTTTACATGTCTTACATTGGATGTGATCGATGGCGATCATGTTTTAAATTCATATTTTGTACAGAAGAAGGATTGTTATTATTGTGAGCTTGCGCTCCCAGAGCTATATTTTTATGTATTCTATTTTTTATAGGCTAGTGCCAAATTTATTATTTGTACTTTCGCTTTTTGTGTAGGTTAGGGTGGGGTGTATAAAAAGTGATGTACTACATGCTGTCTTAAAACAGTTCAGTGTACAGTTACTGCTTTTAGCTTCTGCTATTGAATACTACTCTGCTGCAATTACACTGCTGTTTTAAGCTGCTGCTGTAGATTTATTTTGTTTCTGTAGTGACTAGTGTAGTGTTGCCCTAGAGTTCTATTAGTAAACTTAGTTATACTTATAGTCTGCTTCTGTACTTAGTGAATACTAATAGTAAGGTACTAAGGCTAAGGTGTTCTTTTGTTTTGGTTTTAGTTATGAGTTGTTTATAGTAGTAGAATATTGTAGATCTAGACTAGTTTATTGTAGTGTGTTTGTGTAGATCTAGGTCTAGGGTAGTAGTTGTAGTGATTTAGTTAGATAGTTGGCTTGGTTAGTTTGTTAGTGTTTGTAGTGGTGTATATTTAGAGGGTTTCAGTTAGTTGATGGGTTCAGTAGTAGTGGTTAGTCAAGTTTGTGTATATATATTATTTTATTATTGATTTATTTTTATGTAAAGTTTCGTTTTGTTTATTTATCCTAAACTAAAGTTTCGTTGATGCTTTCATTTAGTTTAGGTTAGTATGTCTGGTTACTTAGGCGACTCTAGTCCCTTGGTCACCATACCGAGGTGCACAGATTGAGCCCACCCAGTAGCGCTAACATCTGCCTACTGCTAAATAATTTAATGTTGAGCAGTAAGAATAGGTCGCTCCCACTCGCGCCTGCCTGACCTGCTCACATTATTAACAAGAGTTTGTGATTCTAAAAAAAAAAAAAAAAAAAAAAAAAAAAAGATTTACTAGAATTTTGTTGTTAATTCATTGGTAAGCTTAGTTCTTTATCTTGGTAATTACTATTCTATCGAAAAAAAAAAGTAAATAGATAAAGCGATATTGTAATTTGATTTCATGCTATGTTCGCCTTGCTAAAAATATCAAAGCCTGTATCCCTTTGCTCACCAAACAACGGACTCTGGGGGTCCATCTTCGAGTTTGTGTTTTTTTGTTAACTATTTATGTGTATAAGCGTTTAAAAGAAAGGATGGCGAGCTTAAATAAAAGCTCCAGTTGCCACGCATGGTTGATATTTCGTCATAAGGAAGGTGATACACATCACTGAACTTTAAACAAACTTGGTACTTCCCTTCCACCTTTTACACATTTTAAGACCGTCGCGTGATTGAGATAAGCAGATCTCTTTTGTGTCTGTGTGTATGTGCGGTGTATGTGTGTGATCGTTGTAGCCCAAAGCAGTTCTTGATCTAGTAGCCTATGAGCTTCGTTGTGTAAACTTATTGATTTGGGACAGTGTGGTAGGCATTCCATTTGTTTTTCTTGTACACTATTGGTACCAAGCATGTAATGTCGGCCCACCGGATGTACATTGGTGTGTTCGCCTACTTATAACAGACAGACATATTGATATGTTAATAGTTTGATGTTTGCTTATCAGATTTCCAAATCAGCTTTTATTTTTGTTTTGGAATTCGATTTGTGTTGATACCGTTCCGTTCGCTTTCCGAACCATTCATAACCTAGATCTAGATCTATAGATCTGGTAGGCCTATTGGGTAAACAAAAAAAATATTTCCAGGAACTTTTTACATTAGGTAACAATTAAGGTATGTACGTATTCTATTAACCTAGCCAACTTAATGATTTTAATCCTGATTAATGTCTTTGAATATAAGTTTACAAACTGTGTTTAGGAATGCCTTTGATTGTTTGCAATTGCTAACAATAGAATCGGTGTGGTTTTATATGTGAGGCAAATAACTTGTTGATCGTTTCATCAAAATCACCATTAATTCATGCTATGATTCTTTTTATTTTGAATCGTAACACAGTGTTACTACATTGACGGAATATCGTCAACATGTCAAATATGTTGTCGAGTTAGCTGACAAAATAGACATGATAATATAACTATAGATTTTAAACGGCAATCGTTTTAGATATGTCAATTGAAATGTCTCGAGTTGTCCAAACCTTACAAACATTTTGATTGATTTGTAGTCTATAGAAAACTTGGGACAACGTGTGGAATTTCCGTGGTGCTATAAATAAAACCAGAATACATGTCAATTCAAACTTTTATTTTTTAAGCCTTTACTGCCCTTTACCATTTTGGTTTCCTCTGCTAGGATTAAAATGTAATACTGTAAAAGAATTTGTGATAAATGCAAAAATAAACGGGAAGTTAAAAAAAAAACAACAATAATCCAGAATTGAACTCAGTTGTCTTTTTATTGATATAGAGTAGATTGGTCACTAGATAATTTTAGCTATACAAACTAAGACACCAGAAACCTGGACGTTAAATATGAATCAACATGTGACAAAGATAAGCCAACACATGGTTAGAAAGTGTTGTAATAGTTTACCTAGAAATAATGAATAAGACGCATTATATTACGTCACTGCAGATCTGGGAACAATACTTTCCAAGTGACTCACTCCGATCTCCTCCCCCCCCCCCTCCCGGTCAACACACACCTTCAGCGCAAGCTTACCTTAACAACAAGTCGCATCGATCGGGCGACAGCGCTCACGCGGGAAATAAAGCACGTGACCAAATTTTTTGAGAATGAGTCACCATTCTTTGGTGTTGAGATAAGGAATAATAGTGTCCAAGGAATATAATTTTGTTGTGGTCAGCAGATAAATTGCTTTTGACTCCTTACGTTAAAGCAACCATTGAGAAAGTGGTAGAGTGTTTTAGACTTAAGTATACTTTCAATATCCATTTCATTATTTTATTATTCTTAATTAAAAAGGAATACCAGATCTAGTAGAGATTGAGATTTCAAGACTCCTTTTTTTTTCTTCTCTTGCTTGCAGTATGAAATATTATAACAGGCAGGCCTACAAACTAGGATTTGAAGAAATAGTATAACAGGCAGGCCTACAGACTAGGATTTGAAGAAATAGTATAACAGGCAGGCCTACAGACTAGGATTTGAAGAAATAGTATAACAGGCAGGCCTACAAACTAGGATTTGAAGAAATAGTATAACAGGCAGGCCTACAGACTAGGATTTG
The DNA here is from genome assembly GCA_030265305.1 of Biomphalaria pfeifferi. Classification (NCBI taxonomy): domain Eukaryota; kingdom Metazoa; phylum Mollusca; class Gastropoda; family Planorbidae; genus Biomphalaria; species Biomphalaria pfeifferi. The sequence goes on along the minus strand of JASAOG010000121.1, from coordinate 282,437 downwards.
AAGAAATAGTATAACAGGCAGGCCTACAGACTAGGATTTGAAGAAATAGTATAACAGGCAGGCCTACAGACTAGGATTTAAAAAAAAAACTAAACGGATAAAAAAGAAATAACATTATGACGCGTTTTCTTGTTGATGTGTTATCGGCTGTCGAGGTGAATCAATGAGCACAACATGTTGTGAAGGGTCGACTCTGACACATCCAGACCGAGGTAAAAGATGTCTAATAACGGTTTTCCCGACTACATGAGAGATGCTAGGGCCACAGTGCTGACGGGAGAACTCATTGATGTCTTGGCCATCGACCTGGAGAAGCATCATGAAGTAATTGCTAACAAACTCGGCTTTCCTAGAGACAAGGTAGGTTTGTTTTATTCAATATTATCTTATTTCTTTTTCAAATGGACCAGTCTATGAGTTAAAAATTACCCAATATCGTAATCGAGGAAAATAAAATGTTTCTTATATAAAGTGGTGAATGAGTGGTTAAACGCCTGGGTCTACGGCCATAGTAACTTATGATCTATTCATCATCTGCCGTATGGATTGCAAGGTCTGAAATGGGTTGTTAACTTTTTTAATGTGTGTGAATAACTTTGTTCTTGGCATAATATGTTTGTTTTAGTGTAACCCCTGAAAATACTTTGAGCTAGTTATATGCATAGTCTGAAAATTATGATGCTAAAAGTTTAATAAGATATACTTTATCTCTTGATGAGGGTATTTTTTTTATAGTCACTGATCTTCTCATACTCATATTGAGCGTAGTACTTGTCCATCTTTGACATTTGTTACTTGATTGTAATTATTTTGAAGAAACGTCTTGTCTATACTTAGGAATAGCATAATGCTAAAATATGAAACAAAGGAGGTGTGTTTAGATATAATTTTTATATTTATTATTAAATTTAGGCTACACATGGTAGTCGTAAATCAATAATCATCACACAACAACTGGCCTATAACAAATGCTCACACTGTCTTTAATTGTTCACATGAAACTTTCTTTCCGAATTTTTTCCCTCTGACATTTCCATTCAAAACACGTTTTCGCACCGCTCTACATTCTGCACCCCGACGTAACAGGATAGTTGTCCTAACAGGACGACCGAATCGGGCCCCGCTTTTGAAGGAGTCCGGCGCTGTAGCCTTGAGGTGAAAACAAAGTTTGTCAACTCAATAGATCTAGACCTAGATTTTACGTTATATTGTAAATGACTAATAGGAGCTTTTTAAAAAAAAATCATTCGTCAAACAAACTTCGATATAAAATCTCATAGACCTTCACCTTGTCTCTTATTAGTTCTATCATATCTCACATGTGATCGTCTGCTGTAGATCTTAAAAAAAAAGTCACTTCGTGTTTTCCTAAACAAATAGTCGCCGCGTATTACTAACGACAAACAAAAAAGTAATTAAACAAAATGTATTCCCCATATTCCTAACGCCAAATCGAAAAAAATAAAAAAGTATCGTATCCTATCTAGGCTTTTGACTTGGCCGAAGGTCTCATGTGGTGGAAAGAAAACCCAGGATCGACAGTTCATGTCCTCGTGTGCACCCTTACAAACTTGAGACGCACTGATTGTATAGAGAAAATTCTCCATGACATGGGTGAGTAAAAGTACACATATTTATATTTAAAATCTATACATTCTAAAGTATGGACATAAAAAATAACATTAATTGTGGGAATCTATTTATCTATCTATCTGTCTGTCTGTAAGTAATGTCCATCCATCCATCCATCTATATAATATAATGTTGTGTACAGGTTTGCAAAAGATAATGAAAAGCAGCTGAAATAAACAAAAAAATCTGCTAAATAAAAAGAATCGTATATAAATTCTTATACAAAATTCTCATTACAAAAGAACATATAATGTCATGTTAAACTTAAAGTTTTTGTTTGGCCTGAATAGAAAACCACGTGTGGTTTTATTTTGGAGACTATCAAATAAGTCCAAACAACTTTTGAAATTACTTCAATATACCGGTATCTCTGGTTTTCAAAGTGTTAGGCCTACTAGATCTAGCTCTTAGATTTCATTTATTTTTACCTGAAGATTTTTACGTTTGAATTGAGACTTAACAAAAAAATGGACGTTCCTCTATCCACCAAAGGCATCAACTGTCTTTTTAGAAGAGAAATGGGACAAAGTGGTTGGGTGTGACCCCAAAGCAATATGTTTCTTTGCGTTGTTCTAATCCCAGACATCACAAAATTGTAACAGAATTATTTAAACAAAAAAATGTTTCGTGTGTTAACGCAACAATCATGGCTGTAAAGTCCACTTCTAACCTGTCCATTTACTAAAAACTTTATAAAGATATCCAATATACGAAAAACACATCCAAATCTGTTATCTATGTCTTTGTTTTAACTAGAGATGAAAACCGAACCCAACTTTTAAAGTTCGGGTTCGGTTCGATGACGAGTATAGTTCGGGTCCGGTCCGGTGAAGTCTAAAGTTCGGGTTCGGTTCGATGTTAGGAAATTAGGTAATAAAGAAAATAAGTAATGTTTAATTCAATTATTAATTAGATAAAACAGCGATGTGAAACCTTATTCGACCGGTGGGCCATTTTAATTTCTAGCATTCGTGTCGCGGGCCACCTAACAGAAAAAATACAAAAAAAAAACAACAACGTTACATACAACAATAAAGCACGTATATTAGAAACCCGTGGATATAATTGTTTAAAAAGTTTCCCTTTCAGACCTTACGATCTATAGGGCAGATGATGTAAAGGTCATCTATTTCTGTGGTTCACGGTTAACGAGGGTGTCATACAACCATCACAACGACCAACCGCCTTAACTTTTCCCCAACTGACGTCAGGTACCCATTAAAGCATGGTGGACTCAGAGGCGACAATAAGATCCCGAAATTAAAAATCTCAGTCTTCACCAGGATTCAAACCTGGGACCCTTCGGATCGCAAGTCAAGCGCTTTACCAATCAGCCACCGCGCCTCCCACCTGTATATAATATTTACACTAATTGATGGGGTGTAGGAATTTTATTCAAAACCAACTTTGATGAGACAAGTTAAGCACTGAAGTTAGATGCACGTCTGCAAGGCGATAACGCCACAATGGTTTCGCCCCTTTCCGCCTTCTAAATGAAGAGCTGCAACTTACCACAGAGGTTCTGTTTGGCCTGACAATTTTTATAATAACTTTTGCCGCTATGTCGTCCAACCATACTTCTGACGGTATCAGTAGTCACTCCCACTAATTTCTCCCAAAGGAAAGAAGCCTTCTCCTTCATGATGTCTGAAACTTCTTTGAAAAGGTCTTTGCCAGTGGTGGTCCCAATGCATGTTCTTCATAGCAGATATCTTTCCTGTGATTTAAACATTGCTTTTCGTAGTACGAACAAGTAGCAAGAGTTGAATGCTACTAGATATGTCGGCGCTAATGGAAAACATTTTCAGCTCTTCTGCTCTATATCTTAGTTTTAGTTGAGATTTCTAATTGTCATGAGAAAAAGAGTGGTGGCTTCAACTGCATTCCTTTTTTTCATTACACATTTTTCTTGTTGGCTCAAACTAAGAATGCCGCCATATTTGTTTATGTTTTTGATTTCATAATTCTGTTTAAAGAGACGTTCTTTAAAAACAGCCACAAACATCTCTATACCAATAAAACATATTGGCTTATTTTCTTGCTCCATAAAAAGGCAAAGATCTGTCCAACTTGTTCTGGTAATTTCTACATTCAGAGTCTAGTTTCCTTCCTTCGACTCTCCTATTTCATTAGCGCACAAATATTAAATGTTACGGTACCATTCGAGGTGCATCAAAAGAAGACGACTCGGAATGTTCCAGGTGAGTGTTCCAACAATTAAAACTAACTGTCAAATCATGTTACTGAAACAAAGTTTTTATTTTTTCTTCCTTAAAAAATATTGCGAAATCTTTGATTCAGTTCGGTCAAGTTAAGGACAGTTCGATTGGTTCGGTTCTTAATGATCAGTTTTAAAGTTCAGGTTCGGTTCGGTCTTAAGTGAGGTTCGAGTTCGTTTCCCATCTCTAGTTTTAACCCAGTCCCGTTTTCAATAGGGCCTATTTCTTACAGATTATTTCTAGCCTGAAGTTATCTGGCAATTTTACCTGGGTCTCCTGCCTAAGTAGGCTAACTTGTTTTGAAAAAGGGGGGGGGGGGGGGGGGCTAACTGCTTTAGTTGGGGAGATGTTAAAGTGGCAAGGCGGGGAGAGATTGCAAGTGGTGTCCTGCTTCTACACAGTACCTGTGCTGTCAACATTGGTATGTCCTGGCGTAGCCAATCAAGGATGTCCCGTTTGAGAACCGAATTTCCTTTTCCTCTTAACGGATAATTCCTAAGTATTTAGCTAAAAAGAAAGTGGAAAAAACGTAGAGTCTGATGTAAAGCTTTGTCTACAATAATTCTAAAACCATTACAGCTCCATTTGTTTCACTCTCAGTGGATTATAAATTTAAATATTTTACGCATTCTAATACAACGGTGATAATGTAAATTCTTTAATTCAATGTTATTCGTATTGTGGTGACATTCCTTTGCTTCATTTAAATTGGATACATTGCATAGATCTAGAAATCATCCATGAACACAGCGGCTATTATTTAGGCTTTAGACGATGTCTAAATTCGATAATTTGATGATTTAAACTGTAGAACACTATGAAATCTTACAAAATAAACATTTGTGTGCCATTTAAAGTTCATTTGAGGGTTAAAGTTTTATTCATAATGTAAACAATGCGGATTTCAAACACGTTAGTTGACTGCAATATACCGAAGTCTCGATACAATGGTAACAACGGTGAGTTTACAGATTTACTTGTGGTCATGGTTAACGAAGCCTAAGCTCGTCTTCAATATGCGGTTGTCTACCTTTTTTATGTTCATCTTTTTATTTATTGTTTTGTGCTGTTGCCTTTACGGCAGTCTAGGAATTACTCCAATTACATATAGATCTAGTGTGAGGTCATTACTGAGCAATGCTTCAATGGGTAGGCCCTATTTCCTATTAATATTACATGTAATTATTGATTTCTTTTGTGAACCTTTTTTGTTTCGGTGCCCGTTAGTTGGACTGTGTTTGGCTGTGGCCTATTTGAGTGTTTTTATTTATGCATTTTGCAAAACAATTTTTAACAAAGTATTTTTGACTTATTTTATGTTTAAAACAACAACAAACAAACACCAAAAAAAAATATAATACATTATTTAAAAAAAATGGACCTTTCATGCGACTTCATCTTTGTTCACATATTTTATTGTATGTTTTTTTTAATTTTTGACATTACATCTCCCCGAAGGACTCGACAGTGTGCGTCTTCTGTAAGAAAATAACTTGTTTATGTAACTCTAGATCGAGATAGTCTAAATGAGGACATCGAATTGACGAGTCGGAAAAAAAAACTTGCTATGAGCTTCTCAACAGGATTTTAAGTTAAAGGTCGTCTAACATTATAAATTTAAAAAAAACAACACTTAGCCTAAAGGCCTTCTAGATAGGCCTAATGTAGGTCAACAGACAGGGAGCGGTCTACTGCTGTTGCTATTAATATTATGAAACTTGTGCTCCTTGATGACGCAAATGTATTTAGTTTGATGGATATACTAGGCAGCCAACGTATCCAGGGGCGGAATGGTCTTTGGGCATTTGGGTAAATGCTTGGTGGGCCGGCACTCAATGGGCCAATGCGGCCATCGCCTATTCTATTATAAAGACACGCATGAATGAATGCCCATCATATCTCATACAATTGCTGTACCGGATACTATGGTAGGCTCCTAATTTTATGCCGACTATGACACCCAGTCCGCCATTGAACGTATCCATAAAACACAACACATATTTTGATCGCGAGATTACGTACCGAAAATACGAGTTGTTTTTTTTTAAAATCTAGATTTAATTTGTTTCATCCAACGCTCGTGTGCATATATATATATATATTATGATGATATATTTATTAAGGGAGATAATTATCTATTATATTTTTAACACATTTATGCAAACGGTTTTAGATTTCTTGCAAATTTTTTATATTTTTTTAAACAAATGTATTACCAAGATAGATAGGATCAACATACTAAATACTCCCATTTGCAAACTTGTCTCAATATATATAAATATATATATTGAGACAAGTTTGCAAATGACACGACAAATGGCCAGGCCTGGGATGGTACAAGATGGTATAGATAGAATTAAAGATGTATCTTATAGATGTGCATATAGCACATCAACTTAAAGGGAAGGACGATATACAAACCTTTTATTTACCTTTCATCCACGCCCAGCTCTCTCTCTCTCTCCTAGCGCCAATTGCAGTTGGGAGAATATTTTTTTTTTAATTTGGAAATGACTTTAGCGGTTCTAAAATTGGAAATTTGTTTTTCTCTCTATACAAATAAATCATATAAACTAATTGAAACCTAAACATTTCAAAATGTAGGCTAACAGTCAAATGATTTTACTAAATGAGAAATAAATGTAGCCTATATATGTTAAAAGCAACGCAATCTTCAACTTCTTTAAAAAATATAAAACCTTTGTTAATTACTGAATGTGTTGTCATGTATGGTGTGCTATTCTTAAAAAAACAAACAACAACAAACACGCAAAATGTACGTAGGCCTTAGATATAGATCTAATTAATTTGAAGGAAATGCCATCTTAGTAAAAAAAAAATAACCAGAAAACAAACCACATTAACAAATTTTTTTATTCAATAATTAATTTTTGACACGGGTTCTTATCGTGTAGAAAATATTTGAGACAGAGACCGACAGACAAAGTGTGACAGGAAATAATTAATCTTCCGACCTTCTTCTTTTCATTTTCTTATGTTTTTTTTTCATTGAGTTCCTTTTTACCCCACTCCCATTCTCCATATCTCTTGCTCTTCTTTTCTTACTTATTGTATTTTGTTGCTCATAGAAAGAGATCGTATAAATCAGAATGAAAACAAAAAGATTACTGTGGTTAGGCTAACTAAACGATGAAAATCCCCAAACACCTGTAAATCTTACAAATAGACGTTTTTTTCTTCCATATATATCCCATAACCTCATGGAGTTTTTTTGTTTTGTTTTTGGCTATTAGAATAACAACCTCTTGTTAATAATAACTATTCTTCTTCTGTACAAAATATGAATTTAAAACATGATCGCCATCGATCACATCCAATGTAAGACTTTGATAGATATTGCTTGGCCTGTACAAATATGACCTGCGTGAAAATGTGAAAATGTCGAGCAAGAAAATTCTTGCATGACATTTTTAGCGCCCTCGAAAGGGGAAAAGACGCTATTGGTTTTGTGTGTCTGTCTGTCCGTCCGTCCGTCCCGTTTAGATCTCGTAAACTAGAAAAGATAGTGAAAATCTGACATCATAATATTTTAGACCATTCAAAGTTCTGATACAACGCCTATTTTTTTTTAAAGCGAAAAATCTAATTTTTAAAATCAATTATGCAGTGTTTTCATAAAAATACACCACTTTTACAACTATCCATTATTAGTAGTAACAAACACTGGAGGCTATTTAGTAAGGGAGATAACTATTTATTATATTTTTAACACATTTAGGCGAACGTTTTTAGATTTCTTGCCAATTTTTTAATTTTTTTTAAACAAATGTATTGCTAAGTTAAATAGCTTCAACTATACTAAATACTACATTTACAAAAAAAAAATTGTTTACCTTTTTTAAAAAGAAAAAAAAACTATTTAATATGCGTATAAGTGGAACGTAATTTAAAACAACAATTAATAAGTAGTTTTTCATATTATCGCGTGAACTGTAGTTCTGCAACCTGCAGACAGGACACCTAACTAAAAGATGATTTTTATCGGCCCCCGAAAGGGGAAAAGACGTTATTAGTTTTGCGTGAAATGTCTGTCCGTCTGTCCCGTTTAGATCTCGTAAACTAGAAAAGATAGTAAAAATCCGACATTATAATATTTTAGACCATTCAAAGTTCCGATGCAACGGCCACATTTTTCTTTTCTGAAAGCGAAAAATCTAGTTTTTTAAATCACTTATGCAAGCAGTTTTTTCATAAAAATGCACCACTTTTACAACTATTCACTATAAATAGTAACAAACACGGGTCGCTCTTTAGTATGGAAGGCAAGTTACATTCTTCTCTGTCATTTTTCTTTGATAGAATTTCATTCTGATGTTCTTTGTGAAAATATTGAAACCTGCCTTTTTACCTGTCTGGGTGGATCACTTCGGGGGCCGATTTTGAGTTTGTGTTTCCACACAAGCTGTCTTTGTAACCTTGTTTTATTTTTATTTTACCTATCTCAAAGTTGATGAAATTTTTAAATTAATTTAAACCTCTTGCAAATAGACCATCGAATGATGTTATGAAAGTTTAAGTGTATACTTGACAGAATCAATAAAATTTTCAATATGATTGTAGTAGTACTTTATTGTCATATGCCCCTCGTATTGCATAGAGCCGTCACGTCGTCTCGATATTGCTGTGATCAAGAAGGTTACAAAAAGAGTGAATATTATTTGGGGGAAAAAAAAAAGCGAGCAAGATTCGAGCACCGACCAATAGAGTGTCATGTAAACAATTCTCACGACCAGCCACCCACACCTACACATTATTGTATATTTCTAAATAAAAATAGGTGTAGGCCTACATTACTTGGGCCCACTTATTCGTAGTTTATATACATGTAAGAAACACTCCTCCACATAGATTAATCGGCCTTTTAGTGTGTCGCCGCTGTGACAAAACACACACTCACTTCCTTTTGGGCTTTCCCAATCCAGTCATCTTATGCTAAAAATACTTCTAGTCTATTGTGTTCTCATAGCAATTGGTTCTCAGCAAGAGCGTGGCATTCTTTTCAATCTCTTTTACTCTTGCTAAATTCTTGATTTAAATCTACACTTCAAAATTTTAATTTTTTCTTTAACCGACGACTCTAAGAGGCCTACAGAAAATATGAGAGTTGCTGTGCTGGTATTCTAGATCTATAGGCCTGCATAGGTCTATCCAGTTTATAAATATGTTAGTAATGTTAACAATTAGATCTAGATCTCGTCTAGTAATATATCTAGACCTAGAATCATCTGTTTAGATCTATAATGTGTTTCGTCCAACGCTGTCTTGAAACAAATAAGATTGAGTAGTCAACGAAAGAAAAAAGCGAAATCTTTGTCCACTCATTGACTTCTAGAATGTCCAGATTTAGCAAGTAGGTTAGATGACTAGTTTAGCAACAGATTTATTTTTTTAATTCTGTAATTTTAATATGCGGTATTTCGTTTCTTTTATTGTAACAACACTTGACATGCGTACTAGGTATATATTATTTACTGGTACACAGTGGTAGCTTTATGGTGTGAAACAATAACAACTGATATGGTTTTAAAATTAACATCCAAGATTCACATTTTTATCTCTTCTCGTTCTTTGCTTCCCTCTTTATCTACCACCTATCTCTCTCTCTCTCCCGCCCTTCCCCACTTAAAGCTCTCCCTTTTTCTGTTGTAATAATTCCTCACTCATTCTGTTGTAATATTTCCTCACTCTTTCTATTGTAATACTTTGTCTTCTTCACTCTTTCTATTGTAACACTTTCTCGTTTTTGTAGCACTTCCTCTTCCTACTTCTATTTTTTTTTAAAATACTTTTCTCTCTTTCTACTGTAATGCTTCCTCTTTCTTTTCTATTACTCCCTCTTCCTAACTCTTTCTATTGTAATACAATAAGATATTGGATCTGGAGAATCTAAGTTGATGTTAGTTTGACCATGCCTCTTGGTGGAATTAGACTGCTTATGGTGCACAGTCATTACAGTACCATAGAAGAATAAATAGGCTTACAAGATAAAATTATAGGAGTAGCCAAATTGATTGCATGGTCGCGAGACCAACAAAGAAAAGAAAATTTTTTTGCTTCGTTAAGTTTGTTTTAAATAAGTTCAATGTGGAAGCAGGATTATGCATGCCCTTTTTAGCATAAACTATATGTAAAACTGTTAGGCCACAGGCTTATAAATCTATACATAATTTCTAGGCTTTGATAAAGTAAATTAATTATACAAAACATTTTTTTTTAAATATTTAGACCTCAATACGATGCAGCTGTATCTAAAAATAGAACAAAGCCAAGATGACTGTACTGGAGCATTCAACCCTCGATTCAGACAAGTCACCACCAACAGTGAGTTCACACTAGGCCAAGCTTTGGAGAATGTACTGGACGGTGTGTTTGAGAACTATGTGATCATTGGGCCTGGCACCTGGGTAGAGTGGTCAACGCTGGCTAAAGAGCTGAAGGTAATTAAATTAATATGGCATCAGTAATCTCAACGTAAAATAGGCAGCAAGCAGAAAATTAATTATAAATATAGGGTCTTTATTTTTTCACCACTCTCCATTTACCAGGGGCAGCAACTCACTCTTCTCTACCAATTGCCAAGTGAAAATACTGATTTAAAAAAGACTATTTCACTAAGATCACACTATTCAAGACCTGCTGACAACAGCTTAAGACATGAGGTAAAGTTATGTTATTTATGCATTTATTCAGTGGTTACTTTTTTAAACTAAATAATTTTAGGTTCCTACATCATGACATGTATGATCTATATTGAAATCTCTTTGAACTTCACATAAAATGTACCTTTTTGTATTGTCAAAGTCTTGACACTTTCCTAATTAACGATAACATCATTGATTTGACCTCATTATATTCAATTAATTTTTAATTTTATAAACTTTAATTTTATGTTTTATAAAAAGAGCATGCATTCTCTTATAATTCTTTACTAAAACTAAAGTTTTCTGATTACAAACAAAGATGTTATTGAAGTTTAATCATAACAGGGTATAATGTACAAATTTGAAAAAATAACAATTCTGTCAGAATGTGGAAAATAATTACAAGGTTTTTTTTTTTGTTGTTATTTTGTCTTGAGGTGCTCATAAGAATGTTGAGAAGATATACCATATCTCTCCTTGTTAGTAAGATCAATAAGAATAAAAAAGAATAAACCATTAAAACAGTGAATAGTTGATAATCTTAAAACAGTGTTGTGACCTTGTACTATAATGTCATACGACCAGTGACTTCTGCTGTACTGGCAAGTTATCCCTTAGTCACACTACTGTCTCATCTCAAAACAAAGGTTTGTCTTTTAAATACTATTCAAACCTAATCTAAACCCTAAAAACAACATCCAGGAGAGAATAAGAGATTAAGTAGACATATAATATTTACAGAAACCAACTGATTAATAACAAATAAATAGTCTACTTAGCTCGTTATTGAAAAACACATTCTCATAACAGTGGCACACTCCTCTTTAGTAACACAGTCAGAGCACAACAACAAAAGAATTATATAAACATCACATGGATTTAGTTCAAAATAATGTACACTGGTCAGCTTAAAGACTCAAGTGAAAGTGGCAATTGAATACAGTCAACTGAGACTTAAATAGTGTATTAAAGGGAACTAAATCTTCTTGACAAAAAAATAACTAACTTTATTATTCCTCTTGTCATTAAAATAACTTTTGATTCTTTTAATACAGGTGTACATAGATGAGCTCAAGTATCCAGTATTAGACATATCCTTCTCATCAATGAAAAGTGACTCTAACAATGTAACTACAGACTGTGAGCTGGATGAAGAATTATCTCAATATAACAATAAACCATCCTCATCCACACTCAGCATGAGCTCAATAGACAACAACATCAGGGAGTTCACGTTGGACTATGAAACTCAAACGAAGGCCCCAGTCACCAACAATACATCCAGCTCCCAGTCAAAAACTTTACCAGATAAAAGTTTTCGGTTACCTGACCACAGTGATGACTTACTCTCCCAGCCAGCTAACATTCCTCACTTCAGCATAATTTCAGGGGAAGTTGTACTTGATTCTCATCACAGTGAAGTGAAACAGAATAACTTAAGCTACCATTACCAGACTCACCCCCATCAAAACTTAGAGTCAGATGTAGGGGTGTGGGAATCCAATCCAGCACCTAATCATCAGTGGGTAGCCTTGCCCAACAGTGTGCAGGTGGGTATTGATGTAGGAAGCTGGAACACAATGTCTACTACTGAAAGTCTGACCCCTCAGCAGGAAGCTCATTTCACACTCACTGAAACTACAAGCTGTGAAGATGAATCAATATATGTCAGACCATCATTTATTGAAACATGCTTTAAGAATAAAATTAAACAGGTTGAGCAAATTAGGCCCACAATTCAACAGCCTTTTGATCAACACTCTACTTTAAATCATTTGATTGACACAAGCAGAATAAAACAGGATGTTGAAAGCCACAGTTGTCTAGCTGAGGAGCATTCAAAGCCACAGAGAAACTTCTTTCACCACACCCCACCTCCTGAGCAGCATTTGAATCTTCAACAATTTGAAGATACACCGCCATTACATACAAAAAAGCCTGAGCCTCACTATGAACATATGAACAGTCCCCATTTAGCTTCAGTTCAAGAAAGAAATCAGGATGAAGAGAAACAGTATATGCAGATGACTGCACCAAACTCTTTCAATCACACCATAGCAAACTCTAGCTTATTTACACCAGAAAATCAAGCTGATCTATCTGAGAAGTATAGATTTAAACATTCTCGGCACCACAGTTCTCCAGGCTTTTTCCCAGAAAATGCTAATTTGATAAGCAACATTCAGGAGTCGAGAAGCAGTTTCAGTTCCAAAAACAGTCACCATACTCAAAGTCCATTGGAAGATAACGGGGGTATTCCTTATACACATGTAGTTCCCATCTTTGATACTACACCGCTCAGTCAAAATAGCCATCGTTATTTTGACCTGTTCAACCCTTCTCATCCAAACCATGATGCTCTTGGTCAACCCATGAATGGCAACAAGATTGCCAGAGGCAGAAAAAATGGGATGATAAAAAGCTATAGTTCAGATGACAGCCATAAGTACAATTACATCGATTCAGTGAAATTAGCTTCTCACAGGAAGTCTTTAAATATTGAAGATGAACTTTCACAGATAGAAGGATGGAAGCCTAAAGAAAATGGTGATACGGTAAGTTAACTTTTTAAAAACTATTCAATAAATAAATATTTCATCATCATTTTAAAACCAAAACATTAACAAATGTAGTTTATAGTGTCTTCATGTAAAGTCTTGTACACTGAATTGGATGTCAACATGAGCTAGTTATCAAAAAGGATTTGAACATGTAAGGGAACAATTCCAATTGTTGTATGATTTGGATTAGAATTGTTATTGAGTTCTGATATGTTAACTGTGAAGACCTATATTACTCTAAACTCCAAATCCAGAAATATGTGCATCCATTTTATCCATAAAATTGCCTTTAAAGAAAAGGACATATGTAAATAATTGGCAGCCTATGCCTTGTCAGTGATTCACTAGTGAAGAATGATTTGAATTGAAAGACTGGTTCACACATGGAATAAATGTTTAATTTACATTTCTTTTTTAGATTAAAGGTGTATTCTTAAATCTTTCTGATAGTTCCTGAATCCTTCATAATTAATTGAAGCAGTGCTGTAGGGAGAAGTATTAGCCTGCTGCCGAGTGTCTGTTGCATTCTTCTTCATCAGCTTTTTATTATCTTATAAAATAAAGACATTACTTCAAAAAAGAAGATGATTACATCCTACGTGTTATGCATCTAGTCATGCATGTTAACCAATGACTTAAACTCTGCCAAGTCATTGGTTTTCCTGGCTGCCTCAGGCAACCCATTCCATGCCCTAATAGCACTAGGGAAGAAGGAGTTTTTGTACAAATTTGTCCTAGCATATGGAACGAGGAATGTGCCTTTATGCTTCAGATAATCAGTCCTATATCTGAGATGAACTGCACAGTGGTTTTCATATTAAGAACTCTCTAATGCTGTTTGCCTTGTAAAAGGGTGTTCTGGGGACAGTAAGTTTTTCAGGCCTCTTGATAAAGTATGCAGCTTTGACGGATGTGGAAGTGGTGATCAGCATACTTAAAAGACACTTGACAAGGGCTTGCATTGCTGGCTAGTTCCAACTTTCATCTTCCAGAACATTTGTTTCTCATTCTGTTGTGTCCCATACTGAAGTAAACAATTATTTGTTGATCTTGTTTCCTGCCTTTTGTTCCTTTGGTATCTGATGTTGTCTGCTGTTAGGCTTGGTTGATTGGTTGCCATTGCAGCAGGTGGCAAGACCAATTATACACATTTGTTAATGTATGCTGCACCACCATTATCTTTGTCTTAGTGTAGCCATTCTAATTTAATAAACTGTTATAAATTTCTTTTTTATTTCCAGATTTTGAAAACAATTGAACCTTATAGAAATCGTGAAGGTCATTATTTGATATGGAAATCTCGAAGGCACCAAAACTTTGTTCTCACCATAAGGTAATTTCTAAATTTTTATATGCAAGACCAATCACTTTTGTTCCTACTATGCATAAGCGCACAATATTTTTGGTATTTTTCTGAAAAATAAAACCATCGTCTTACAATATTATCATCTCCAACCACCTCTGTGATGCCAAAGCCCATAATGGGCCAAGGCCAGCTCGAAATCCTCATTTTCATCATCTTTTCTAAGCTTTATCTCTCCATGCCTTAAGCCTATTTTTTTCCAATATGTCATAGCCTGAAGCTATAGTATTTGTTGTCCAACTTTGTTTTTGATGAAACACTATATTTTCCTCTGAAACATTCTTTCAGAGTGACAATGTACTTTTTTTTCACTATCATTATAAATGGGTCTTCAAATAGTATAGCCCATCCCTTCTATTCATTTTAATCATCTAGTGTTTCATAAAGCTGTGAAAATTTTTCTTCTGAAATATTATCTATTTCTTTTTGTCAGTGACCAAGTCTCACTTTCATACATAACTGCTAGTCTTACGATAGTTTTGTAGATAAGTTTTCTTTGTTTTACTTTTTTAAGATTGTTTTGCTTTTAAATATACAGTGATTGTTTTTGAAATGTCAGGATACCTGCATCTATCCTGTCCATATTATGCTCATATAAATATATATGCATGACTAGATTGACCTAGGGACATGACATATTCAGCTTCTTTTTTTGAATTAACTTCTGTATTTTATTAGATAAGATATAAGTTGTGTAGAAGAATGTTAATGATATTTTTGTGTGTGTTCTATCTTCAGAATGTTGATATTTGTTTCTTTCCAATCTTTCAGCCACCAGCAACAGTTTATTCACCTAAAGATTAATGAAAGCAAACATGCTAATGGAAAACTCTACTACATTTATGAAAATGGTTTCTTTTCTGACAGTTTGCTGGAACTGATCAATCACTACAGGATAAATGGGATTAAGACTAGAGTCCTTGCAGTTGGAGGAAACAAGATTCACAACGAGCATATCAGCTTGTTGAAAGCCATTAGATAAAACATGTTTTACTGCAATGTGGCATTTACACAGACAACTTGATTGTTGTTAACTCTTGCTCAAATAGCCATTTTTATATCTCTGGACCTTCTTCCAAAACTGCTCTCTTTACCAAGAGGCCTGTATAAGACACTGGCCCCAAAACATCCCAATAGAAAGAAAACTATATGGAGAGCTCCCTGATTTGGAAACCACTGCACAGTTCATCTCATGTATTGGTCTAGTCATCTGAACGCTCCAACATAATCAATGAGAACGAAGAAGAAGAAAGAATATCTCTGGCCATTTATTGCTTGGTTGAAGAGAGTTCCATGGGAGACTTCATTATTTGGAGAAGTTACATGAAGCTTCAAAGTTAAGTCTGTGATGATGGATATTGTTTCTAATGTCCTTTTTGCTTTTTTTAAAATCCACATTACAGAAATTTTTAGTGATTTAGTTTTTTTCATTTATTTTAATCTGTCAAAGAATTGGATATAACAGAAGACAGGGAAAAAATATCTTTTTGGCTTAAATTGAAGTCAATGAAAAAAAATGATTAAGGAAGACTTTTACTTAATCTTGAAAATGAGATGGCTTGTTTATTAGATAATTGACAAAGCAATAAGAACATTCATAATAGCTTCCTTGGCAACTCCAAAATCTATGCATCTCAGGCAAGGTTGGGAAAGTAGACGGTTGAAAAAAGTAAATTTAGTGTGATTTCTTAATGCTTTTGTAGCCAGCTTTCTCTAAAGGCATATCTCAACTTCTTCCCAGTCAACAGTAATCAATGCCAACATATTTCTTGTACCTCGCCTACAAGATGATCATCAATCATGCAATTTACTTAGAAACCTATGTGGAACAATATATTTTAAGTGTCCTTGAGTCTTAGAGTTCCAGTCCTGAAATAGCTGTGTGTGTAAATCCTCACAGCTATAATCAGTACCTGACATTTGTTGGTTAACTGTAAAGGTGGTCTCTGTGTGTGTAAACAATGCCAACATATTTCTTGTACCTTGCCTGGGACAACAAAAAAATGTCAGAATGTTAAAAGCAATAGCTTCTGTGCAATAGTATATATATTTAATGTATGTTCTTGTCATTAAAAAAAGATTCGACTCGTGACATATGTTAATCAACTAACATTCCTCTTGTACATATACTGAAATTTTATTTTAATTAGGGCTGAATTTTAGGTATTGATGTAATATGGTGACATGTTCAAATAACTTAGCTGTGGATTTTTATTTTTTTTGGCCAATGGGTAAGGGATGGTTGGCCTGTATAAACCAGGCAATTAAAAACAACCACTTATTTATATATATACTTGTATATAAGAGAGCATTCTGTTCTTCATCTAATATTTCAAAAAAGAAAAAAAAAATGGCCAGTGCATTTCATTCCTCAATTAGCATTAGGGTATGTGTTAACAATGTTTCACTACTCGATATATTCACTTCTGTTGAGTGTCTATTCACTTCTGTTGAGTGTCGTAGGTATTTTTTTCCCACACATATTGCTGTTAGACTAAAAGTTGTATTTGTTTATTTTCTAAAACTTAAATATTTTATAATTGCAATCTTGCCATTTATTCAAAATATTGTTGGTAACTTTGTTAAAAGATTTTAATAAACTATTGTTCTTGGTAATGCCATGAAATGTCTATTTTTTCAGACTGTAGTTTATTTTAAATTCAATCTATTCACTAGATTTAGTGGCAATAAAATCACAAGGATTTCAACATATAATAAAAATACAATTTTAACTACTGGGACATTTAGTTGTAGTACACATTAATAATAAATAATTTGATATCCTTTTTTAAACGTTATTAGTTTTTTAAAAAAGGGGGATTTTTCTTTACAAGTGTGTCTTTTGGCAACAAGCAGATTTGTCTGTGACTGAAGAATGAATGAGGGGCATTAGGTTGTAATTAAATTGACCAATACCCTATACACAACCTCAAAGTCAGATGCCTATGTAAAGATGGATAATCTGATGTAATCCAGATGTGCAGATTGAGTCCCTTTCTCAACAATTACTTTATAAACCCAAATTTTTGGAACCTCAAGCTCTTTGTTTAGTTGTTAATGGACCTATCCACTTCGCTATATTAATACTGAGATACCACCACAGAGAAGCTAAAATTAAAAAAACAACATAACAGTTACATTCAAACATTACCAATGTAAACACAAAGACAAGATACCATTAGTTCAATGTAAAAACCTTATTAGACACTACCAGCACTAAGACACACCAGCAAAGAAATAAAAGCAAAAATTTCTTTCCAAACAAAGTGATTGTATATTTATACAGTAGATTGCATTGTGCACTTCTTGGTGGATACAAACACAATCAGCAGGACTTGTTTTCACAATGTTAGCATCTCAGTCAGCACTTGAATTTAAACAGTAAGAAAAAAAACAAGGAGGGTCGTATTAGAAGAATTTTTTTACCACTAATATTTTTGGGATGATCTTTTAAACATGGCAGCCACATAAATGGGTTCACACTTGCATAATAATTGAGCAACAATATACATTCATTTTGATTCAATGCTAAAATGTTAACACTACAGAGTACTTAAAAACACTAGGAATAAAATATTTGAAAACAATATTAATTCAAAAAGCTTATTAAAAGTTACAGTGGAAATAGTAAATAAATTGTCTATGTCAATGAGAGCAAAACATTTTGAATGCATTGAAACTCAATTGGTCTAACACAATGGTACATTATTGGTGGAAGTTTTCTGTTCTTTATCATGAAATACAAATTGATGGAACTAGGTCTTTGTTTTAGATGCTCTGTGTACACTAACTAGTTTGTTTAACCATGTAATGTTTAATAAAAAATAATAATTTAAAAACTCTATGCTCACTGTATCCTAACTACAAAAAAGACACACTCTTTACCACTTATTTAAAGGCATTGTGCTAATCATGAAATGACCATATTAGGCACTCATGTTAGGGCCAGCATATGGTTAAAAAGAATATATAAACAGTATTAATTGCAAAAGTAAAATATAAACTACAAACTAGCTCAAGAATATGTTAGACTGTATATATTGCACTTCTTGAAACAAAACAATATGTCCTCTCTATTGATTTATTCTTTTGTTCGCAGTCTTTTGTTTTAGTATTATTTTTTTTACAAATATATTATTAGTACTATGTTACAGAAAAACAAAAGGATCAGGAGTTTTTACATTATGATCCATTAAACAAAAAAATCCAAATGCTAATTAATGAATGATATTTACATTAAAATGACATGAGGTGTTGAACTAATTAAAAAGACAAAGAATCCGAGTCTATCAGCATAAATGTTTCATCTTTACAGCCTGACTAATATTTGTGCTCTGAATTAAATCAGACAATGTTAGTCCACTTAATCATTTCAATTAGAATACAAGCCATTGTCAATGGAACTTATGCAGACCATTGATGAAGTCAACAAATGGGAGCTAATGAAAAACTGATAGTACATTTTTAGAGTAAGGACATAATTAAAGCTAAAGTAAATGAATTTAAAAAACTTAAGCTTGATTTTAGGCACTACTGTAGAGATTAGAGCTTCTAAACCTAACAGACTTTGTAAAAAGTTTAACAAAACTTTAATAACCATACACAATAATGAATGATACAATCAGAATAATACAAAAGTACTTCTATATTTGGAAAAATGAGTTTAAAAGCAACAGGTACGAAAAAAAAGTTTCACCAAAATAATAGATATTGCAATGAAACAATTCTCAATAAAACTGTACATAAGGAAGGATGAATGTTTTGTGTTTCACAGCACTTTAAAATTCAATGGAATAACAAAAATTGTTCAATACAGTAATACTTTTATAGGTGGCAATAAAAAAAGACAAATGTCATTTATTGCAGAATTTATCATTCAAACTATATTGTTTTTATGCTTGGACACACCAAAAAAAAAAAGCAATATAAAAAAAGCTTGTATTATGAGGAAAAAAAATAAACACAGTTGAAAAAATTGACTAAGAAATGCTGTTACAGTGATGATTACATATCAGAGATATTCAAGTGTATAAACAGAGCATTAAATAAAGACCCTTGTGTTCTTCTCAAATGATCCACTCAAAATATTGACTTAAACTCAACTGATACAAATGAAAATAAAATACAAAGCAGAGCATAAAAAATTCTGTATTAAAAAGTTATTCCACATGTAAAATTGAACAATAAAAACAACTATTTACAGTATATTGCATTTGTACAAAGTATTCAAAACAAAATGTCAAGTGCTGTTCAAGTCTAAAAGGCACTGGAGGGTTGAGTATACAAGCAGCTTGTTAGTGTATAAATAAAAGAGTTCAAACAGGAAGACAATGAAGAACAAAGGTAGAGGATATTATGTCATTAAAAGGCTATAAACTGTTGAAAATTAATTTACAATAAAAAAACACTGCCGTTGACAAATGGGAGAAAAAAAAAGGGGTCAGTGGTTTTAAGGCAAATGATTCAAAGGGACGAGAAACATCAACAAGAAACAACTTCTCATTGAACATGTTTTGTGTCAAGTTGGAAACTTGGTTGACAGCACAAGCAAACTGTTCTATGCCTCACAGCATTGTGTGGTCCCCCAAAAAATCAATTGTAGGTTATTTCCCAAACTGATTTCAGGTAGCAAGTACACCATGATGAATGCAATTTTAAGTGTCCAGGTTTATATGTTCTAGATTTAATCAAATTTTATGTTCTGGATTGCAATAGTCACACAATTTTAAGTAAGACAGTAACTGGTTGACACATTCTATGGGTACCATTAAGACAAAGATCATTTGTAAGCAAGCTTCCAGGTCT
Source organism: Biomphalaria pfeifferi (assembly GCA_030265305.1). Lineage (NCBI taxonomy): Eukaryota > Metazoa > Mollusca > Gastropoda > Planorbidae > Biomphalaria > Biomphalaria pfeifferi. Next base: position 262,195 of record JASAOG010000121.1, on the reverse strand, counting down.
TTTAAAAAAAACACAATTGAAACGAAACTTGTAAATGGATTTTTCGCAAAATAAATTGTTTAAAGCTTTTTCCATTTTAATTATATGCAGTAAAAATGAGTAAAATGAATTTTGTAAATATAACTTATTGCAAGCAAGAAAAAGTAGACTTGTCGATGTGGAACACTTGGAGTCTTGAGTTAAAAAATCCAGCAGACTCATGTAAATGTAAATTCTTTAGATAAAAACTTGCATAGATGTATGAAAATTATAAAAAGAAATTGTACAGAAAAAACATGTCATTAGTACAAAATTAAAAGGTTGAATTACTTAAATCAGTGATGCTCAACATATTTCGACATGCTGGCCATTTTATAATCCGAAACTCGTGTCGAGGGCCACATGACTAAAAAGATACAAAAACGAGATGAAATCGACTTGAAAGTATAAGAAACTTGGCTTGGCTACCTATGCTCGAGAAGCATTGTGTTTACTGAGCGCCTAAAGGAAGCACAGAAAAAGCTTCTCCCAGATACCCCCCCCCCCCCACTAATCCACAAATGAGATTGGACCATAGTGCTCTAAGCATGCTATTAGCATAAAAGTAACTTATTTATTTATTTATCTAGTATTTACGTTTATTAATGACAAATTTGAAGTACATTGTCAGAAACTGGCTTCATTTCTCTACTTCGAATGTGAGCAACGTTGGAGCTTTACCACTGACTCATTGTCATCTCTTTTTAGTAAATGCTCTCATACATTCTCTAATTTCTAGGCATAACAATCTTTTAGTCTTTTTATGTCCACATTCATAAGAATGTCCGTAGGCCATAATTTGGGCATCAGTGATTTAAATGATGCAACTGAGTGTGATTCAAAAATTTGTCTACCAGACTCAAATACAAAATTATTCTTTCAAACCCGTAAGGAACTTTAGCAGGGTGAAACACTAATAGGTTAGCTATAAATAATTTTGCATACTGTAAATATATTTCTATATTTATAATTTACTCCAAGATTAAAAAAAAAACTAGATATGGTTAAAAAAATTTAATTGAACAAAAATCATCAAAGGAAAGAAAGCTCTATCAAATAATTTAATTTGTGAAACATACAAAAACGCTGGTGGGTTGCATGGGTGGTTGCATATAAACATTGTTTCAATGCATTTATTTTTATAGTTATTTTGTTCATTTTTTTTTGTTCCATTACAAGCCAAAAGGTCTTGATGTAAATAAATTAGTACAGTGATCTTGCTTTTCAAAAACTATAGAATAAAAATTTGCCTCTTTCTTCAACTTGTGTGAAGTAAATAGACATTGGTATCTTTCTTCAATTTGTTCTACGTAAATGGAGCTGCTGCTGCTTCTGCTAGCATGTTGACCCATCTGGAAGAAAAGAAAACAAAAATGACAGCATACAAATGGTAGGGTTTAAGTCATAATGTTAGAACAGAATAAGCAATAACTAATTTACACTACACTGAGAGAAGAAAGCATGCAATAACTCTGACAAAGTAGATTTTGAATACGTATTTGAGTGGTAGACAATGTGAGAAATACTGGTAGCTTGTAAGTGCAAATAATTCACTCAATGTATAGAAAATTGAAAGAGAAAAAGTGTTCAGAAAACTTTCCCAGGCCAGAGACAAGGATACTAAACTCACTTGATTGTATCAGCCTCATTGTCTGTTCTAAAGATTAGCCTTTGTGTTGTTTTTTCTGCTCTACTTTTAGAAACAGGTTGTTTGTTTTGATGAGTCAGTTCAAACAAATGGTCAGTGTCTGCTCCTTCAAATGACTGAATGAAAAGAAATTTTAATTTATAACAAATGTTGAAATAAAACAAGCATAATGTGTTTCTTCTTCTTCATTGATAGTTTGATTTAAGTTTTGTCTTTTTAAGTTGTTTGAAACCGAGGTAAGCCTCAAGGTCTAAACGTCCTTTGTTTTTACTTCTGTCCAGCAGGGTTACCTTTTATATTGTATGTTAATTGTAGTTTCTTACAGTTGTTGACCTATGCGGTAGTAAATCTTTTTATTTTACACTATTTTTTATGGGGAAAATAGTTTCTGTTTTATTATAGGATCTCCACAGAATCCTGGAACCAATCAGGGTCAAGAACCGAGGTACCAGTGTATTTCATTTGAAAAGCTAATAAAATGCATCAATGAGCACTTATAACAGAGAAATACATTTGTTCAACATACATTAAATAATTCAAATAAACAAAACATATGGGACTAAAAACTAATGTCTGCATGAGTGGCAGTCTGCTTGGTTCTGTAAGGTGGTTGTTTGTTGTTGAGGTAATAGATAGAAGCACTCCACTACCTATAAAATGCTTTCAATAGCATGCCTCTCAAATAGCCTCTGACAACCAGTCCAACTGTGTCTTTGTAGTCATTACATAGAAAAACATGGGCCACATTAAAAAAATCTAAAAGCCTTCTAAATCTTTCACTATGTCTTATTATAAATGACAGCGGGGATATTATAAAACTTTAAAAAAAATTAAAATGACAAGTGGGGATATTATTTAAACTGTCACTTTGCTTGTTTTTTGTTTCCCTCTGTCATGTCAAACTTTCATTAAGCAAGCCAATTTTACTTATAACAATAAAAGCACTTACCGTGGTAAGTCGTGTGACTTCATAACCCAGTAGTGGCATACTTTCCACAGCAGCCATGTCCTAAGTGAAGCAAAGAAAAGGTTAGACATTTGTATCAGATTTTTTAAGAATTGTAGATCATATTTCAATGTAACAAGAACAATATCAACAAAAAATCAGTTCCTACTTTATGTTCAAATAATATAGAAAACTAAACATTCATATTTTAGTTGTAATGTTAAAATAATGAGAAAAAAAAATTCCCAGTATGGATATCAAAATCTTGACATTGGGGTTGTTAGCAAGGCTGTCATTGTCGGAAGAGGTCATGGATATAAGCACTCCTCTACCTATAAAATGCTTTCTAATTGCATGCGTCTCAGATAGCCTCTGACAACCAGTCCAACTCCTGGCCTTCATGTGTGGCTCAGATATTGAGTCCAGCAGAACTGTTTTCACTAACAGGAGATGGGGTGAAGGCGATTAACAGTTGCCTAAGCCAGTAAGCTTCATGCAGGAGGGGCTCATTAGCTATGGCTGGCTACCCACCTAGGAGAAGGAAAACTCTGAATTCAAACCTATGCTGCCTTCCAGCTATACCCAATCACTGGAAAGGCTTCGGGAGTCAACCCTGTGGAAGAATTAGGAGCTGGCGGCCCTTAGGCTGTTTGCAGCATCCAGTGCTACATCCTGGCAGAGCCTGCAAATTCACTGACCCCAAACTGTATCGGCACTTGCCATTCCTTTGTATAGATCAGCTGCGTGGAGAGGGGAGAACTGATGTGTGGGCGCAATAATTCTGACAACAGCTAATGACCAGGGAAATGAGATGATCTATAGTGGCTTCGAGATTGAAGGAGTCCATATCATATCAACTTAGCTATCAAGCCATATTTCTATGTCTGACTTGATTTTTTACTTGAGATTTTGACTTGTGTCTTCCAATCAACAGCCACCGACTTTTCACCTTTTGACTATGAAAAAAAGTGTGAGCCAACAGTAAAAAAAAAAAAAAAAAAAAAAAAAAAAAAAAGGAAAAAAGTTAGCTGAGTTTAAAAAAAAATGAATCTAAATAATTCCTACCTCACTAGCCTTGTAAGTGTACAACACTTTGCCTTTTAACACAAACCAAAGCTTCTTCCACTTGCGTGATTTATAAGCTCGAAGATAGCCACTAATATCTGAGCCTTCATCATTGGCCTGAACCTTAAGAATGGATAAATTGGAGAACTAGGTTATTATAAGCTCTAAAAAAAAAAAAAAAACTAACAAAATCTATTTCTATGCCATTAGCAACTAAATATCAGAACTGGAGGTAAACAAAAAAAAGAAAAGAAGAAGAACAAATTCAGCAGAACTAACTTCTAATAAATATTAAGTTCAAAACTGTTTAGAGCAAGCACAGCCTCAAGCACCCATGAAGCTCACTTATATACAGTCAGACTTGAACACAATATTTCTTTTAATCACTCTTTGAAGGGCAAAAGTATCTCAGTGTTAAAAATAAATTAAGTTGACATCAACAAAATCAACCCCTAGTTCATTTAAACAACTAAAAGTGAAAGAATTTAGCTTCTAGACCACTTAAATCTTCAGTTTAACTTGCTTTGCTTTAAGGGTACAGAGCAGCTTTCAATTTAGTCCATATACAAAAAAAAAATATAAGGAAAGAAAGAAAAATAAAAAAAGTTACTTCTTTGAGAACAGAAGGTCTGCTGGGTGTGTTAGCCTTCCTGTTACTGACTCTAATTTTCTGGAATCTTTGCAGAAGCTCATTTAGATTTTGTACAGTGGGGTCATGTTGAGGTGCTACTTCTATTGTGATGGCATCAGTACTGTCTAAGGAGGTGGGTGAGCCTGGACTGTCTGATGGCTGGGACAGTGACAACCTAGTACTGTGCACTTTTCTTTGTTCTATCTCCTTCTCCAGAGCTATGAGTGAATAAACACACACACAGACACATTACAGTCTCGTATAGAAAGTTGGAAACAATAAGAACAAAATAAAAGTGAACTGTCCATGAAATGGATACATGAAAACAAAGATTGTATTTTAGAAGAATGTTGTTTTTTTTTTTACAGAGATTTGAAAATGATTAGGAAGTGAGGGAGGGCAGTGGTGTTCTAAGGGTGCCAGGCACCAGAAGCAAGAAGGCCTATTCAAACCATGTCAATATATTTGCTTAGAAAAACTGGAAACTTGTATTATAATAACAGACCTTTTCTACAACTTTGTTTTAACCCTCATGGATCCCAGTGTTGGGGCTGACAGTGCTCTCAAGACCTTCAGTTAGCTTAAGGGAAGGGAGGGGGGCGGGGGGTAAAAAGTTTGAGAAACACAGACTTAAGCTGTTTTTCTTGTGTCTAGGATTCTTACCACAATTTATGCAAATTTTATTTAATTTTACTACAGATAAAAGGTAATATTGAAACCAGTTTATCACCTTCCTTCAATGTGTCAAAACATTTATCACAGACTCTAGCAGGTTTATCTTTCAGGTAACGCAGTGGTGCCTTGTTGTCAGAGCACTGGGAGCAGACAATCTAGATTTAAGATAAACAATACTTTTAGCCAGTGGTTCTAACATTCTAAATGAAAAAGGTAAAAGTTACGCACTACCCTAAAAAAATTTTTACGAAATCATTTACAAGATATTTAGCCAAAGGTAAACCAAAAAAAAGAAAGAAAAAATAGAAAAGTAAAAAAAAATAAAATATAAGGAAACAAAAGAATAATAACAAAGAAGAAAAAAAAACAAAAAAGAAAGAAAAAAAAAGGATTTAAAAAAATACAACATTAAAAGAGCACAAAAGAAGATGACAAACAATCATAATCAACACTCTCCCTGTGACCCTTTATTTAGTGGAATGGTCTGCTAGATTTTTGTTTTGTTTAACAATTTACAGTTTTTAAAACACTCCTTCTAAAAAAATATAATGAATCTAATTTTTCACCCCTATTAATAATGAATAATTTAGAATGGAAATATTATTATTCAATATTGGTTGTCAATGTGATATGAAAGTTGAATTTGAAACTGTACCCTGCCACAAGATCGACAGTGATGTCTCCTCCATGTCAGGGTGAACTCCACGAGACACAGCATGCACATGGTGACCCTGGCATCGGGAACCCACAGAGGGGCTTTGGACCCCAATACAAAGTCTTTATCATGTAGAGACGTCTAGATTCAAACCAAAGTTATTCAGGAAATAATAAGATTGATCATATAAAATTTATATAATATAATAATATATTTTGAACAAATTGGGTCTTGATATCTTTCAGTTTAATTTGACTGAAATGGAAAATGATTTAAGACATGTTGAAATATTTAAATTAAAGCATTTCTGATAAATTGAAAACTAAAATATTTTTATATATACTTTTCCTTGCTTTCCTACCAAACTCACAAATATTTAGAAAATAAAAAAAAGGTTTATGTAGATGAAGAGATAGCATGATGCTGCAAGGGGAGGGGGAAAAAAAAGCTAATTCAGACAGAAAACTTTATAATTTATTTAACTTGCATTACACATTTTTAAAAGTTGAAAAGTTCAAGTGAAATGAAAAAGACAATCCCAACTGACTGTATTGATTAGAATTCTATAGTCTGTGTAGTATTTGATTAAAAGATCTGGAATGACAAGTTACCTGAGGGCCAGGCTTGAAGGCCTCAAAAGTGTGATGCTTTTTGGCATTGGTGTCTATAGCTGTTTGTAGGGCAGTTACCCATTCCTCTTTCTCTTTGGATGAACTGTGAACATATAAAGAGGCTAACATACAGCATGCACCATATAATGTTTAGTTGAGAATATTTTAACTTAACTACAAACAACAATAAATATAAAAACAAATGCTTCAGTGTCTAATAAAGTATTGGCCAAGTCAGCAGGTTTAAGGTCTCAGGAAAGTCCTCTCCAAGAAAAAAGCTTGACAGTAAGTTAGATCATTACAGATCAAAACAAATACTTTGACAAACTCCAATATTGCAGATTGAAATGATTTCATTAAATTAAACTCTTAAAACATGAAAGTAGAACCTAACCTTGCACTGAGTGTGAAAGAACGCTGGACACAGATAATGTTGAATTCAAACTTGTACACTTCTAACTTAGGTGAACTAACCTGTTCAATGAAACAGACAAAGACACAATTTCATTCATCAGCATCATAACATTTTTTTTTAATAGGTTAAAACATAAATATAGATGGCCTCTGTAAGAGACAGTTGAAAAGCTATCACAAGACTGCAAGACACACCCTGAGACTCAAAGAAAAGCCATTGTAGAAGACAGGCGCAGAAGACAGTTATGTGAAAAAATATTCAGGATGCAACTGGGTTTGTGTAGTCATACATATGAAACACTCCACACATTCTTAATCTTCGGAACAAAGCAATTGCCATTATTAATGAACTGATAATATATACTTTTGATGTGGTGCATTGCTTGTTGCTAACAGTAAAAAATGTTTGGTTACATAATCATCAAGCAAGCAACTGTTAAAAGACATCTTTTCTAGCGTTTTCTATTCTCTACTAAGAAAACTAAAAATAGATCAGAGACTTAACTCCAAAGTTGTTTATTTTATTCTAGTTCCTTGTTCTTTTTAAAATTTTGAGAAGTTAAATTTAGATCAAGTGATTTAAGAAAGGAAAAATAAGACAGAATGGGGGCAGGGTTAGATGTTATGGTGTGTGTTTGTGAATTACAGTTCACACAGTTATGGGTTGTGAGTAAAAAGATCGGTGGACCTTGGTTAAGGTTAAGACAGAGTTAGTTGAAGTCAGTACCTGGTAGTGGACAGTTGAACTCAGTAACTTAAAGTTAGAAAGGTATACTTATATAAATATAATATTGTAATGAAGATGCTTTATATGTTATTCTATTTAAAGTGAATTTCCTAGAACAATATTCATTGTCATACTACTGAAGAAACTTTATAATTATTTTAAAATTTATCACAAATAAATAGTAATAATGAAGAATTTGATCTAGATATATAGATTAGATCCAGGTAGGTCCAAATGTAGCATATTTATATCTTTTAATATCTATATTGTTAGTATTTAGATCTAAATCTATTATTGTCATTAGGCTAGGTGTAGAGTGTTGATCGAGATTGACTAGATCTAAGCTTTTATCTCTAGACTTAGACTCTAGATATATCTCTAGATCTAAGCTTATGATAAATAGAAAGGAAATGGTAGATCTACATCAAATAATCATCCACTGTGGGCATTTTTTTTTTTTTTTTTTTTAAAAAGTATTGTTTATCTGTAAAAATCTACGATATCATAGCTGTGCTAGTTCAAGAGCACACCCACAATATTTACTACTGAAGAAGCTTTATAATTGTTCTATTTATACTTCTATGAATATTAATAATAAAGATTTAGATCTTGATCTAGATTTAGCATAGGATGAAGCAGACTTGGACATTGTTAACATTTCATTTAGATTTAGATCTAGTATTGTCCTTAGGCTTAGGCCTTAGCCTAGGTTTGGAATGTAGATCAAGATTGACTAGATCTATGCTTTTATCTTTACACCTGGGTAGATCCTGATAGATCTAAGTCTAATAACTGAAAACAACAGCAATGGCAGACGATCTAAATCCAATATTCATCCTGGATCCACCATGCTGGACCTTTTCTTGATATATATTCTAGCAATTGTTATTTGTCTTGTAAGTACTCCAAAAAGTTTACTACTGAATAAAAGTGACATATAAAACTATTCTAGATCCATAATTTATCACAAAGGAACAGTAATAATGATCTAGGTCTAGATCTTAGGCAAAATGAATTAGAATTTTTATTGTCCTTCAGCTAGTTAGAGATTTATATGCTTTGATCTCTCGCTAGCCTATGTCTTGCACTGGTCTAGTATTAGAATGGAAGATGTTCTAGGCTAATAAAAGGAAGACAAATCTAGATTTATTGACTTTTATCACATTTCTTTTTGAAAAAGCTGTAAATAATCTAATATGCTATTTCAACAGTAATGCAAAGATCAAAATCTATATTTAGGTCTCAGAAGTTACCTTTACTTTGATACAAAATATGCTACTATAGCTTCATTGGTACTTCAATAATACATTTTTGTTTTAGCCATGTTTGGAACTTTTTTTTTTTTTTAAAAGTATCATTTAAAAAACAACAACAACAACAACAACACCGCAGTCAATGACTTAAGAGCTTACTATTCAGTGGCAAAGTTTTTAAGCCTGAAATTGTGAACTTTCAACAAAATGTTGAGTAGACACAAGGATCTAACCACAAAGTCACTGCCTGAAACAATTACAACACAAGGGCCTTAACACTTTTTAAAGACACTGCCTGAGACAATTACAATGTGCTTGGAGGGGAGGAAGAATAAACAGATCAACCTACCCTCATGCCAGTCAGAGGTAAGATGTTGTTAATCTTGTAGCCAGTGGCTGCTGCAGTTGTGTGAAGCAGTACATCATTAAACTGTAGATAATGAAACTAAATGTAAGATAGATTTCCTCTATGAAACAACAGCTTAAGACTGATACAGTTTACAATGAAAACGAAAAAATAAAAATAAGATTATCATTGAAAAACAAACAAATCAAATCTATGATTTTATTAATACAACTATTAAGCAATGCTTTCCTTAAGGGCAGTTTAAGGGGCTAATGAGATTCCTAGCAATTGAAGGGGCTAATGATAGTCCTAGCAATTGAAGGGGCTAATGAGATTCCTAGCAATTGAAGGGGCAAATGATAGTCCTAACAATGGGCACAACAACCAGTTTTACTTTTAGTCTCCGGTACTCATATAAGATGAGCTTGACTCTCTTAGTTCAGAAGCCCAACATTTTATTACTCCATGAACAGCTTATTATTACAACCAAGACATTATAAAAAATGTGTTTCTGCTAAAAGTATCAAGAAATGAAGTTTTCTTACTAATATAAACATCCTTGGCTGCATCTCTTTCCTGGAAAGCTTCTGCAGTTCACCCTTTTTAATTAAAACCTATTTTTAAAAACAAAACAGGAGATATTAAAAAAACAAAATTGAGACCTTCAGAGTCACAGAGAAAAAAAACAACAACAATAAACAAACACTAAATAAATACTTTAAAAAAAAACATGAGATTTTAAAATGATAATTAATTTGAAAACATAGATAATTAAGCTATCTGGTAATGAAATAATAAAAAAAAAAATATTTACAAAAAAAACACATTTATTTTAATATTGGTTCATGATTTGGAGAATTTCCTAAACATATAATGTATAACTCCTTCCCCTTCTTCAAATCTGAAATGATTGAAAACAGCATCATTTTACTAGTTGGCATCTATCCAATTAGATTTTATTCTTTGTAAAATATTATCAACATAAAATTAATTATGAAAAACCCAGACTTACTCTGCCAGGTTGTATAACCTCCCACTGACCCACCAATGACCTCTGAACTTCCAACAAATTCTGGACATTGTCCTAAGACAAAAAAAAAAAAAAAGTCATGCATTAAAAAAAAAAGTACCATTGACAAATTTTAAGTACCAGCAAGACAGAAGAGGAAGTAAAAATGTCATGTAACTATGTCAATCATTTAAAGATAATTAATTACATGTACAATAATAAAAAACGAGTCACTCACCCCTTGTCTCATGCTCTCATTAGCATGATCTGCCACCTCACTCACGATGTTTAATGCGGCTGAAATCAAAACAGCATTATTAATGATGACTCAAAAATGTCATTAGACAAAAACCATTATTTATTTTATATTGCAGTTTTTAGCAAGAATTTTTCAAATCCTTTTTCATATAGCATTTATTATGACATTTATACAAATACATTCTTGCATTTTAATAATATGTAACAACTGCAAACTAAACTAATTATTGCAACACCAACAAAAACAATACAAAAAAATACATTAAATTAAAGACACCAGTGTTTAGAAGGATTAAAAAAATAAGTTTGATTTACTTGAATTATGATCAAGCAAATGAGTATTACATTAATGGTGTTTAGTAATTAAAACAGTTTCAACTTACTGACTGTATCTTTATAGTCGTTGGATGCAGGGCTCAAATTTTTGAGGTAATCTAAAATAATTGTTAATACCAAGAATATATTAATGTCACAAATGACAATGACAGTAAAAAAATATATATATTATGACTGAAACAGTATATCACTACTAGATATTCATCATAGATATGAGCACAATCTCAGAAAGATGGTGAAATAATCATAAGAAAAAAAAATCTGTATTGTCCTGGAGGCTATTAAACATAACAAAACATTGCAATGTTCATTCATAAAACAGTTTCACGTGTTGAGTTAACATCAGAAAGTTGGCTTTCATTCAGCGATTTAATTGCCAAAGTAACAAAAGAGATTACCTTGAAGGAGTAACTTGTACTGAGGTATTCTCTGTATAGGTTTCAACATGTAGTGTTTTAATGCTAAATTGGCACATCTTGGACTCATCTGCATCAAATTCAAATACAACCCAGGATTAAGTATTTACATTTCACTTGAAGTTCTTTTCAATAAACATTGTAATTAGAATGAAATGAGGAGAGGCTTACATTGAACCAGTTTTGTCTAGAAAGCCGTGTCTACAATGAACAATTTTAATGGCAATGTTACAACTGATTAGGAGGTAAGAAAAAAAAGTTTGATGTGAAAACCCAGAGACTCGGGGCTGGGGTGAAAAGGGGTACTTATGTTACAGTCACTAGGGCTCATAAAAAGGTATGATGTGGCCAGAAAGGTACCTTTACATCTTCAATAGGTCACAGGTATCTCTCAAAAACTGAAACATTTTAAAATGCAAAGCCATAATGTCCCAATTAAAGAAACAGAATTCAAATCTTAGACACTTTTGGGCAGTAAAGTGTTCTTTCATTAAAAACTAATTACATCAAAGTTACAGTACTCTTGTTAATAACAGAATGACCAAAACATAAAGCAAAGACTATGCCAAAAATTTCAAAGGTTTAAATATATATTTACTTTAAAAAAAACAACAACTTGAAGTTAATATTCATGTGAAGGAAAAACTTTTTCAATGTAGAAAGATCTAAGACTGCAAATAGGCAGCAGTTACTAAAGACTATATAAAAATAACAACAAACAAACAACAACCCATTACAATGAAAAAGGAGATTCCATAACATGCTACTCGTTTGTCCCAATGATTTGTTTAATTACACATCAATAATGTTATCTTGAGTATCACTCACACAAAATCAAGGTCATATTCTGTTTCTTTGCAATTTGTTAATGATGTGTTGGCTTTTCCCTAAAAATGATTTAATGTAGAAAAAAAAATTGTTGAACAATAAAAGAAATAAACACACTCACTTCAAAGTCCTTTAAAGCAGCCATGAATGCAGGATATTTTTTGGCTGCACTTTCAAGAAGTTCTGTGGCATTCTCAAATTTGCCGATGTAGGTGGAATACAGTTTTAAAAATGGGCCCTTCTTGACAAATATATCTGAAATTTTGGGATTCACATCCCTGGGAATAAAATTGGGATAGCATGTGATGAGCAGATAAAACTTAAAACTTCTTTCAAAGTTAGAGACAATGTAATTGAAAAAACACTATGTAGATAAATGTAAGAAGAAACAAATATAAGAATTGAAAACGATAGATCTTATTGACTCTTATTTTCATTTAGAACAAATGCGAGTTTAAACATAAGTAAATAAGCTTTTACAACTAGTAATAAAATACTATTTAAAAATAATTAAATTTGAACATAAAAAATGTATAACCTGAATCAATTATGTCTAAGAATTTAATTTATGTCTAGAAATTTTACCAGTGGACAGTTACAGTACATTTATTTAAATCGTATTTCAAATTTTTAAACCTATGCAGCACATCAAAGAAATAACAAAAAACTTTTGTTACTAACCATTTTTCCACACGCTCTGTGATATCTTTTAGCAAATCTTCATTGAAGGTAAGTAACTGTGGCAATAAATCCAAGATTTTATTTAAAATATCAGTGGGTATAACAGGTTGACCTAACTTTTCTGTGGCTTTTGAAATATGAACACGAAAATCCTGAAATATAGAGGCATTAGCAACCATATGTATTCTAAAAACACAAGATTTCATTTGAGTTCACAATAAATACCATTATTAGTGATTATGTTTCCCAAATATTAAGCTGATTATTATTAGTGATTATGTTTCCCAAATATTAAGCTAAGTCCCAATAAAATGTTTAGACTATGGAAATTAGTTCTCAACAAATAACAATTTCATTTATCCTTTATTTAGTAAAATTAGAACTTTAAATTAAACAAAAATGCCTTCTCGAATATAGTATAACAAGGAAATCCTATTCCGAACTAGGAGTTGACCACTAAGTGAGGTTGTGACAGAGCGCTGCATGAGGTTTGTGGGACATGTTCTCCGACAAATTGAATTACGCATACCAAGAGTTGCGATGACATGGAGGCCATTGAGGAAAGCGCAAACAGGGACATCCTCGTATCATTGGTGCCACACTTTGATGGAGGACCTCAGGGCAGTGGAAAACATGTGGAAAAAGGCTTCAAACATTGCCAGTGACAGATCTTTGTGGAGACAGCTTGTTGCCCAAAGCGCCGAATGGCACAGGTGTGGAGGGGATCTAAGTTTAAATTATTATTAATTCTCTAAAATGCTGTGCAGCCACATTATGTTCAGGCCCAGACTCACCAAATTGAGCAATTTAAGCACATCAACAAAATTATGTTCTGACGACATGATCTCTTTGGCTATGAAGAACACTTTCTTGGCCTTTCGTTGAGCCTGAAAAAGTATGAGGGTCAAAATTATTTACTTCTGTCATAGTTTGTCTATACCTAATCTTGGTAACACATTTAATGTCAAGAATCCTGGTACAACTAAAATGTAACTAATTCTATTTGACTTGTTCTTTTTTAAGGGAAGTTATTTTTAATTCTTTTAGAAAGTTGGTAAGAAATGTGATCACTTACATATATTTCTTCTTTATCAGGCTCTGGCTCTGATTCACAGTCAGAACTTGTAGGGGTCTCTTCTAGAACTTGTTGCTCCCCATCTCCACTTATGGAGCTGTGCTGACTAATGACTGATAATGGTCGTTCAGATGAACTGGCTGAAGAGTCAGGGGCCAGCTCGGTATTTTGTTTAACTATAATATTGGTTTGCTCTTCCTCAATGACTGAAGCTGTAACTGAGGCAGATTTTGGAGCGACAGAAGCTTCAAGTGCCATACTTGGCTCAGGGGTGGGATTAATCTTTCTATCAAAACTAGAATTCCTGGAGCTATTGGAATCATTTGTGTTTTCTGAAGATTTACTTTTCTTGTTAATTTTACCTAATCCAAGACTCTGCGTAACTTTCTGAACCAAAGCATTTTTGGCCTTCTTTTCTCGATTTTTTTGATCCTCAGGACTGAGAACTTTAAGCAATGGAATTTTCCCAGCATGCTTCTCATCTTTGGTCTCAGTTCTTGCGCTTTTCTTCACTAAGTAAACGTGACTGGAACGCGGGGGAAGTTCTGGTGGAGGGCTTTCTGTTAGGAATTCAAAGAAAATGTATTTTGTATTAATTGGTAAGTTTCAGCAGTGACACTACAGCCAGTTATATAATACCTCGCATCACAAAACTATTTTAGCAATATTGTTATTGTTGTATTTTTTTTAAACTAAATATTTTAACATTAAGACAAGTGAAACATCCACAAGGACTTAAACACATAGAAGTAACACCTCACCTCTATCAACTTATGTTTACATTACAATTTTTTTCAAGCCCCAATCCGAAATCGAAAAATAAGGAATACATTAACTTGCTTTTTTTTATTTAATCTTAACTTGTTTTCTAATAATTTTTTGTTTTCAATTAAAAAACACTCTTTAGGTCACAACACTAACATTTTACCAACACAGAAAAGATTCAACAATCACAAAAACAAACACAATAGCTCCCTAATTCTGCTGGCAATCAAAGCATTGAATACAATCTAACTTTCTGATGTAACGTATGAGTAAAACTTTAGTGAACATATGTTTCATTTGCTATTGCTTAATGGTTTATTTTGCAAAAAGCACAAACTGTAAGACAAACCTCCTCAAAGATTAAAAAAAAACTATTGTTATTATTTTAGCTGCACTTTAAATATTTTTAAATTAGCTAAAGAAACACTAAGCACTGAAACAATAGACCTCATTCACCAATCGTAAACAAATGACATTTAGGCACGTGATAATATTGATAAAACATTGAAAATTATGTATCACGTGACAGCCTTTATGGATTGCATAATTTGTAAAGAAGATATAGAGAACCACGTGGCAAATTGTTGTTTGTTTAAGATTGGTGAATGAGGTCTATTGGGCACTTTACAATTTTCAGTTGTTTCTGTAATACTACAAGTAAATGCATGAAGACTAGGCTTACTAAGCTTCAGTCTGCATTGTGCTACAAAGGGAAAAATGCAGGGAAGTTTACATTGTAGAAATGAAACTTAAACTGACCTTAACTTAACAAGATAAAATGTAATATACTGACCCTCATGCTTTGTCCTCATATGGTCTGCAATTTCATGATACACTTGTTCCTGTGAATCAGGAATGCTGAGCCGCCTATGAGATTTCCTTTTATCAATAGATAAATTGTGCACATTAACATTTCCTTGTTCTTGGGTGCTGTTTAGATGAATATATATTGTGTCATTTAGTTTTGTAATAAATTTAAAGGAAAAAAAGCACACATTAAATTCCATTAAAAAAAAAAAAAAAAATATAAAGTTTAATATGACATTCATATTGATAAAAAAATAATTTTACCCTGCATCTTTGATTTGTATTCTGGCATCGCCAGGGCTAAATGTTGAGGAGCGTTTGGGTGGTCCTGGTGGTGGAGGGGGGGCCTGCCTCTTGGGAATCGGTTTATCTGACCGTCTCAAAGTCCCGGAATTGTTCGACTGGCTTGACGAGTCAGAAGCACCTTCTTGATACATCGCAGATGATGATGTCTCAGAGTCGGAATGAACTTCAACTGTTAAATTTGTAGAAGTATGCGGTTTATTTCTTGGAGGCAGAGGCGGTGGAGTTGTAGAATTTAGAGACTCACTTCTCCTCAATGAGTCTGATCTGGGTGGAAGATATGGTCTATCAACTGGAGCCAGGGAGCACACAAGATCAGAGTCGACACTTTTTATATCACTTGCATCAGAGTGACTGCGATTAATACGGCTCAAAAAACTGCGCTTGGGCTTAGGGGGTATTTTTTTTCCAGTGGTAGAAAGACCAGCAGTGGAGAGGCACTCTGTGCTAGAACTGTCTATAGAGCCTGTGAGAGATTCAAGGCTTCCAATATGCCTGACAATATTTGCTTTGTGTTTGGGTCTGGGAGGCCGAACTGGACTAGTGGAAGAGGATGATCCACCATCAACAGTTTCAACTGTCTCGGTTAATGAGAAGCCCGCAGTTTCTGCATCAAGTTTTAAATCTTCGCCTAATTTAGTCTTGAGTAGCTCTTCAATTTCTTTGAGCATACCACATGTGGTCTCAAGATCTTCATCTTTTACCTCTTCTCTTAAACTACTGAAGTTGTCCAAGTGGGTACAGGATAACTCTGTACCAATGTGGTCCTGTGCACCACTTTCAGATATTGCACTATTCCCAGAGTTTATTTTTGAATAATTGGTAGCAGTGCTCTCAGAAGGTATGACGTTAACAACTTTATTCAATGAAGAAGTAAGATCCTCAGTATCACCCCTGTAGACCTCTACATATTCTAGCTCCACTGGTATATGTTCCACTTTATCTTTGCCAGGGTCAGTTATTAAATCAGTACTGCTGATAGAAGTAGCTTCTAAGTTCTGATCTTGAACTGGATGTTCCGTTTTTGGGATTTCTGAGCTTACTTTGGTCCTGGGTCGAGGTTTGGGTGCAGTCTTTGGAATATCTGGTGCACAGCCACTCTTCTGCACAGTTAGAATATCACCAACACTAGTTACACAGCTTGTTGGCAACTCATCTAATGATTTTGAAAAATGCACAGTTTCTCCTTGCAATGTCAATGTCCCCTCTGCTGGTGGAGATGTGGCGGGAAATGCTGGTCTGGTGTATGATGTAGGTGTTCTGTTGCTGCTAGAATTTCTGGGCTTTCTAGGAATATTACCTCTCGGTGGGTTCTTAGGTAGTGGTGGAGGACCAGCTTTGGCATTAACTTGAGTCTTGGAAGCTTGATAAAGAATACCATGAAAATGATTAGGCACATGTCTAGAAGAATACTATACAAGTTCTCGAGAGGAAAAAAAGTATATGTAAATAAAAAGAAGTATTAAAATATTGCTTAGTTGTTAATACAAAATTTTTTAAGAAAGATTATACTGCAAAGGTTAAATAATAATAAAAAAAAGTGAACAATCTCTCTAGCAATAGGAAGCAGAAATACCTGATGTATTTACAGGCTGTGTGGTAGTTTCTAGTGGTGATTCTGTGTTGAGGATGGGAGGGGTTAGAACTAGTTGGGTAGCTTTTGTTAAGGAAATGGTTGCTTTTTTATCATCTTCAGCATATACTGAAACTACATTTGAATCATTGGGTGGCAATTGTTCTGTCGTAGCATCAGACTTGGAAAGTGCTGACGACTGAGAAGTTAAGTCATAAGACTCTGAATCTAGAGTTCCTTGGTCTCCTAGTGTGCTGCCATTAGTGGCTGCTGAATGGCTAAATGTGTTATCTGTGTGTGTCACAGAGCTCACTAAATGTATACTAGCTGATGACTCAGGATGTCTCAGTCTTGTCACCTTAGGTTTAGGAAGAATGCTTGGTGGTACTTTGGCGGATATAGTTTCCTGGTCTGAATGAGGTGTGGATGAAATGGAGGAACATGAAGTTGGGGAGGGGAACTCTTTACAAACTTGCGTCTGGCTCTGTGCTGAAAGTAAAGCAGTGCTACTATTTTTTTTTCTACGAAAGCTAGCTGGCAAGGAGGAAGACGATGAGGGGGACAGTGATCCCCTGCTGGGTACTCGAGGTGGGGATGTGGGAAGAGGGGGCTTTTGAGGTGATGTGTTGATGCAGTCATTCTCAAGTTCATATTGTAATTTGGATAATGAATTCTCAGGCAGAATGCCGTTTATTGGTCTGTCTGGTGGAGTAATAAATGTTTCATTAGCCAGTAAAGCTTTTGGATAGTTGTTGCTGTGATTTGGCAAGGTTTGTGGAATAGCAACCTTAGATGTTTGAGGGGACAAAGATAAAGGTTTTGGGGGAGGGGGAGGAGCGAGCTTAGGCTTAGCTGCAACTGGAGGCTTCTCCGGCGATCGAGGAGCAAGAGGCCTGGAATAGAGGAGTATTTGAACAAAAGGTAAAAATTTACAAGCAATTGATTAGGTTTCAAAAGAGAGAGAGAGAGATGTTTAGGAAAGAACACTATAAAGAAAATACCTAGCATTACAGAATCAAATAAAATGAGTGGAAGGTTAGGTTTAAAAATGAAATATTAATAAAGCAGTTACATTAAGAAATTTATTTAAGAAAATTTTTTTTTTTTTAATAATGTGTAATTAAAGGTTAAAAAAAAATATGATAACAACTATAACAAATTACTCTGTGTTTCATTTCTATTTTAAACAATTTTTTTTTAGCATAAAAGAATGTTAGTGAATTTTTTAAAAGTTTTAATTAATGATAAAATATGAATATTATAATTTTTTTTTACACCACTATAAATATTGAGCTATAAGAATTATTTAGAATAAGGAAACTAGAAATCTTACAAAGAAAAAAAAAAAAAAAAAAAAAAAAAAACTTATGCTGTTTAACCATTTTCATAACAAATTAATAAAAGTAAACAAAATAATTATGAACACTGCTGAAACAAATATCTAATAATTGGTTATTGTTAATATTACTAGTTAAGCAGCTATACATTACAACGGTATACTTGTAACCAAAATTACTTTGCATACACTATGAAACTTTATAGCCACATTAAAAAAAAAATTCACATGTTATCATTCAAACTTGTATTATAAATTACAAAGAAAAATTCAGCACCTATAGTAATTAAGGTCAAGCATTAGTTGAAAAAAATAAAGAAATCTTAAAGCTGAGAAAACATACTTATTAATATGAATGTTACCAAGTGGATTTATTCTCAAGGAGTTCTCATCTGTGATGAAACAAAAAAAAAGTGGTTAAAAAATTATGTCATCTTATAAAAGACATTACATCAAAAAAGATGATTTATACAATAGATTTTGATTAACATGCATGAACAGGCACACAAATAAAAGTGATTATTGTGAATGAATTGTATAAATATTTTTAGGAGACTTGTCCCAGCACTGATATAATAGTATTAATTTTTATTGAATGTCAACATTGATTGGTCCATTTGAACAATCGGTAACTTTTAAAAAAAATAGCTATGTAATACTCTGTGAATAAGGCAAACCTGAAAAAAAAAAATTATTTTACCCTTGAATGCCCATTGGTTAAGTTGCAGACTTTTAATGAAACCTATTTATATAAAGCTCTTTGCTAAACAACAATGCAATGAAAAACAAAGTCACACACAAAAACACATATATACAAGTACTTGGGTTCTGTAATGTGTCTAGTGTAGAAGCTTAGTATAAGTTCTAGCTGCTGACTAACAGTGTTAACTGTGAAAAGAGTGCTATTATTAAGTTTCTTCCCAGTACATGGTTTCTACACAGCTAGTCCGAAGAAGTATCAGATTAGACAATGAGAAAGTTAGTCTGAAAAGATAAAAGGGCAAACCAAAAATCAAACTATTAACAATCATTTGATCCATCTTTTTCATAAACTTCATTTTGATATAAACAGATGTTTATCATTTGTGTTGAGCCCTTTTCTCTTTCATTTTTTCAAGCTTTCAACCATAATCCAGTTAATATTTCGTTATTAAGTTAATAAAATTAAGATCTAGTTAATTATTGCAGCAATTTGTGGAATCCCTATTTAGCCTAGCGAACACTGGGGTTACACTGAACTCTGAACACAGTTTGAGTAACACGCTATAAAATTTGTAATTTATGTATAATAATTAAATATAGTTTAGAGCAGGCATGTCAAACACGGTGTTCGGGGGCCGCATGCGGTCTGTGACCACTTTGCATGCGGCCTGCTTGGTCACCTTAAACATTATCAAAGTAATGTTAAACTATTACGCTGGAAAATAAGAGTTGACAAGCTACTTGAATCAAAAAATAGTAATGTTGAACTGAACAACGAGAGTGAGTCTGCAGTGAAAGCAAGCTACATTTTATCAAACTTAATTGCAAGCCATAGCAAATCATTTAGTGAATAGGATATTATGAAGGAGTGTGTCGTTAATGCGAGGATTTTTTGTGAAATAACAGGAGATGATAATGCAGTACGATATACCTTTGATAAAGCTAGCTAGTCTAATAACGGATGGCGCACCAACCATGAAATGAAATGGTTTTGGTGCAAAAGCTATTTGCAAAAATAAGAGAGCCTGATGATAATATTAAATTTACTCATTTTCAGCGCACCATTCACCAAGAAACATTCTGCGCACAGCAATTACAATTCCAACATGTCATAAGACCAGTTTCAGTCTTTATCGATTTTATTCGTGCCTGTGGCTTAAATCATCTCCAATTTTCAATGTTTCTGGATGACATTGGACACGAATTTGATTGAATTCCGCTGGCTCTCCTGTCATAAAGTATTGAAGAGATTTTTAGCACTGCGTGAGGAAATTGTATTGTTTCTGAACATGAAAGGTGAACCTGTTGAACATTTCCAAACTGACAAATGGGTTCAGGATTTGGCATTAGCAGTTGATCTCACAGGTCACCTGCAAGACTTGAATTTGAAACTTCAAAGTAAAGACAAAATTGTCACAACTGCGTGTGATGATGTAAAGTGCTTTCAAGCAAAATTATGACTGGATAAACCAAATATGAAGAGCAAATCTTGTTCACTTCTCAACGTGTCAGGAACTAAAAAGATTAAAAACGGCTACAACATTTGGTCCTACATCTGGAATCATTAGTAGATCCATTCAATGACAGTTTTCGTTACTTCGATTCATACGAGCAAGAACTTTTGTTGTTTGTAGTTCCGTTCTCATTTGCCCTTGAAATTGCTGCTGGTAATGTGCAACTTAAGCTGATAGAGCAGCAGTCAGATTCTTTGTTGAAATCGAAGTATATAGAATTGGCTGTGCCAAAATTTTACAGTTATTTACCTGAACGGTACGTTGAATTGCAAAAATTTGCAGCTAGAATTCTTGCTATGTTTGCAAGCACTAATCTCTGTGAGCAGTTCCATAATGAAAGCTAAAAAAACACCTCACCGCTCGAGATTATCTGATCACAATTAGTCATCAGTGATGAAAGTGTCAGTGGCAAAAAAACTCCAACCTGACATTAATAAACGTGTATCCTAGAAAAGAAGTCAAGCATCAGGACAAATAAAATAATGGGCAATCACAGTAATTTTTAATTACCAAATAGTACTACAAATTTATCTAAGGGACGGTTATGCCATTTATTGTTTTCTATTGTATTGTTTCTAATTTACATAAAACTAGTAGGCTGTTTTGCGAATGATTTTTGCCGAGGCCCTTCAGGTCACAGTAAGTTTTTTATGTGGCCCACACACTTTAATCTTAATGAGTTTGACATGCCTGGTCTAGAGTCTACCACTATTAGTATTACACTAGATTTAGATAGAATCATATATTAAATTATTATTATATTATCTAGATCTAGATTTGGTTACCCTAAATTCTATATAATCTAGAGCTATGAGTAGTATGAGTATATTATTAAAGTAATATTATTGGTATATAAGTAAGTAAATAATTATTATAATTTCAATTTAAAAATAATTATAGTTTATAGACTATGTCACTGACTATACTATAACTATAAGACTATAGTAATAGTAATACTAGTAATAGATCTAGTTAATCTAGTTCTAGACTAAAATAGACAGATAATCTAAATGAGTAAATGTAAAACTAATCTTATTAAATTAATCTAGTCTATCAGTGACTATCATTTCAAATTCTAACTCTAAGACGACTAAGACTAAACTGAAAAAACTTCATAAAGTAATCATAATGATGAGATTATGAAAATTAACTTCAAGATATATTTGACTTAGTAACTTAAGTAGACTATATTCTATATTAAGAAAAAGAAATTTAAACTCAAACTTCAAATAATATAGATCTACATCTAGATCTAACAATATAAATAATATAACTTCAAACTTGCCTTCGTGAGCAGAAAGCGATGTCATTTTATAAACATGATGATAATTTTATCAAACTTAGATCTAGATAACTAGAATCTAGCAGTCTAGACTCAATATCAATAACAGCTCTATTTCTATGAAAGTATTGTTGCCATTTGTGCACAGTCGTTAAATCTAAATCAAGATTAATTTTTAGAAAATAGTCTTAGAATCTAGAGATCGGACATCTCGAATGAATTTTTTTTCTTTGAGTAATTTAATTTCATTTCCGGTTTCCCCTCCTCTTTAAATGACCTTTGACCTCTTATGTTTTTCTTTTTCCTTCATGATTAACTTGCCTATATATTTTGCAAAAGTTCTTTATTCATTATTTTTGTTTTCTGACCACGTACGATTTCCGCTTGCAAAGGATTCAACTAAGACAAGTCATCAGACTAAAAAGATTGTTGAATGTTTGTGTTTTTTGTTTATAAATTTCTTATACAGATGATCTTTTGTAGTATAGTACAGGTAATAGCTGAATCCTCCATATTCTCTCTCTGTAAATCTAGATCTATCAATTATCTATCTATAATCTAGTTTAAGTAGTTAAATCGGTAATTCTGCAGGATTTCAAGGGGCAGCCATCTTTGTTATTATTTTGTTATTGTTTATGTTCCAAAGAAATCCCAAGATAGTGTCTTAAAAAATACCAAGAAGTAACATTACTTCTGTGTTTTCAAAGCAATGCTTTTTTTTCTTTTCATTTTGACTTGGTATCAATAAAATACGTTTCTTATTGTTCTGTCTTCTTTTTAGTTTTTACTTGTTAAATATTGTCTATATCTATTCTGAATTATTCTGATATAGAGAATCTAAATTTAACTAGGCCTACAATAAATATCAGATTATTACCAAAAATTAATTGACCTTTAATTATTGCCTTTATTAGTTTAAGAACCTTGTCATATTAATATAGTAATTAGTCTAGTTCTAGCAGTTAGATTATGAGTCTAATTAATAGACTTATTAGGACTAGATGATACTGGTATAGCTAGATCTAGCATATTATTTAGCTTTAAAAATAAAAAACAAACAAAAACCCAAATTGGAGAGAAAACCCAAGATACAAGATTACAGTCTAAACAATAACAAAGATGGCTGCCCCTTGAACTGCAGAATTACCGTTAAATCTACTAGAAGTCTATCTAGAATTCTAGTTACTAGTGAACTTAAAACTAGTACTAGTTTTAGTAGTAGTAGTAATAGTTAGTATCTACTTCCTATTAGTAAGTATTTGACTCTAATCTAAGTCTAAGTCACTCTACTCTTCTAAGTCTAATTACTAAGGTCTAGTGTAGAACTGTCTGTTGTGTAGATAGATAAGATACTAGATCTAGATAGACTCTAGACACACTAGAGTATAGAGTACTCTACTAGAATTTAGAATTACTGTTTTACTCTACTCTCTATACTCTAGACCTAGACAGTCTAGATCTATAGTCTATTCACTATTGCTATGTCTATGATCTAGATCTAGTAAAGTAGGCATTTAACAGTTAACTTCATTCAATTCAATGTACCAAGCTCATTCCAAACATTTGCCCATTTATTCTCTATATAAAGAAACAACAACAACAAAAAAAAACAAATATAATATAAGATCTTTAACACTGATGTCCAAAACTGGCTGTTTGAAATAAATTTTGGTAAGAAAATCGAAATTTAATTCAAACACCCTATAAACTTTTGTGTATGTCACAAATCAAACAACTTGGCTTATGAATCAAATAAATCAGCTCCAAAAGCAGAATAAATATTGCCAGGCTCATTAGCATAGACTTAGCCAATCAAAAAATATAGTCTTAACCCTAGGAAGAGATAAATTCATCCGAGTAACAGGAAAAAACAACAACCTGACTTACAAATTTGAAATTCTTTTTTCTTACATAAAAAGATAGCTAAATGGAAGGAAATTGGGTTAGAATAATTGGAAAATGGACAAGCACATTATACAGCGCTAGTTTCATAAATATTAAATATCAAAATTAAAATGTAATGACCACAAAAACAGTGAGTGTTCTAATTCATGTTATGTCCAGATTAAATAAACTACTCTAAATCAAAATCAAATAAAATTAATAAAACGTACTGTACTGTAGGCTCAAAGTAGTCAAAGACTGTATTAGTATTTTAATATAAAACTGTATTAGTGATTAGTGTATTTAATCTAGCATTCTAGGCTAGTCAAGAGTGACACTAGAGTCTATTATTATTAAATATTTATATATATATTAAATCTAGAATACTAGAATCTAGATCTTTTTTTGATTAGATTAGTATATTAAGTATATATTTATTATATATTATATAATTTAATGTAGACTAGAGTCTAGATTATATCTAGATCTATTTTTATTATTATATAAACAATTAATATGTCATATGATAATAAATAAATAATTAATATAGATCTAGCTCCTCCTTCATGGAATGGTCAAAAATGAGTAGAGGGTCTGTTTCGCTGACATTTCCCATGAAATGAACATGAAGATGACTGTAAAGCACAATCCTCACTTTAAAATGCCATTCGCATGCACATGGCATGGGTGAGTTGGGTCAATTGCAAATATATCTAGGCCTGCTTCTCCTCTCAGCTTTTTGTTGGCTCTGCATTCTTTCATGCTGGCCACTCTCCTTGCTTAATATCTTGTGACTCCCAATGAGGAGCGATCTAGATAGAGCTTGTATTTCCCAACCCAGGGTGTCTTTGCAGCGCTTGTCTGACGCCCTGGGTGTGTGTGTCTTGCCCATCGAAATTCTATTTATACTGTTACTAGTCCTAATCTATCTAGATCTAGTACTATACAGTATAAGTATACTATAGAATAGAGATCTAGTTCTAAAATAGGTAGATTTTTACAAAGTGTAACAAAGCTTTTAATAAGTTCTATCAACTCACTCTGTCTGTCTAGTATACATTTTGTACACATTAGTTCTCCCACTTTCCAGTCTTGGATCAAGGTGAAACTTTGCAAAATTGAATTTTTCATTGCCCCTAATAAAACATGAATAAATTGACCAATTATTTTATCAATTATTCCTTATTACTATGCTTTATTTAGAAACAGTACTAGCTATGAGGTTCTAAGCCTTTTTCTAAAGAGAATTAGGTCTTCTATAAATTTGAAACTAACAATAGATATAAAGCTTAATATTTTCATAAGCACTTTTCTAGCTCAGTGTCTAATGTCTAGGCCTTCCATCAAGGAGGATTGAGCCCTTGAGTTCAAATTCATGTCAAGCACCTTTTTTTTTTGCTTTTGAAATGCCAGCATGGAAACCTTCTCCCACATACCCCCCCCCCCCCCCCCCCCCCCCCCCCCCAACTGGTCCACACAAGTCATTAGACAATGGAGCATTGAAAATTCTAAAAGCATGAGATTGAGCTTAACAAAAACAATTGGTAAAAATATTTCCAATAGCACAGATTGTCTTGATGATAGAGCCAAAATAATTGATACATTTACACTTAATATACGCTTTGTTTTTAAAAAGGCATTTTTTTATATTTTACTTGTTTATTTACATTAAAAAAAACTATTTTAATAAATTTGTTTTTAATCGCAGGTTCTGCTATTATTGCTTTACAGTACTTATTAGTTCAGCTTATTGTTGGCATGCCGGTTGATAAAATCTCATGGCATTGCGTTTGTGTGCTGTCTTCAAGAGCATTGGAAAAAATAGCCAGTCCTATTATGCTCTCTTTCTTGTAATCCAAGTCCTTACTAGTCACACAGAGGCTAAAACTGTCAACGGAGTGTTTAATACATTCACCGCACAAGCTGAGCATGGACAGTACATTACATCCTTTGCTTTCCATGGTAATATATTAGTTAACTTATAAGTGATGATAGTTAAGAAGAAGATATGGTTCCTTGATAGATTTTTTTTTATAGTGGGAATCATTACAAATAAGATTAAATTAGCCTTTAAAAATTTAGTAAAATTAAATTGTTTACAATTTATTACATGAAAGAAAATTATACAAATATATAAAAAGAATTTCTAACTAGAGATTTCTAATAGACATTCGAAATTCTTTTTTCAAATGCAACCTTATTTACTTTAAATTTCATATTTCTAATTTTATTTATTTTTTAGCTACATATATTTTATTTTTCAGGAAATGCATTGTTTAATTTCACTGTCAACAGCACAGGAACAGGCTCTAAGTTATACTTGTTTCTCTCGGAAGACTGGAAAAAGGCTGTTGGTGACACAAATTGCTATCGGCGATTAAATAAAGCCATAACTATAAGTATGTAATTAATCTTTTTAATTTGTTGAATCAAAATATTTATGTCTGAAATTGGTTATGCTTGATATGGGAGGTCTTAGCTGTAGACTTAAGTGTACATATATTTTGTGGTGGGATTGGCTGCTAAGGGGATGATACTGAGTTTAAATTGAAGAACGACAAAGTATTTTGGGTCTTTACTCAAAAGTTGGTTATAGTCTTTCCATTTTCGTTGTGGATGTGATATCCCCATATCAATAGTACAATCATGGCCTTTAAATAGGCAAACTTAGATCTAGTTCAGTAGCCAAGTGTTCTATCACTTAAGCCACCAATTATATTAAGTAAACACTAGCCTTAATAATGTTCATACAATAAAATTTTGTTTCACTTTTTTCCTTTTAGTTAAAATAAACAGCACTACTGGTCTTCAGACAATTTCTCATTATGACTATCCACGTATCTGGCACATTGTATTTGCCGATTTTTTTACATGTGAGCCAGGAAGACCAAAGCCACCAAAGGAAGAGCCAAGCTTTATTCAGTATACTCTTCAAATATTCAACCCTGATTCTTTAGGTAACCCTACTGAACATTTCAGTGATCAAGAAACAGGTAAATAATAAGTAACTTTTTTTTATTGTTATTTACAGTTTTCCTTGCAAAAAACAACAACACATAATATAAAGCATAAGAGACTTAATGATCTCAGGGGTGAATGGTTGTACAGTTGATCTGTGACATTCTTTAATAGAGGCTCACTGATAATGTAGGTGCTGTATGTCCTAAACAGGCCACGTTTGCTTTTCCTAACAAATGTGTGCTTACCACTTAAGCTTGTTGGACTCTAGGATGCTTAAAGTCCAGGATAAAAACCCCAGCTTTCTTCTGTTTGAAAGCCAAATGTTTTACCCATTGGTCACCATTCCGCCATAAATATATGACTGCTGGTAAAGAGCATAAATTAATGGGTCATTATTATTATTATTAAAATAAACATATCTTAACCACTACTGATCCCAAACTGTATCAGATATTTCCATTTCTTTGGACACATCAACTGTGTGGAGGGGGGGGGGGGGAAACTGCAGTGAAGGAACATCGTTTCAACCATAAATTCTTCTTCTTCTAGCCAGCTTTATTGCTGCTGAGCTGTGAGCTCTTTTGCAGACTGTGCCAAGGAAAAAAAGTGTGCTGTTTTCTTCAGTTGTTCAGCACTGCCGTCCAGGGTGTTGGTTATGTTGGGCTGTAGTGGAAGTAGGGTCTGCCTAAGGTGGATTAGGGAGGGGCATTCAAAGAGGATATGGTTTATGGTTTCAAAGGGGTGGGCGCAGTGTCTGCAAAGGGGTAGTTGTGTGGAGTTTATTTTGTTCAGGTGGTAATTTAATAGTGGTGTGTGTCCTGTTCTTAGTTGGAAGATTGTAGATTGTTCTTTGCGGGGGAGGAAGTTAATACTGTCCAGTTTGTTAGGCGTAGTCATTTCTTTGTACATGGCTCTGTCTGTTTCCTGATGCCCATTGGTTGAGCCACTCCTCTTTGTGATTGTTGACTAACATTGACCTTAGGGTGAGGTAGTTTACAGGTCTATCTGGTTGTTCCATAGATGAACCTGCCTTTGATAGCTTATCTGCCTTTTCATTTCCCATGATGCCAATGTGTCCAGGGATCCACTGAAGTGTGATATTGATATTTAATTTTGATATATTCTGGTGGATTATCACAATGAGTGTTGTCAACTCTCTTGGGCTGTTTGAGGTGCTGCTGTTAAGTGCTTGCAGAGTAGATTGGGAGTTTGTAAAGACAACAATATCTGATGGTGGTTGCACTCCTTCATATAATTTGTTTTCCACTGTCTGTAGTGCTATGGTAATTGCCTCAATTTCGGCTTGGAAGTTTGAGCAGTAATCGCCACAGGGTGCGCTTATCTCAAAGTGTTTATTTTTAGGGAAGACCAGGAAGGCACCAAGATGGTAGCTTTGAAAGCTGATCCGTCTGTATAAATATGGATAGCTGTTTTTTGATAGCTTTCAATTGTTTCAAGCGTGCCTACTTTGAGCTCCAGTGGATTTGATTCTTTTGTTAAGATGTTATTTAGTAAATGTGTTTTGATGGTTGGTTGTTTGTAGTTTAGTCCGGGTGTAATGTTTGAAAACCTGGTAATTTTTTCTCTGTTATTGGGTAGGTGGTGTTTTAGGGCTAGTTTGTCAGTAAGTTGGATCAGAGTCCTTTGCTTTTTTTGGTTGTTTTTCCTATTTCTCTGTGTTAGTAATTTATTTGGATCTTCGTCCTCCAACCTTCTGTATCTCTCAATAGCTTCTAATGCTGCTCTGTTGCGCCTTAACAAGAGGTTCAATATTGGAGTCTATTTCACAGGCTGCTGTGGGAGTAGTTCTCATACCTTCACTAATTAGCCGCAAGGCTTGGTTTTGGAGTGTATCTAATGATGATTGATAGGTTTTGTTGGCAGCTACTTGTATGGAGAGACAGTTATCCATTACAGATCTGACATATCCAGTGTATAACTGTCTTAAGGTTTTCTTTTCAGCTCCCCAGGATGTTCCTGCTAGGTGTTTTATTATGTTTAATCTTTGTGATGCCTTTTCTTTTAAATCTGCCATAAAGTGTTTTAGAGACAGCCTTTGATCTAGTTTTACACCAAGATATGTTGGATTTTCTTCTTTATTTATTGGCTGAGAGTCTATTTTTAGGATGTAGTTTCTTTTTGCTATTTTGTTGCTGTGGCTAAAGATTGAATAAACTGACTTTTCTTTGTTTATTTCCATTTTCCATAATTTTGAATATGTGGAGATAGTTGTGAGAGCTCTATTTAGTTTGGATCTAGTCAGCACTGGATATTTCTCTGTAGTCCAAATTAAAAGGTCGTCTGCATAAAGTGCCTTATTGACCGAAATGAGGTCCGGGAGATCATTCATGAAGATTAGATAGAGAGTGCAGCTAAGGGCTGAACCTTGTTGTAGTCCTTCTTCCAAACTTTTTTTTACTTGAGATGGCACCTTCGAATCGGGTATGGATGGTTCTGTTTTTTAAGAATGCCCTGATCCAGCTGTACATTTTTCCATGGATGCCCATTTTTTTTTATCTTCAAGAATAGACCTTTTCTCCACATAGGCTTGCTGCAAATCTATAAATACTGCTGTAGTGTGCTTGTTTTCATGAAACCCTTCTACTGTGTCCTGGATAAAACGAATACAATACGTTTCTTATTGTTCTGTCTTCTTTTTAGTTTTTACTTGTTAAATATTGTCTATATCTATTCTGAATTATTCTGATATAGAGAATCTAAATTTAACTAGGCCTACAATAAATATCAGGTTATTACCAAAAATTAATTGACCTTTAATTATTGCCTTTATTAGTTTAAGAACCTTGTCATATTAATATAGTAATTAGTCTAGTTCTAGCAGTTAGATTATGAGTCTAATTAATAGACTTATTAGGACTAGATGATACCGGTATAGCTAGATCTAGCATATTATTTAGCTTTAAAAATAAAAACAAACAAAAACCCAAATTGGAGAGAAAACCCAAGATACAAGATTACAGTCTAAACAATAACAAAGATGGCTGCCCCTTGAACTCCTGCAGAATTACCGTTAAATCTATTAGAAGTCTATCTAGAATTCTAGTTACTAGTGAACTTAAAACTAGTACTAGTTTTAGTAGTAGTAGTAATAGTTAGTATCTACTTCCTATTAGTAAGTATTTGACTCTAATCTAAGTTTAAGTCACTCTACTCTTCTAAGTCTAATTACTAATTCAGGTGTCCAAAAGGGTTAGTATTTCTTAACTTGGCCTCGGGGGATGTGTTTTTTGCTGCTTGTAAGATGTTGGAGACTATAGTTGTGTAGGTTGAATTGACGTCTTGTCTCCATTATGCTTGATAGTCTTGTGTCTGTTTCTTGTGAAAAAGCTGCCCAGTTAGCTTTTTTATAGTTCCATCTAGTTGTTTTGCTGGATTGGTATTTACCTGGCATTCCAATATTGAGGAGTATAGGCCTGTGATCACTACCTATGTCTTCAAGTACTGTTATTTTAGAAGAGTTGGTAATGTCTGTAGAGATAAAAGTTAGGTCAGGTCTGCTAGTTGTGTTGTGTGCTCTGTGGAGGAAAGTTGGAGGTGAAGTTTTGTTTTGCAGAAGTTGTAGGTTAGAGGCATTTGTTACATCCTCTATTTCTTTGCCACGCTTGTTGTTGTGTGGGTAGCCTAGGGAAGGTGTGTGTGCATTGAAGTCGCCAGCTATTATTGTCCTTGTGTAGTGTGGTAGTTGTATGTCTATTTCTGCTGTTGATGATGGTGGGCAATAGTAGCTTTTGATGGTGTACTTTGTTCCTCCTCTCTTAAGAAGTATTTCCTGCGTGTCGATGTCTGTATTGTTCTGTATTTGTTTTACTGTGGCTTGTGTGTCGTTTCTTATGAGGGTCATAATTCTCTGCCATTTGGTGCAAAGGCATCTGTACTGTGTGTAGCCTGTGATGTTTATTTTTTTCTTGGGCAGTAGTGTTTCTTGCAATAGCGCTATGTGTATATCATGCTTCTTGAGTATGTGTTGGAGTTCTGTTGTCTTGTTTTGTAGGCCTAAGATGTTGAGTTGCAAAAGGTTTAGGTGTTTGCTGCTAGTCTGTTTTTTATTTCCAGTAGCTGACTTATCACAGGCAGTCCTGGAAGAAACTGCCATGCACAGACCTTTTACGAGGCGACGTCTGAGCTCATATGGATTTTTGGTTAAATTCCTTGGCATTTAGTGTAGGCTGGGTGTTTCCTCAGGCTTTTTTAAAATATATAAATATATAGTCCCCGCATTTTAAGGGAGTTTTTGATCTTGGCAATTTTCTCCAATACTGACATAAAAGGAAACATCTAGGTCTGAAGACTAACTGGAATATCCATGGGACAAGGTGGGGTTGGCCAATGGTCCATTCACCGCCATCCATAGAGCTCTCCAAATGGAACTTTTCTGCAGTAGAAAGCTTAAAGTGGACTGTGCCCTGGGTATGCCCTGTGGAATCATCACATCCTGGATCCAGGCCCCTTCACGATATCACATTCACCAGATCCAGGAAAAAAAACACTTCATATCTAGTATTAGAATGTAGTGAGACAAGGACCTCCGTCTGGTGTAGTGCAATCCAGACCTCCGCAAAAAGCACCTAGAGGGGGGAAGGTCTACTATTATTCACTTAGTGAAATGCAAGTGGAAAGGCAGTGGGGTTATTTATTTCTCTTGGTCATTTCCAAGCCCTGATACCTACACGGGGGAGTATCGCCACAGAGTGGAGGTTTGGAGTCGGAGTTTTCCTTCTCCTAGATGGGTTGCGTTATTTAGGCTGACGTGCCCCATCAACACGAAGCTAAACTGGTTTTGAGGCGCCAGTGTTCCGCCTTTCATCCCTTCTCCTGTCAGTTTGTAAGAACAGGTTCCGCTGGATTTTTTTAGGAAAATCACACGTGAAGGCCAGGAGCTGGATTTGACTGTCAGAAGCATTTAGAGACGCAAGCCATGGGAGCATTTCTTGGAAAGTGGGTGCTTATCCCCACTTTCACCCCCGGCATTGACAGTCCTTTGGAACCCTTTCAACCATAAATAATGCCTAGGCTTTTATTTATGTGCTGAACCATGGTCATTCTACGACTGAAGGAGGCCAATAACAAGATGTAATTATTAATGTACTGTACTAGAGCTTAAAACAATTAAACAAGAAAATGCAACATGCTTAACATTAACTATGATGATTATAGTGAATACCATATCTTTACTTTTTTAAAGCAATTTTTGTTAAAAGTTTAGATGTAACACCATAAAGGTATTCTTACATATTGCCAAATAAAGCTCTTTTCTCGAGGGAAGCATCCTGGGTATTCAGATAAGTCTCCTAGTTAAATTATTTTAGTGTGTAAATAATTAAAAAACATTAAGCAAACAGAGAGACCTGTTGAAAGGTATATTAACATGATTAATTTATATAATTAAATGTGTAATTTGAATCCCCAGGGCTTCTCAAGTTTTATCAGCTGTTGGCTCTGATCTACTTTGTTGTTGCCTGTGTGGTAGCCCCTCAACTATGGGATACACTAAGTAAAGGTGGGCCCATGCAACTAGTCATTCAGCTTCTGACTATCTCCATGACACTGCAAGCAGTTGCAGCTTTCATTGTTATTGTTCACTTATATAGGTTGGTGTCTTTGGTATCCCATCGATCAATAAGCTCATGCTTGTAATGATAGTCGTGAGTGAATGCATTAAGTATAACACATGGTTCTGGAATTACTATCGAGACTAATGTCCTCTTAGGAAGATTTTAAAACATTTGTTTAAACCTTTCTAGTAGTAGTAGTAGGTATTTGAAGTAAAAAATAAAGCATCAAGTAAAAAGATAGTGAGAATACCTCTTGCACTTAGGGTGAAAATTGGTCACTGTAAGGTCACCTTTGTATTTTTGTGATAGTGTTGATAGTTGAATTATATGAGTTTGCCCATATGATGGCATAAGGAGAGGGGTATAACTTTTGTGTATCCTGCCATTCTAAGTAGGATTTTCTATATTAATATGTACAACATAGTAATTGTGGTAAGAATTACCAGTCAGCTACCTGGGATTGTTGTTTGCCTTAACATTATGGTTCTAGTGTATATTTTCTTTTTACTAGAGCTTTCAATTCTTAGTTTTGTTGAGCCAACACTATAACAGATAATATTAGTCAGGCAAGGCAAATAGCTCTCAATTGTATTATTCTTTGACCATATGTGAAGCAATTAAATTTTAAAAAATAATGTTCTTTTTACAAAAGTTTGTAAACTATTGAATACCTTGTATTTGTAGACCATTCCAGTCAATGTTATAGTTGATTGGATTAAATGATAACATTTGTACTCATTATATCTTTTTCTTTACCATCTTGATGAAACCAGATATTCAAAAGATGGCATTGGCTCGCCACTCATTGAAATATTGTCTGAATGTAAGTGTTTCATTTATAAATTTAATTTTTTAAAAATCGTATACATAACTATTTTTGAACTGTCATTTAAGTATGAAAATTGATTAGTAAATATATTTACCATAGAAGTAAGACTATAAGTTGCAATAGTTAACTCTTTATCTCCATAATTTTTTTTCCACGTTTTGACAGAATTGTTCATTTTTCACAATTGTACATTCTACCCTGTTATGATTAAGCTTCAATAAAATTTTTGTTTGTAATCAGAAAACGCTACTTTTGGTATAGATTTATAGGAAAATGCATGCTTTATTTATATAACACAATTTTTACTTTCTAAAACCAAAATTAATTTAATTTAATGGTGTCAAATCAACGATGGTATCATTTATTAGGAGAGAAAGAGTTAATACCGAATTAATTAAAAAATTTTTCTCACTTGAATTATTTTGTGTACATTTCTATTAATTCTTTCTATTCTATTAAGAAAGAAAATTTGTAATGCTAAAAGGTTTAACATTATGGCGAGCTCAATGGTTTTCTATTCAATAATGGTTTTTATAAAGCAAAATTATTCAACTCTAAAAGTTGTGCTTTTTTAATCAGTACATGTGCTAATTCATGTCGATACATTAAAGAGAAAAAAATGAATTAAAAAATAGACATTAAAACATTAAAATTAATCATATAAAATGTGTAAAGTAAAGTTCCCTTTTCAGACCTTGCTATGTATAGGACAGTTGCTTTCTGTGGCCCACTGTTAACTATGGTGTGATGTGGCCAGCATTACCATCGACTGTCATTACTTTCCCAAAATATTGTCAAGTAGCCATTGGAGCTCATAGGACTCCTTAGGTGTCCTAAAGATGCTGAAATAGAAAATCCCAGTCTTGACCAGGATTCAAACCTAATACTTTCTGGTTCTGAAGCCACGCTCTTTACAACTCAACCACCTTGCCTTCCATAAAATGTGTTTGCTGTTTGTTAATTAGTTTACACTAGAAATAAATTGTTCATATTGATGGCTGTTAAGTAATTTGTCAGTTTACTTTGATTTATGTATAATATTATAACCAGGTCTATGTCTCCAGCTGAATTTAAATTGTCTTTTTTTTTTTAAATATGGTCATATATATATATACAAGAAAACAGT
This sequence comes from Biomphalaria pfeifferi, assembly GCA_030265305.1. Classification (NCBI taxonomy): domain Eukaryota; kingdom Metazoa; phylum Mollusca; class Gastropoda; family Planorbidae; genus Biomphalaria; species Biomphalaria pfeifferi. Next base: position 227,948 of record JASAOG010000121.1, on the reverse strand, counting down.
TACTAAAGATTATTCATACAAACTTAAAAATTAAATTGATTCAGTCCAACCTTTTTATTTTGACAAGAAAACACTTAGCTACACTGAATAAATCTGTTATTTAAAACAATTGTAAGTTCAATAAAAGTGAACTTCTTACTTCTGCTTCTTCTTTGTTCTCTTTGCCTTTTTCTTCTTATTTGTTTTCAACTTCTTACAATGAGGTACAACTGAAAACATTTTTATTCATATGTTGTTTCAATGTAGAAACTAAATATTTGTGTCTGTCCCCAGTCCTTGACATGTTGTCTCAGTTCACTATGTTGTTCATGCTGTTAAGTGTCTCATTGGGTTGGTCACTGGCATCTGCACATTCAGTGTGTCGCTATTCACACCTGCGCACCATCAGCAAGAAAACTTCGGCTCGGGTGGTCTTTATCCTCGGGATTATGCAGGTATTTTGTTCAACTTCTCATAAAATCATTTACTTACTTACTCATTATTTACTTATCAGCCAAATCAAAAGGGAGAAATACTTTTTGCTAAGGGTTTTTAAAAGAATTGAACTAATATAATGTTTTATAACTGTCATATACCGAGTAAAATGTACATAATGTAGTAGATAGTAATTAGAGATCAAGTAAGAAAAATATTTTTTGGATTGTATTAGATGCTATTGTTTTAGCAATTGTTCATCTATGTTGTTGTTTTTTTATTCAGACATTAAAATATACTAATGACATTGATATTAGTCATTTCTGATTCTTTATTTGGAAAAATATATATTAGTAAATAAAACTGTGCTCATCATACAATGAACTAGAAAGTCAAATCATTTAATGTTGCTGCTGACTTAGTAGGCCTCATCATGCCTGCAAGCACCATCACAGTGTTTGTGTGACTACAACATGACATGATTATGCAACCATTTAAGTTGTACGATTGATGTTGCTTGCGTCCAAGCAATTAGATGTTTTGTATGTAAATAAGCTTGAGAACATTGACAGGCTGCTTGCTTCAGAATAAGCAATTGCTGTATACGATGTCATCACACTGAGCAATTTACTGTTTTTTTTGCTTAATTGCGGTGAATATCTAGTGAAGACACGGGAATGACAACTTAAATTTTAATGTTTTTAAACACAATGTGTAAATAACAACATTAGTTTTTCCATTTACTGTGATTGTAATAAAAATGTTTTTTACTCAGAAACCAAGGACATTAAAATTAAAATCATAAGTGAACACCAATTGACTCAAAATTCTTTTTTTTTTCTTTTTTATTTATTCAGCAATCTTTACATAGCTGGACCTTTTCAGAATTTTTTTCTATTTTCTAGAGAGTTTTTCCTAATTTTTCCAAATATCTGCTCTTTTCTTGAGTGTTTGTGCCCCCATGCATGTGACACTAAATATGTGTTTATTCTGATGAAAGGATTATGAATGCTAAAAATTTCCACTGAACAGGAAAAGAGAAATATTAATAATACATAAAAATACATTTTCTTTTGTTAGAGCCTTCTTTTTATGTGGGAGCAAAATCAGGATGAGAGCCGCAGACTTTATCATGCACAGCGTAGTTATCCTGGCATAGCACTAGTTGTCTTGAGAATTCTTTTGGCAGGAATGTTTGCCATAAAATTAAAAGAAGTTATTGCTTCTGAAAGAAGTAGTCTTAAAAGGAAATTCTATAGCTCTTTTACTAAGGTAATTATTTCCAATATAATTTATTTATTTTTTTTTAAAGAAATAATCAAACATTTGCAATACTTAATAAATGTATTATATAAATTTTAACTAATTAATTTCTTTTTTACTTTTTTTTGTTTTGAAATGACCAGCTGTGTATGATGTGGTTTCTTTGTTATCCTTCTATATTCCTGTCAACTTTAATGTTTTCAGAATATCTTCAATATAAGGTAAGGCATTTGTTAAAAACATACATCTTGTTAGAAATTAATGGAAACATTTGAAATATTGAAATAAAAAATGTTTTGAAACATACAATATATTTTTTGCTTAATGATGATCTTTTAGTGCATTATTAATTTCAAAGTATGTTGTTTGTTTCGCAGATAATCACTATGGGTGTTCTCATCTGCCAGTCTGTAGCCGGTGTGCTACTCTACCGATTGTTTTTATCCCGCAGTTTGTTTTGGGAAGTTTCAGCATTATCAAGTTCACTCCCTTTATGCTTTGACCACAGAATCAATTTGAAGTTATATTCTTGACAGAAAATTACATTATTATTTTTAGATTCTTTAAAAATTATGTACACTACAGAGTGATTGTAATTATAAGATGAATGATATAAATATGATCTGTATCTTGTAAGATCTCTCATCAGAATTTTCTAGTCTTCTTTTTTTTTTTAAGAATTGTTTGTAATTTATTTAACAAAAAATGTTTCAGGACCTCACTTTTCCTGAAACCTTGCTTGAAGTGAATACAAGCAATTTTCAAGTGAATCTTCAGTCCCCTAGGTGTTGGTGTTTTAAAAGTTTATACCTACTTTCAGAGGTCTGAATTTTATCAAAGTTTTATCAATTAATTTTTTTTTTACCAATTTTGCATTTAATGTCAGCGACAGAGTCACTGTACATAATATTCAATATTAAAGTGTTTCCATTAATAGTTTTTTTAATGTACATTTGCCTGTGTCCGTTTCTCTATACAATTATGATATTAGATAAAAGTAGTGTTTTTTTTTGTATTCTATGATCAGACATTAGGTAATCTTAATAACTGTTATAAAAATGAATTTTTTTCCCTTCAAGAGAGCACTTAAAGAGTTCATCTGATTTTTTTCTCTTTGGGAATTGGCCATTGTTGATATTTGGCTAGTGTAACCACCAACTGGGGGCGTGATGGCTGAGTGGTGTAGTGCTTGGCTTCTGAATCAAGAGGTCTCGGGTTCTAATCCTGATGAACACTGGAATTTAGAATTTATGGATTTTTAGGGCACCCCTGAGTCCACCCAACTCTAATGTGGGTACCTGACATTAGTTAGAGAAAAGTAAAGGCAGTTGGTGGTTGTGCTAGCAACCCTTGTTAGCCATAGGCCACAGAAACAGATGACCTTTACATCATCTGCACCAGAGATCATAAAGGCTGAAAAGGGAACTTCACTTACTTATTTTAATCACTTACTACTGTTTACACACCACATGCCAGATACTGGGCCATACTTAATGATGTGTGGTCAGCATACTAACCAAACAGATTTCTTTACTTAACATGTGCCAGGTACTCATTTTAACTTGCTGGTCTCAGAATTATTTAAAGCTAACTAGTTAAAAGTCCAAATGCTCTTCTTCCAAACCACTATCTCATTAATGTTTGCTAGACAACTTGCTATTTGTCTATAATTACTAAACAAATTAAAACAACAAGGAAAAAAAAAGATGATCATTGAAATAAAATGTGTTATTGTGCATCTATAATTAGTAGCAAATAATTTCTTGCTGAAATATTTGTGTAAAGTATGATAACTTATTGGAATATTAAAGCTTATAAATCCATATTGGAGGCTTTGACCAATCACCACCCTGGTGCATTTATGACCCTTTTTAGAACAATAATGTAGCACTGAATGGTCACTGTTGAGCTTATGTAAGTCCTACATCAAGCTGCCTATTCACCACTTTTATGTCTCTTATTTCAGGTCCTATTAAGACAGCCCAGTCCCCTGTTACTAATAGTTCATTCACTGTTATAACCAAAATTATAAATTTTATTTTAAAGTAATAGTTTAGATAACTTAGCTATTTGTATCTTAGTGATGAAATTTGCCATTAAATTTCTTTGTTAAGGCTTGCAATTTAGGAGACTTTTTCTAGTAAAAAATCATACATACAATAATGCTCATCTAATGTTAATACATTTTTATAAATATTTTACCATTCCTTGCTCTTTTTGTTGTGATCTTACAATAGTAGTCTAGGTTTGTTCTCTCTTATAGTACTTTCTAACCATATTTTAAAAATGAAGGAAGAATCTTTCAGATTGATGTCATTGTAATCAAATAGTAATTGCAGGTAACAAACATTTAGGCCAAAAATAAGTTACTGCTTTAAATATCAAACAAGGGAAAGTTGTCTATTTAACAAATGGGCACGTTTAGCACTTGATTCCCATGCATTGCTTGGTTGAAAATGCACTTTTATTTCACACAAGTTAAAAAAAAAATTGATAGCTCTAATGTTTAATCTTTTTTTTTTTTTGCTTCTACCATTGGAATGGCTTACTTTATAATGTGCCCTTTTCCACGCCACCTCTTGGGCTAGTGAATTTTAGTAGCATTTACATTATCATTATCTTCATTAATATATTTGTCTCCCTTTTGCTGAAGCACTTATCTTCTGCCTGTCATTGGTTGCCAACAAGAATATACACTGTTTTGTCCACATTCTTTCCTTCTTTGGTCTGAGAAGAACAACCCCTTCCACAATTCAGACCCATGCTCACACATTTCTTTGGCCTATCAGTTGTAGCCTTTAAAACAAAAATACATTTGATCTCATTCACACAGAGAGACCTCCACAGAGCGTCCTGTACGATGAAATACTTCAGCTTTTCTTATCCATTAGATCAATTTGAGATGTAAACAAATCCTTCCATATAACCCCCTTACACACATACAATGACATTTTCTTAGGTTTATTAGTTCTAGATACAGACTCTAGATCCAGTAGTTATCTATGGCAGTCCCTTATACACATTCAGACTTCTTTACCCTGTCAGCTGTAACCCAATAGGATCAAATAATTTTGCTTTTTCTCTTTTATACAACCGTAAGCATAGAAGCCTCACTCTTCACACCCATACATGATATATACATCTCCTTTCACAATGGAGGCCACATATATCACTTATACAGATGTCTTTATGTGACTACAGATGTGGCTAGTTATAGTGCTATTTTGTGTTTTCTAGACAAAAGATAAATATTTATTTGTTTATGTAATATATTACTGTTTAATACAACTGTGTTTACACCTTTCAGGAAAGGAATGACAAACATAATAATACACAAACAGTCAGTTGCTTATTGAGTGTTACCAAAAAAAAATTTTTTTTATAATTTTTTAAAATTTTTTTACATAATTTACTATTTTTTATTACTGTTAGATTACTTTAAAGCTTTATTGGTTAGTTAAAATTATTGATGGGATTAGGTCCTTCAATTATGAGGTTTCTAAAAAAAATTAATTGAGTTTATATTAATTTATTTTAATAAACTGAAAGGGAAACTTTTTTTTTACTGCTAGCATGTGGAAAAAAAAAAGGGGGGGGGGGGGAAACAATATATTGATCTAGGTAGACAAGAGAAATGGATCACTACCGATCTAAGGAGAATTGAAAACAATTTGTTTTTATACCTCTTGCTCCCTCCTAATGTCAATGTGCTTCTGTGCATATCAAGTGACCAGACCTAAATCTCCTCTTCTTATTCATTATGTAAGTGTGTATAAAATGTTGCATATTAAATTCATATCGTCAGGTTGTGTCCAAGATTTTAGTGTATACTTTCTGAAATACATCAATGTAATTTTTTTTAGTTCTGTATAAATGCTGAGTAACTATCAGTGTATTTAAAAAAAATGTATTTTAGTCCGTTAAGAATGCTACATTGATGTTATCAATGTTTATTTTTTTAAATTCTTTATGAATGCTTGTAAAAATATTTTTTTCAACTTCGGATGTTCCTTCAGAGTTGAAGATAGTTTACTTCCTAGTCCAAACCTCCTGCAGGACGACGGGGGATGGGAGCGGGCATGGTCTGAACCTGGGACCATCAATAAATCCAAATGACAGTCCAGCTCGCAAACTGCACGACCAGGCAGCCATATCGTGTGCTGTAGTGAATATATGTTTATTTTTTTAATTTCTGTATGAATGCTGTAGTGAATATATTAATGTATGTTATGAAGATCTCATTTTTAAGTCCACTTACTCAAAACCTATGTAAATAAACATGCCTCAATATTTTTCATGATTTCTCTGGCATGGAACCTATTGTTTCCAGTTTAGTATGTATGTTTGTGTTTTTAAAACCAATTACGATTCCCTGCTTATGGCTTTAGGCAGGTGTAAAGAAGAAACATTTATTTTGTGACATATAAATCTACATTTCAATGATGGATTCTAACATTTTTTGACTACTGTGTTTAGTGCCTTAAATCAATTTGTTTTTGTGTCCATTCTTAGTAACATTTTATTGTCTATATGTTAATGAATATCAGATATTTCCTTTGTATTCCTTTGTTTTTTTGTTTATTCCAATCCAACCATTTCCACTGTCATTTTCTTTGAAATCAAAAAGTAATTGTCATAACAATGGTTGAAATTTCTTGAATAAATAATAATTATGAAATGAAAAATTGGCTTTTAATTTAATTTTTCAAACATATATATATATATTTATATATATATATAATGGATTGCATCAAAAACTTTATTATTAAAGGAAAAAGAAAACATTTCAGAGTAATAACACTTTAAAAAAATATTACCTTATGAACAGAGAAGTATGCATTAAAAAAAAAAAGAACATTAAGCGTAGTTTTACTCATAATCAACTAATTAAAAAAATGTGCAAGCATGTTACTAGTATCTGAAGGTCGAACAGCTTGAAAACGCCTCCACATTACGATGAAGTCAATTGTTTGTGTAAAAAGACAGTTCAGTATTTGTCCACAAACACGATTGTTGTTAACCTTATTTCGTCAGAACTGTCGAATTTTCTCGACTCTCGTCAAAACGTCTTTCTTACAAGTATAATTTTCCTACTACCTTTTTTTTTCAGACGTGCGCGAGCTTTGTGTACCTTTCTGTATGGTAGGCATATTAAACTAGTGCCAACTCCTTTATTATGTACCTCAAATGATGGTAAGCATATTAAACTAGTGCCAACTCCTTTATTATGTACCTCAAATGATGGTAGGCATATTAAACTAGTGCCAACTCCTTTATTATGTACCTCAAATGATGGTAGGCATATTAAACTAGTGCCAACTCCTTTATTTGTCTTAATTTGGGCTGCGATTTTTTTGTAATTGTTTTAAGAAATTTCACTCTGGAAAAAAATTCAATTAGATAAAGAATTAAATCTGCGCATTTTTTTAAAAAGATAGCCTACCATTTGGAAAATGATTAAAACAATTTCTATAAACGCCCCTGTTGAGAGCCTCTAACTTCCTAAAATATTTCATTTCCAACAAGTTCTTAGTTGTTCACTTCAATATTGTTTGATATTAATGGAACTAAACTTGTGCATATTTTGTCCCACTCACAATTGACATCCGAGGCTGGTTTTATTTTTATTAGCTCGATAGTGGGTTCTGGCGGTGGTTATAGTTTAGAAAACCATACGAATCTATGACAAACATTCGCATCGTATACGCCACACACAGACTTGGAAACTATCCCTGCATAACGTTACATACAGTTTAGTATTTTTAAAATTAAGAATGAAAATGTATAGGGTTTGTGTAATCATAGGCAATCATTATTCAAATTAAATTTATATTTTGCATTGTATTTGTTGATGTTTGGTAGCTCATAGCTTCTGATAGTCGTGTTGAAAATATCGAAACCTGCCTTTTTTTTTTTTTTGCTTTCTTTGCTTACCAAACAGCAGACCAAGGGGGGAGGACATTTATTAAAGTTTTTAATTGTATAAATGTGGGGAACATATGAGCTTGTAATTTTAAATGATCTCGTGGTGTGGTTAAGATGGTCATTAACCTAATTATATAGGTCTGGACTGTCTTATTGTACTTTATGCAAATATTTATCAAGTCTTTTCAAGATTCCAATTAGGCCCGGCCACGTAAAGTGTGAGACAATGGACAGTGGTGTCACTAGGGTGGGTGTCACCCCCCTCCCTCAGTATTTCCGTCAAATCTTCATACTAAAAACTATCGTTGTTCTTTTTGTTGCACCCTAATACAGTGAGCACATGACCTCCCTTCATTAATTCTATTTTTAAAATTTCTATGTTTCTGACATTTTATCATTAGTTATGACATTTATTAAAATTTAAGTTTTTTTAAAAAATTAGTAACATTTAACATCAACTGAGCATTCCTTCTTTAGTAGACTTCAAAGAGCTCCTAACGGAAACTGTTTAAAATTATAGGCCTAGTGCTAATGTTGTACCGACGGCGAATTAAAAAATGCAACCTTACGAAAAATATAGCCTATTAATCGAAAAACAACTTTTAACAAATTGTTATTAAGCTTAACCATAACTTAATATTTAAAGCGTACAAGAAGTTACAAAATTACAATTTAAAAGTTTCCTTTTGAGGATTTCAAACTTAACAACTTTAAAAAAAAACTTTAAGGTTAATATCTTTTGCGATTTTTTTGTCTCAAAGATGATTAATCAAACGTTCTTAGTAAACTTCAGTTTTGAAAAGCTTCTTTCACATGACACTACGTAGACATGTATTGGGCTAGTAGATATTCTTGAAGTCCCATTGGTATGCCATTTGCATTGTACAACAAACCTACTTCCCAGTTTTAGGTTCTTGCTGTCTGTATTCTAGTTTAGCTATTTCTGTATTAAAATATCTTATCCTCTGTCTCACTATACAAGAGATCAATGCACCCTATATTAAACTCTTATTCTCTACTTGAATAGTGAGTCCTCTTGAGATTACTATTGTTTAAACTTATTTATCTGCTGCAATAACATGTTAGTTTGATCTGACAAGAGATATCCCAAAAGCATTTTCAGATAATTTGTCACAATTTTCGCAGTGAAAACGTTAAAGTTCTTAAGCTTAGCCATCACTACGCCAATATTTAACACTTTAATTTGAAGTTACTCAGGTGTAGAGTCGACATTTCCTTAGTGCCAAAAAGAAGAAAGTAAAGAAATGAAAGGTATACATGTATTCACAGACATCTGGTAATAGTCTTTGAGCTGCGCCCCTACTGCCTGTATTTTACAGTCACATATTCATCAAATCGTTCTTTCATGTGTCTAACAGCAGCATGATGAGCGCTCTAGCGAGTTGCTTATAGACATTTCAATGACACTCCAGTTTGATTAATTGAAATATCCCATCGAATGGTAAAAGCAGCAAGAAAAGAAACAACTTCTATAGTTCCAAAAAATGTCATGCAAAAAGCATTTTCTGATAAAGAATTGTAACCACATAGTTTGTGCAAGATGTTCCTTGGTGTTTCCTTTTTAAATTAATCGTAGCCTTGACTTCCCTGTCTATTTTTTTAAACCAAACTTCGGCAGAAAAAGTTTCCCTCAAATTTTAAAGCCGCGGGGATAAAAAAAATGTGTCATCTATTTCTTTCGTTATTTTCTAATTTCGGACAAAATGTTTTACTATTGATCAAAATATAATACGACGTCTTCTTATTGAATTTGTCCCAGTTAGGTAAAACTATTTTACTACCTTTGAATCTTGCCACTGTCACATTTTATAAAGTTTATTTTTGCAATTGTGCATTTTTGTCACTTGGGTGTCACCCCCTAGTAGGTGTCACCCGGTGCGACCCTCAACCCACCCCTATTGACGCCACTGACAATGGCTGTAAATACAAACATCTTCATAATTCATTGCTTGCGTTAATGTCACTTGAGATCAAATTTTACCTTTAGGGTGTCTTGAAATGTTTTTAGTTTTATAGGCAGACTGTGAGCAATAAATATTTTGTTATAGACGTCAAGAAATTGGAACTATTTTAATGTTAAATCTAAGTGACCGATTTTTAAACATAATAAAACACCTAGCAGGAACATCCTGGGGAGCTGAAAAGAAAACCTTAAGACAGTTATACACTAGATACGTCAGATCTGTCATGGATAACTGTCTCTCCATACAACTAGCCGCCAACTAAACCTATCAATCATCTTTAGACACAATCCAAAACCAAGCCTTGCGTCTAATCAGTGGAGGTATGAGAACTACTCCCACAGCAGCCTGTGAAATAGACTACAATATTGAACCTCTTAAGGCACAACAGAGCAGCATTAGAAGCTATTGAGAGATACAGAAGGTTGGAGGACGAAGATCCAAATAAACATCCAACACAGAGAAAAAAAAAAAAAAAAAAAAGCAAAGGACTCTGATCCAACTTATTGACGAACTAGCCCTAAAACACCATCTACCCAATAACAGAGAAAAAATTACCAGATTCTCAAACATAACTCCTAGACTTAATACAAACTACCAACCATTAAAACACATTTAATAAATAACACTCTAGCAAAAGAATCCAATCCACTGGAGCTCAAAGTAGGCACGTTTGAAACAATTGATAGCTATCCAAAAACAGCCATCCATATATACACCGACGGATCAGCCTTCAAAGCCACCATCAATGCTGGTCTTGGTGGCTTCCTGGTCTTTTCTACAAATAAACACTTTGAAATTAGTGCACTCTGTGGTGACAACTGCTCAAACTTCCAAGCCGAAATTGAGGCAATTACCATAGCTTTGCAGACTGTCGAAAACAAATTATATGAAGGGATACAATCACCATCAGATATTGTCTTTACAGACTCCCAATCCACTCTTCAAGCACTTAACAGCAACACCTAAAAAAGCCCAAGAGAGTTGACAACACTAATAGTGATAATACACCAGATGATCTCAAAATTAAACATCACATTACTGTGGATCCCAGGACACATTGGCATCATGGGAAATGAAAGGGCAGGATCATCTATGGAACAACCAGATAGACCTATTAACTACCTCACCCTAAGGTCAATGTTAGTCAACAACCACAAAGAGGAGTGGCTCAACCAATGGGCAACAGGAAACACAGGCAGAGCCATGTACAAAGAAATGAACATGCCTAACAAACTGGACAGTATTAACTTCCTCCCCCGCAAAGAGCAATCTACAATCTTCCAACTAGGGATAGGACACACACCTCTGTTAAATTACCATCTCAATAAAATAAATCCCACACAACTCCCCCTTTGTAGACATTGCGCCAACCCTTATGAAACAGTAATCCATATCCTATTTGAATGCCCCTTTGTAATCCACCTTAGGCAGACCCTACTACCACTCCAGCCCAACATAACCAACACCCTGTACAGCAGTGCTGAACAGCTGAAGAAAACAGTACACTATTTTTCCTTGGCACAGTCTGCAAAAGAGCTGACAGCTCAGCAGCAAAAAGCTGGCTAGAAGAACAGACCGATTTGCAAATAGGCTGTTTCAGCGTCAATTTAGTTAATGATTCTTTATACTTTCTGACAAAAATTGTTTAACCTTTTTTTTTTAAGACGATATCCTAGATATCTGAAGGGGTCAATAAATATATAGGCTATTATACATTGCTTTTTTTGTGACGGTACGCACCGGTACGGTGTATCGGCACCTTTTTCAATGTGGGGAAAAATTATTACTTTTCTTGTATTTTAAAAGTTTATTATTAATTTATTTGCATTTAAAAGTTAGGCAATCCATCACTGTGTACCGGCACTGTATATATATAGGCCTTTATATATTGCTCTTCCTTCGTAATCGAAGATGAGCACATTTCTCATTTCCTATGGATTCGAAATTGACTGTGGCATGTGTAGGTTTGGTCAGTTGCAAATAGGCCTGCTTTTGTTTGTTCGGCGCACTTTCACGCTGGCCACTCATCATTTTGTCTTTTGAATTTATTATTCAAGAATTTGTTGACGTAGTCCATTAAAGCTACAAGTATTAAATGGCTTTTCCAAATAAAATATTACTATTATGTTATAAAGCTTGTCTTTGAGTCCGAAGATTAATGAGGAATGCAGTGTTTCCCAGTCCCAGCTACAACCTACATATTTTGCCACATCCAGCGCAGACATAACCATTGTCCGCCAGTGGTTGATTTAGATTTTCTTTTTGCCGTCTACGTCTGACCTCGCCAGCGGATTTTATATGCTTTATAGCGCATTGATTTTAAAATATTTTAGAGAGAGAGAGAGAGAGAGAGAGGGAAGTCATATCTTGAAAAATGTAACTTGAAGCTTTCATGTGTAATAATAAATTACAGTGCATAATAATCAGACCAATTTTCTTCTCGGTGTTTTTTTATATTTTTCGCTAAAGAATCTTCTATCAGGGTATCATGCAATAATCATTAAGATGGCGTAATTAGTCCTAATAAGAACATGATACAAAGTATTGATGCCAATAGCACGAACAAAAGATTTAATGAAATGGGATTTGCAATGTTTACAACAACAAAGCTTTCGTTTTCATTTGTTTGTCTTTTCTACAAAGAAATGTTTTGTTCTTTTTACAATTTAATCTTTGAACTTGAAATATAGTGCACTGCAACTTAGTTTGCTTTGTATAGCTAATACATTCAAGCCCAACACGTTTAACAGAATCATGTAAAATGAGGTGGCTAGGCTGGGCTGGGCCAAATTTTAAATATAGATTAAACATCTCAAATATAAAACAAAACAAAACAAACCAAAAAAAAAACAAAAAAACATAACGCCTGTTCAACTGTCACAAATTTCCAGACTTCAGAACAAGGCAGCGGTTTATGTCATGCCAGCTGTGACGTCGTACCTTGTAGGCCTAAACTTCTTTAGAAACTTACAAGAAGAAGTCGTTCGTTACATCATCCCCAGTGACGTTGCATGCAACCATAATTATATATTATAGCCGCCGAATAGAAAATGCACACAATACATTATGAATCCTCATCTTATATAATACAGACGTTACTTCAAAAAACAAGATGATTACGTCCTACGCGTCATGAATCTAATCATGCATGCTAACCAATGACTTAAATTCTGCCAAGTCACTTGTTTTCCTGGCTGACCAGGCAACCAATTCCATGCTCTAATAGCACTAGGGAAGAAGGAGCATTTGTACAAATTTGTCCTAGCTTATGGAAGGAGGAATGTGCCTTTATCTTTGTGTCTTTCTGAATATTTTATTACATTTTGTTTTTGTATTTGAAGATTATGGTTCAGTGTTTTATGTATAATTGCTACTTTACTTTGAGTCTTCTGTCCTGAATCCTTGTTTTATAAACCTCTCTTTATCTATATTGCATTAGTGTGACCATTATATATGTTATACGATTTAATAACATTTGGCTCCATTCTCGGCCAGCCCTGACGAAGACTATAACTAATTGTCAAAATAATGTGAAATATATATATATATATATATATATATATATATATATAAAGTAAGGAGTGTTGATAGTTAGATAAAAGAACTGTTAAATCTGATATGCAATAACGCTATTTGATTTCGAGTTATGAACATGAACAACACAAACGGGCCGCTTGCATAGAAACTATAGAGAATCTACCTTTGTGTATACACTGATTTGAACACTAGACGTAGGCTCTACAATTCAATAAACATTGTAGCACAGTGAATGTCTGAAAACTCTATGTAGGCTTACTTAGAACAATATTGTTTAAAAATCATTTTTTGAATGTTATTCTCTCTATTCATATTTCTTTGTGACTGTGGTAAGAGTAATGTTAGATACAATTTTGAAACATGGCTTACGTTACTCTTAAATTGTTATATAACATGTGATGCCCAACTTTTTGTTCTGCTTGGGGGTCAAATAAATTTGCAACACGTCTGTCACGGGTCAAATCAACGTAAACATTGTCAAGTCCAATCAAACCGAGTCTCTGCTGCTTCATTATGCACTGTTGGCACAAATTTGCTAAGGGGCCGGATATGACCCGTGGGCCGTAGTTTGGTCACCACTGACATTGACCAAGCACTGTTTAATAAGTTTACAAACACGGACATTTCATCCCGTCTCTCGTCCACTTTCCCAATCTTTATGCTTTATGAAGCTAAAGGGCCAGTCGCCGAAAGCCACGCACATTTAGAAGCAAACTTGTCTTTATGAGACTGGATCGATTCCCAATACGATCGTAAATAATGAGTGTCTGAGCCGGACGATACTCCACCTAAGGTATCGCTAGCGCGATCGAAAATGTATCTCTGATAACTTTTTGAAGAGAAAATTATAATCGGATATGCGGCCAATTCGCGTGGGATTTCCCGCTGAACGGAGGAAGCGACCTAATGCTATTTACGAGATATTTAACGGCAGCGTTGTAAGGGTGGCAGATGATGAAATTATCTCCTCCTGTTATCTTTGTTGGTCATAGTTATTTTCTTGGGCCTGATGTTTATTGAAATAGTAGTTACGAAAAAAAGAAAACTGGACCAGCCTCCCCTCCCCTTTTTTTTCCTCCATTTTTCTTCTATAATTTTTATATGAAATCTATGATTGCAATGCCCCAAGGATTGTGTACATGTGAATTCACTGGATGAAGTATGGTTACTTTAGTCTTTCGTTGGCAGTGTCAGCTTAATATTAGAGTCAAAGGGACAAGGTTTGAAAGCATGAAGGCTGTATGCCTTATAATTAATCCAGTCTTTAAGGCTTGGTTGTTTTACATGTTTCGGATGATCCAGAATTGAAGATCATTGCATCCTTGACCAGGCCTCTCTATGGACGGCGTGGTGTGGAATGGCGTTGGGCAGAGTTCGAGCCCGGGACTATCGAGAAGGCATTCCAGATCGCATACCGCATACTTTTTAAAGGGACGATTTTCAAGTGGTCCTATTGTAAAATATGACATTTTTCAGAAAAGGATCAAAATAAGAGTTTTACATTTCTAGAAAATCTTAGTCCTAATTACTCTGTCCTGTACTGCTGTAACAAAACTTTCTGTTCAGGGTTGAGATGACCTGCTTTGAGCCATGTTAAAGAAGCAGCTTAGTCGATGTTGTCCCCATCTAATAAAGCCGGGAATTCTCTGTAGAGGTTATTATTATTATAATTATAAAGTTAGAAATGAACGAATATTCATTCTCTGGCTCTGCCAGGGTCGAGTTTCGTTAAAACGAGCTCGTTATTATTAATAATTTTAATAATATTATTATAGAAATGAATTAATATTCCTTATTGTTTTTGTTCTTAGAAGTTCTAACAGCCTTTACAAGGTTTACCATCCAAGGACGTTTGTCAATAACGTAGATCTGATTGTTCCGGTAGAAAACTGATTTCAATCGCCTACACAAAAATAGCTTCATTGATGAATGACCTAATTCCACGTTCTGTGATGGCGATTGAGAGGGAGAAAAAACTCTTGAAAAAAAAAAAGGATCACTACTACACCATGCAGAACTGTTAGGCTAACGTTAAATGTGGTCACAAAGATCTGAACCTGATTTAGGTGCTCGAAAGAGTAGGACATCACAATAGAGTGTCCTCGCGGAACGAAAACTCCTCTAACACACTTGCGCGTTTGATTAAAGCCGGCCTCGCATCGCTAATGGACCTTTGTTTTCTGAAAAATAAGACTAAACACGAGAGGAAATGGGAAAAGAAAATCTGACCTCTTTTTGTGCAAGGAGTTAAAAGGTAAAGTGAAGTAACGGCAACAAAACTGGCATTGTGATCTTAATGAGTTGCCAGTTTGGATTACAGAGTTGGAAAGACAAGCTCGTTCTAATAAACCGGCAATGAAGCAGAATTAGAGGCGGAGACAAAGAGAGTAAGCGCCCTGGGAAAAAAAAAAAGGATTTAAAAAAAATAATTTTTTTTTCATTTTCAAACATAACCTAGATCTTGTTATAAATGTTTCAAGGAATATCGCCAACATTAGTTTGGTCTTTAGCGTATGCAATCTACGTCTACCTTTTTTTTTAGATAATGTAAACAAACAATGAAAGTGTTGGTTATTTGTTGTTATTTGTACCCAGCATTCATTTAATGAACACCTAAATCAATGAAATGCAAACAATTCAACGTATCTGTATATGTCTAGTCTAACTTAGTATTCTGTACATTATCGATGGGACTTGACGAGTTTTAATCTAAACTTAGTCTATAATCTAGTCAATCCATTAAAAATACAACGCGACGCCTCTGATCGCAATCAATGGAAGCAGTAAGTGGGCGTGGATTTAAAAAAAAAGAGATGAAAGATGAGTAGGTTATGTGGAAAAACCAAGCTCTGTGTTTTTTCCTTTCTTTATTAAGACGTTTTTGTTACTCTTTTGACATTGTGAGATGTTATTACAGAAAGAAAATGTTTGATCTTGAAGAAACGTGTCCAGTGTTTATTATAATACAGATATTATTATTATTATTACTAGTTCTATTATAAAACGGATATTATTACTCTTATTAGTTCTATTATAACACGTGTTTCGAATTATTTTGCTCTGACAGGATCGAGATATCATTAAAGGGAAACAAAGATTGTCCTCTTAGGAATTTTCTTATTATATGTCAAGTCTGCAGCAGTGCCCACCCTCTGACAAGTCATGAACATCTTTCTAGGAGTGTTCAGGCTCACGGTGATGTCTGCAAGGTCATTGGCTACGCCCCCATCGATTGATACCACAATTGAAAATATTGTAATTTAAACTTAGTCACCCTCCAAGCCTTACTTTTCTTTATCTTTAGTCACTTTCGTTTTGACACTCTATTCTAACAGTTTGTACACTCTTCATGGGAAGACATTGGAAGCATCAAAAACCTGCCTGATCAAGGTTCTCGGAAACGGCTCTAAAGATTTTTTTTATAGCAATTTGACAGTTCATTTACCGGTATATCTTTGGGAAAAAAGAATTACTAGTTAATTGGCCACATGGGGAATCTATGACCGATATAATTTTTCGAAATATTTTCTGCTAAAATAAACTTTGGTCTGGAGGTCTATATCTTGAACACATATGTAAGCTAGGAATTCCCGCGGGTATTCATTAACGAGTCAAATAAATACATTGAAACATTTTGCGCACTGTCTTCTCAGCCTGGATCTTAAGGTCTATCATTAAGATTTTAGATGCATACATTCACTTAACCAGGAGATGTTGTTTTGGGGGGCGGGGGCGGGGGGGGGGGAAGTGATTAGAGCAGGGTAAGAAAATGTTCCATTTTTATTTAAATCAATCATTCATTTAAAATTAAATTTGACCTGGAGGTTTAGACAACATTTAATTAAATAAATAGAAGTTCAGGAACTCTTTTTGGCACTGTCTTCTAAGTCTCAAACACCAGTGAGTCTTATGTGAAGTTGATCCGGCACAAAAGAATCCAGCAAAAGTCAGTAGATTTGGTACAACAGTATAGAGTTCATACGGCAGTTGCCAATTGTACTGTATTGACAGTTGATTTATTAGACCAAAAACAAAAAAAGGTTGAAAAATGTATCTTTATGTTAGGGTCCACCCTTTTTCTCTGATATGTTGGTACCATGACCTTTAATGTAGATTCTACCAGGAAAAGTGAACGGATATTTACTGTTTTGTGGAACATGATGATAAGCCAACATATTTGTTTTATAAAGAAAGTGTGGCTCTTTTAAAAAACAACAACAACAATATATAGACAGCATTATGGTGGCATTGATAGGAATATTTTCTAAAAAGAGACAAGAAAATGAGTCAGTGGTAACGCTAGCTACAAAGTTGCTCAAAGTACAGAAATAAAGCACAAACCAAAACCAACGTCCCGCCCCAACAAAGTGTGACCAAGGGAAAAAAAGTACATTTTTAAAAACAAAACAAACTCACAGAAAGACACACACACGCACGCGCGCGCGCACACACCCACACGTACAACTCAAGCTCCAAAGTATTTAATCTTCAAATACTTGACAGATATTTCACTTAGTTCTGGGAACTCTGAATCGATGCATAGAAGTTTAGGCGGCACGATGCGGACTGAAGCTCGAGGATGCAAGAGGAATGGAGCTGTTTGGAACGATGAGGTTGTTTTTTTTTTAAGAGAATGTAGAATTAAACTAGGTCTATACTAATTTCTTCAAAGCCCACTTCACAGCTCTCATGAAATTTTTTCTAAACACTTTAAAGTCTCTGAAGGCCCACGCGCTAACAAGTAAGATTTGCATTATGGTCTTCATTTGTATCCAGCATATGAGAGAAATGGGGGCAAACTAATGATCAGGTCTACCATTTGTATAGTTGGATGACTTTCAAGTGTAGATCAAGATAGAGAATTAAATTGTGAACCTAAAGCATTTGTATTTCGAAGATAATTTTCCCTCAAATTGTTTCCTTTCAATAGAGGTTACCAACGTTTTTTGGCCTTGTGGCCGTGTACACTACCGAAACATGGTAAAGGGCCACATCACTACAGCAAATGGTCGAACCAATCCATTGTGGATTCATTGTGTTCTGTAAACATTGCTTGATTTAACTTTAGGCAACATAAGCTTTAGCTTAGGGCCCCCACTTGCTCGAGGGCCTCCCAAACAAAATGTTTCCAGGGATATTTTCAATTGTTTTGAAGGAAGAACAAAGAAAAAATTGCCTTATTTTGATTACAAGGGGTCTTATATCTCAAAAAGCTTAGGGTCTTATCAAGATTAAATCAGGCCCTGTCGGTAAGGCAGAAGTGTCGAGGTTAGCACCGTGCTATGGGCAGGTTAATTTAGACTCTTAAAGTCTACCGAAGCAACGTTCGGATGACTAAGAGACACAACTCACCAGTCCGTTGCCAACTTAGTTGTTTCCTCTGAATTTTCTGTTAGGAGTTTGTTAAATACAAACGTGTTTTTGTGTTTATAATGACTCTCCTACGGGGCTACTGTCCGTGAACATCATTTCTCTTGTGTTACGTGGCATCATAAAGTTGATTCCCTGAGCATCATAAGTATTCTTAATTTATTGTTGTCTCGAGACTGTGGTCTCCTCAGTCATTGCTCAAATTCTACAAATAATACTTGTTCGTAGAAGACACTTTTTTTGTATCTCTCATTTCTTCCATGTTAGAAAGGTCTTAAATTCTACAGACTTTTTTACGTCTGCCATCTTAAGTATTGCTGGCTCAGTAAGGAAAAGTGGTGTAGTATTAGGAATAAGTATTTTTTTTTTATTCGCAATTTCGAGCCACCATTTTTTTAAATCCGACATTGAAAAGTACTACATTATATTTCCATTTACTTTTTGTAATTTCTACAGTTATTACAACAGTCAGTCGATAGAGTATCAGACTTTATATCCGAGGGACAGAGGTTCAAGTCTCTAATAGTCCGTATTGATGCGTTTTTTTTTTTATTTGTATCTATTTTTTAAATAGTGTTTTCACACAATTTAATGTTCGTAATTTGATCTGCATAAAAGTTGAAACAGAATTTATAGCCTCGATCCTAAGATGATTTTTAACACTAGATAAAAAAAAGTATGGCGTTTGACAGTATCAAATATTTCGATAAAAAGCTGTGAATTCGAAGAATACATAACTCATATTTTGTATTTAGGACGTATTTTTTAAGGCCTAGAAAGGGGGGGGGGGATATATGTCTCCTTTTGTCTCGGAAGGCAATGGATGCGCCCTGATGAGTCACTGGTTTTACTTTCGTCTTGAGGCGGGGCAGAATCTGGTGTGGCTAATCAAGCTAATTCTAGAGCGGCAGACTTCGCCACAATTCGTGCATGTGTATGCATCTGATTCAGGACTAGCTGAAAGGGGAGCTTCCTTTTTTTTCCCTCTTGATTAAGTGGGGATAAGTGATACTGGTAATCTATTTCACTGCCAAAAAAGTATGTTTTTGGGAATGGTAGCGTTATAAAGCGGGCCGTGCAATTAGATGTAACAGTTACTAAAATTTGAGAGGCAAGGCGAAAAAAAAAGGAAAAAGGGGGGATCGAAAAGGGTTATAGAGTTCACATGACAGAAGTAAGTGTGTTTTGGAGGGCGATTTGAAGCGTGGCAATTAAACGTAGCATATACTAGAATACACTGGCTAAATGGGAGCTGTTGAATTGCTGACAGCGAAATAAAGGTAAGGGGTACGGCAAAAGTATTAAGCACATGCAGGATGTGATAAGAAAAAGGTCCCAGTCCACAGTATCATAGAGTCTAAGAAATACTTCGAGCAAGAACTGAAAAGCAGAAGAATAGTCAGATAGTGTAAATAAGACTAGACCCTATTTGTTAAGGAAGAGAGTTGGGAGGGGGGGGGGGGAGAAGTGATACTCGAATTTAAGGGCTGGTCCAATTTAACCGTAATAGATACTAGAATCAGCTGGCTAAAGGAATGTGTGGAGTTTAACTTTATATCCTTATACTATTATAAGTAAGAACAATTGGAGGGATTCATGGCAAATAGCAATATAAAGCCTGGGAAGAGATTAAATGGGACTTTTTGTTTTGGGACTGTACACACCGGTATGGAGTACCGGCACCTTTATGAAAAAATTATTACTTTTCTTGTATTTTAACGTATATTATTAATTTTTAGTAGTTAAAAGTTAGACAATCAAATACTGAGTACCGACAACTAATCACTGAGTACCGGCACCTATTTTCTTTTACAAAAAAAGCACTGTATATATATATATATATATATATATATATATATACATAGCCATCGACTACATAATTAGAAGAGCAATGAGCCAAACTGCTTTTGGTATTCCATGGCGGGAACAAAACCGAATGACGGACTTGGACTTTGCCGATGACGTTGCACTACTCGGGCTACAAATAAATGCATACAAGAAATGACGGAGAGCCTGGACAGAGAGGCACCCGAAATTGGCCTCCGCTTAAACTTGGATAAGACTAAAATAAAGCTAAGCATGCCCCGTCAGACTTGGCGAGTCAAAGCTTGAAGAGTTGGACAAGTTCACTTACCTTAACAGTATCATAACAAATGATGGACAAGCCAAGCCATTGGACTCGAGACAAAAATACACCTTCTCTACACAATCGTCATTCCAACTGCAACATATGCATGTGAGACATGGAAGTCATCTGTCAAAAATTGAGAAAAGACTAAATGTGACTCAACAAAAATGGCTGAGACGGATTTTGGGAGTCAGTTACACAGATCGGGTTTCAAACAAGGAAATCTTTTGCCGAACTTGGAGTCGAACACTTAGTGAAGTTGTGACAGAGCGTCGCATGAGGTTTGCGGGACATGTTCTACGACAAAATGAACTAAGCATACCAAAAGTTGCGATGACATGGAGGCCAATACGAGGAAAACGCAAACATGGACGCCCTCGTATAACTTGGCACCACATCTTCATGGAGGACCTCAGAACAGTGGACACCAGGTGAGATGAGGCTTCAGACATTGCCAATGACAGATCTTTATGGAGACAGCTTTCCGCCCAATGCGCCGAACGGCGCGGGAGGACCTAGATCTAAGTCTAAGTGACTTTAATTTTCACATCCCATTAATGTAATTATTTCATACACTAATATATGATTTGTATCTTAGTTAATCCTTTAAATATTTATCCTGTTAATCAAACAAAAAATTGTTGTACACTATTAAATTCAATACTTATTTATATACCTTAATTTTGTATACTAATGTGTAACAATAAGAAATGTAGCTTATACAGCCTTAATAATATAAAATTTACATTCATTACTTCCTTGTCATTAAACAAGCAGTTGCCTAAGTGCCTTTTAACCTTTTAATGACACTATGAAACTAATTTTGCTCGAGGATGATTTGAGACGATGCCATTTTGAATTCTCAAAGATAAAGTTCAGGATGTACCCACAAAATCTCTCTTCAACATCATATTGAGAAGAAGATGGTTTGTGAGCGTCTTACGAGATTTTTTAAACTTATAGCCAAATACGGAAAATACTATAGATAAAACATTGATTTTACCAGCTATTGAAGTAGTTTTTAAAACTTGTTTACACAAACCTACATCTTATATTATTAAACGAATTTTTAAGCAACAATACATTTCAACGGCACATTGGTGGTATGAGTTATAAAATTAAAAGCTTCTTATGTAATTCTTTGCAAACGACATGTGTGGCAGGTTAGGGAGTGTGACGTGTGTTTGGTGCGTTTAATCTCTAGGGGATGATTATTTTTAAAGCTATCACACACCAACCCGTCAGCATATAAATCGGGAGCAGGCACGCAACGAGACAAGCAATGAAAGATAGATACAAAGTTAAAAATTGAAGAAGAATATTTATTTACATAAATATTTACATAGAAGAATAAAAAGGGGGAGGGTTTGCATTCTATCTCTAATCAATAGTATACTTAATCATCACTCTTGCACTTAATAAGAGAGTATGTCACTCTGACTTCTGAACTTAGCTGTTGTTCTGTTTGGGTCGCAGCTGGCTGTGTCCTGGCTTGAGGTTCTGTAGCTGGAGGTGGCGCTCTAGCGGGTAGAGGAACGCCGTGATATAGATCTTGTGGAGTTATCCAAAGTTCTGATATCTGTAGTGGGCACAGTAGGGGGTGGTGGCCGGCTACAGCGGGCACAAGGGTACTGCGGGCAGAGCTGATCTGCCGTGGGCAGCGTAGTTAACAGGATAAGTCCAGTGAGTTGCGGAGGGTTTGGCGTAGCTATGACGTCTCGCACAGACTCTGGGTTTATAGGGACGTCGTACCTGATAGGTTGACAGGTGGGCTGTCGAATAGGCAGGCAAGTAAAGCCGATAGCGCCAAGTAGTAGAGTTGAGTAGATCCACGTAGGCAGTAGATGATACTCAATAGGCCAGTGTGCAGTGCTGAATAGCACTAAGTACAAAGGCAATAGGCAATTGATCCGATAAATAGGCAGGAGTGCAGTGCTGAATAGCACTAAGTACGAAGGCAATAGGCAGTTGACTATGCAGACAATGCCAAATAAATAGGCAGGTGAGTGATCCGATAAATAGTTGAGTGGTGTCGAGTAGACACTGAACAGCAAATAGGCAGACACCTGAGGGAGGCTGCGGATAAATAAAGACAAGTTAGGACATGTCTCTCATGCATCTTATCGATGCTCTCGGCTGAGGTGCATTCGTCAGATTGGTAAAATTGCTTTAGAGTACAATGGGGAGATGATGACAAAAGGCGATATGGAAAAATAGATGGCTGATAGTAGCAATATAAAATGTACATAAAAAGGGGAAATAATAGTATCAAATAAACAACACAAGTTGGAAAGAGAAAAAAAAAGGGGTGGGGGGCTGAAGAGGCGGTGGTCAGCGGTGGTTTGTTTACACATGGCCGTCGGCCGAAAACAATGGAGTGCGCTTGAAAGGAGAGTGTCCGTTCAGGGGGGGGGGGGGGGCGACTCTCGTCAAAGTAGAATGACTAAAGGGGAGATAATTCATATCTCTTTTCTAACCGCAGTATTAGTGCGCTAGTAAAATTATCACGGCGGTAAGCCGAGATAAAAGAAATAAAATAAGATGTACGAATATATACATGATTGCATCAACGATCAATTGAGCAACATAGCATTAATAGATTAATGTAATACTTAAATAAATACATATACCCTGTTTATGTTTTCTACTTAACACAGTGAGAAATACACAATGCACTAATTAAATATAAATGAAATAAGCAAAATACACATGCTAAAATCCAGTGAGAAATATGCATAAAGTAATTAAGATGGAACTTGTGATTAAGTTCGGCTTACCACCAGGTATTCCTCTAAGAGTAAGAATAAATGAAGTAGTCCAGACGCGACTATTCAGCTAGAAAAAATGAGAGGGTCTGGCTTGATCGATTCTACTTTATAAAGGCCGGGAGATATGGGCGGAAACAGGAAATGGGATTGCCCAAAGAGTATCTCTCACGTGGGTGAATCCGACAAGAGTCGCACCTTGGAGTGTCACGAGGCGTGTTGACCCGAGTAATCTCTTTGATCAAAGAGAAACGTGGGAGAAGGAGGGGGGGGAGAAAGATTGGTTTGCATTCCACCCAAGGTGGTGTCAACTGCGACCGACAGACATCCGGCGGGTAAGACCAAAGAGATTGTGTGTTTATCTTTCCCCGATCAAGAGAGATAAGTGAAAGCCTTGGTCTAGTTGTCCCAAGGTGGTCGACTAAGTCTATCCTGGAGAGGAAAAGGTGAGGCGGGTGAAGAAATTGGGGATAGGACGGGGAAATAACTAAAAGAAAATAAATAAATAATAATTAATGCTGTGATAAATTTTAGTGACTCTGACAGCAAGCTTTTGACTTGTCATAACATTTACAGTTTGAAATCAGTGGCATGGCATGCTCTGTCAAGGTGTAGCGCTGTGTGGAACAAACTGCCTAAAGGTTGCCAGATGATTTTTCCTCAAGGTTGACGCACGAAACCTTTCCCATGTCGGGATATAGCTGCATGACAGAAGAGGTTTGAATTATGTTTTTCTTCTGCTCGGTGGGTTGCAAACCAAGGCTATCGAGTCCCTCCTGGCCAAAGCTATTGATTTTGTCAGAGTCGGCCTTAGATCACTGCAACATATGCGAACCCAGTGGGCCCGCATATTCATAGGCCACGTGATAATTCGAGTTGTAAATTATTATTTCTGCGGACCCAATATTTGCAACTTCTTGTGTGACTAAAGAGGCCAATCCTTGATACACAGCTGCGATCGCAGGTTGGGTATATATAATCACCAGGCGCCGTTGTATTTTCACCCTTCTTTCTGCTTCTGTTGTGTATGACATCTGCAATCTGTGACCCTTCCTTTGTGCTCTCTCTCCATGCGGATCTGTCCAGTGCCACCTCTTCCCAGTTGCCAGTGTCGATTTTGAAGAACTTCATGTCGCGTTTGCATACATCCGTATAACGTAAAAGTGGGCGACCAGCGGCTCTCCTACCTTTTATTAGATCGCCATACAGGATGTCTTGTGGAAGTCGACCTACTGGCATTCTACGAACGTGGCCAAGCCAGCCAAGGCGTCTGCTGCTGATAACAGAGTGGATGTCCTGGCACCCTGCTCTTTGTAGCACTTCCTCATTGGTTAACTTATCTTGCTACCTATTTTTAAAGATCCGCCTTAGGCATCGGAGGTGGAAAACATTCAGCTTTTTTTTCCTGCCATGAGTAGGTTGATCATGTTTCACTTCCGTACAGCAAGGTGCTCAACACACTGGTCCGGTAGACTAGGGCTTTAGTACTGGTAGTCAGCAATATGTTGTCCCAGACTCTTTTCTGCAACCGTGACATGGTGGCCATTGCCTTAGCTATCCTGTTGTTTATGTCTTTATCCAGTTGAGTGTTCTTGGATATGATGTTGTTGATCTGACTAAAGCTTTTGACATGGTCCTCAGAAGTGGCCATTTCAAACTCATGAGGAAAATAGGTTGCCCTCCCAAATTACTGAAGTTCATTGAGTGTTTTCACGAGGAAACTAAATGTACTGTCGAATTCAATGGAACCCAATCAGCACCTTGTGAGGTTTGCAGTGGTGTCAAGCAGGGATGTGTGCTCGCACCTACTCTGTTTGGCATATTCTTCTTCTGTCTACTGCATTATGCGTACAACGACATAAACGAAGGTGTGTTTCTCCATACAAGATCCTCTGGAAAACTATTTAAAGTATCAAGGCTGCAGGCAAAAATCAAGGTTAGGAAGCTACTCGTCAGGGAACTCCTGTATGCTGATGATGCAGCTATTGTGGCTGATTCTGATATTCAGCTACAGTCCCTGGTTGACAAACTTTCTGCTGCTTGCCAGAAGTTCGGTTAAACATCAGTCAAAACAAGACTAAGATACTTGTCCAAAACATAAACACTGCACTTTGGGAAAGTATAAATGGCCAACAACTAGAAATTGTTGGTTATTAATTATTATTTAAAAAATATATGTGTACGCTAAATGAATATA
This sequence comes from Biomphalaria pfeifferi, assembly GCA_030265305.1. Classification (NCBI taxonomy): domain Eukaryota; kingdom Metazoa; phylum Mollusca; class Gastropoda; family Planorbidae; genus Biomphalaria; species Biomphalaria pfeifferi. The sequence goes on along the minus strand of JASAOG010000121.1, from coordinate 202,364 downwards.
TGGAGATGCTGTGGCTGAGGGGTAAAGCACTTGGAACCACCAGGAGTCCCGTTTTCGAATCCTGGTGAAGACTTACATAACTTAGCAATACATTTGTAAAAATATTATTTTTTAATCAAAAATCTAAAACCATTTACATAAATGTGTAAAAAAAAGTGGTGAATAGTCATCTCCCTTACTAAAAAGCCTCAAGTGTTTGTTAGTGAATAATTGTAAAAATGGTGTATTTTCTGAAAAAAAAAAACTGCTTGTAGGCCTATAGTTGATTTAAAAAATTAGATTTTTCGCTTTCAGAAAAGAAAAAAGTAACCGTTGCATCAGAATTTTCAATTATCTAAAGTATCATGATGGCCGATTTTCATTTTCTTTTCTAGTTTCTGAGATCTAAATGGGACGGACGGACAGAAGGACAGATAGGCGACACTAAACTAATAGCGTTTTTTTTTCATTTAGGGAGTCACTAAAAAGGAACCAATTAGACAATTAATTACTAGTAATTCATTATTTTGTTTAATAGCAACAATGGATACGAATACTTCAGTATATACGGATATTACTAAATTTGTTGGGTTTAGTCCCCTTAAATTAGTGTTAACGCTATTTTCCCCTCACGCATTCTCCCATCAAGTTGATACTTTAAACAATTATTTATTGTGCCTAAAAAAACATGAATCAATAAACAAAAATACTCAATTAGTCAATTAATTATGATAATCAATTATTTTGTTTGATTTCGAATACGGGAAATAGATTGTACATTGTTGGTAGATATAGTTTAAGGACGGAGTTCTTCCCCTTTAGATAAGCTTTTTTTTTTTTTAAAGATTTTGTTTAGACTATGTTTTTGTTCTTTGTGTGTATAATAGCTATTAATGGTTAACAGAAATGGTATTTTTTTGGTTTATAAAAGCTAAAAATATACTTTGCATATAAATATTACACAATTTTTAAGAATCGAATTTTTATACACAGTTCATCGTGCAGTTGCGTGCCGTTCTCTCGGGTAACAAGCTTACTAGTGCACAAAGAGTCTCAGATAATACGCTTTTTTTCTCTTTGCGTTTCAAGTAAGGGGAAAAACTACTTTTAGTTTTGTGGCTTTTGTTTGTCTTTCCGTATGTCACGTCTAAATAGCAAACACTAGATAAGCTATCGAAAATATGAATTCGGTTTTTGGAAAGAAAAGTAAATCTAATATAAGTCAGAAATCTCATTATCTATAATTGGTTGTTCAGTTTGTTTTGAAATCAAAGACAATGCCGAAAGATTTTCGGTTATTAAGGCTGAGAATGCAATTATTTAGGGCGCCCTCTAAAGAGAACCTGACTTAAGTTGTGGATAATAAAGGCAGTTAGTCGTTGTGCTGGTAACATGAAACCCTGACCTTAACATCATCTGCCTTATGGATCGCAAGGTCTGAAAGAGGAAGTTTTATATTTACCGCCCAAACTTTTTTGTGAATCGAGTTTGAATACACATTGGTTCGTGTTATTAAATATATATAACCAGGTCTGTTTTTATTCCTTGAGATTTTACTTTTACTAATCATAACAAGACTATGATTAAATGTACCTTGTTCATGGGCGGAAACCACAAACTTTCTTGGTAGTCTTTTTCTTTAAATTCAGCTCTGATTAACGCTTGCAAAATCATGAAACATAAAAATAGAAAAGAAAAAAGTGTCAAAGCATTTTTTTACAAAGCATACCTTAAACTGAAGATTAAAAATAAATTCCGAGCTGAGAATTGCACACATTTTGTGCTTTATGGTCTTCATACATTTTTTCAAGAGCAGTTGACATATACATTATTACCTGGAGATTAAAAAAAATTGTATGACCTCCCACCTTACCAAATGTCTTTCAGTCTTTCTGATTTTTTGACTGCTGACTTTGCTGGTACTGGTGGTTTTGATGATGAACTTTCTTGCTATGTATTAAATGTAAAAAGTAACTTACACAAACACTATAGAAACAACAAAGAGTTCAGGACTGGTTCAGTCTATACAGGGAATGTTTCATCCAATAAACTTGGGAACTGTCGCTAAATTCACGATGATAAAACTAAAGACGTTTCTACTGCTCGCAGGATATAGATATATATATATATATATCACATATTTTGCGTCCTGTAGGTTTCAAATATTTTATGACTTGTTGATTTTAAATATTTTATAACCTGTACATTTCAAATATCTTATGACATATTGACATTTTCACATAGGCGTATTGAAAGGGGGTAGAGGAGCATTATGCCCGGGTGCCACTCTCAGAGGGGCACTTACGTATAGGGGCGCCAAAAGAAAAATATTATATTATGGAAATTTTCAAATTAAAAATAATCAGTTCCGGAAAAAATATGTTTAACTAATAAATATTTTCATGCACATCTAATTACTTTTTATGTTTCCTGATCTAATACATTACCGTTATGCTTATTTTAATCCTACAACAAACTATCACTCGCATTTTATCAGATGTAATCACCGTGTTTATCACAATTTTTCAGTGTGTATTATAGTAATATCATTTACAATCTATATATTTTTCGTTTAGAATTCTAAAAGTTCTTTTTTTTTCAATGTTGTTTAAATTTGAGAACATTGTTTCTAAAACCGCGGGGAGCCCCTCCACCACTTATGGTGCTGACAAAGGGGACGCAAAATATTTTTTTTTCAAGAAAAAAAAACGTTTATATTTTTCACTGTATTTATAATCCATAATTGTCTATTAATCAAGTAAAATCGATAATAATTAATAATACCATTGTTTAAAAAAATTAATTGATAAGTTAAATGAAGTCGTCTTAAATTTTAAGTAGAACTGTTTAAACTGTTTTAGTGAGAAGCGTCTGCAATAAGATTGAATTATCAGTTTTTTTTAACAAGGCCAAGATCCTAGCGTCTACCCTTCTATGTCAGAACAGCTAAATTTCTTCCGAGTGATGCACCATCGTATGTATTGTATATTATAGATATTTTAGTTAAGTAATACATTCTAGTGTTATTTGTAATGAATTGTAATTAATAAATACAGTTTATATATAAACCTACATTACTATATGATGTTTCTGGAAAACACGGGAGGGGGCGCCATTAAATTGCCGTGCACCGGTCGCAAGAAAAGCACTCTACGCCACTGCCTGTTGATGAAATATTTTGTGACCTGTAGATTTCAAATCTTTTATGACTAAAAGATTTCGAATATTTATGGCATATAGATTTCCAATTATGGCTTATATAATCGCAATATTTTATGGCGTGTTGATTTCAAATATTTATGTCAGATATTGTTATGTCTTGTCGATTTCAAATATTTTACTAGCAATGTTCTTTACAAATTTTAAATTGTGTGTCTTTCAACGAGTCTTAAGATAACTGGTTTGAGAATTGTTTTTTTTTTTTTTTTTTAGAAACTCTGACTAAAAACTAATTTGTATGAAGAGAGTTTCTTTCCCCTTATTTTGTGATGTAAATTAACGCAAGCATGCGCGGTCATAAAGTCAAATGCACACACACACACAGTGGTTATATTGGGGCTGGCTACATTATGTCTATATTATGCCGCGACACTGTCTTCACAATTTATTCAAGTAAGACAAAGTGTGTTTTTTAAGCCATTATGTTGCGTCCCTTGAACAGATAGATTGGGGGCCATTAAAACTGGAATCATTGCTTATACATTCTGGTACAGAATGGGTTAAAGATATATTGGCAGTTGAGGTCATGTCCCAGATCCTTGCTGATGTAAGGCTAATACGCCAACTCTTCAGGCGACTGAGAAAGCAAATATGTATCGTCTGCTATGCTGACATAGCAAATTAGTATCGTCTGCTGACAAAGCAAATCTGTATCGTCTGCTGACAATTTATTAATGCCTGGTTTTGACCGATATGTTTTCGACCAAACTATGAAACGTGCAGGTTTTTTTTCAAATGAGTACAACACTTTCTGCACTACTCTACATAATCTTTTGTTGTTTTTTTTTAGATCCATGCACTTCTCCCAGCGATGTTCACAACTCTCCAGCAATCTCTAGTCTGTTCAACTAGCAGGCATGTATAGAGTATTTCCTAAACTCAATGTTGCCCTCGGAGGACAAAAATGTTCATCTAAAAGTGATGCCATCACCTTTGTAAACTATTATTTTCTAAATTTTATTTGATTTGATAAAATAGTATTTCGAGTATTTCTCCACTATTCGCTCAAACATAAAGAATGGAAGTGAACAGTTAAGGTTAACATTTGAAATATTCGATTCGCAATGATTTTGTACATTGAAATGATTCGGACAATGAACACATTTTACAGTGGAGCTGCGGAGGGTGCGGTCAGCACCGGGAGACACTCATTTGGGGCTGCCACAAGTTAGAAAAATTATATCTAGTAAAAACAGATACATTAAAAATACCCAAACATGCCTATACACATCTAGATCGCTGTTTAAGTCCAAACGACATAGCATAACGTTATACCGTTTCGACTAAAAGTCTAAAAAGAAGCATGTTCTGTCTGTTTCTAATTTTAGTAAATTTCATTGTAAAATATGCAATAAATATTGAATAAATGTTATAAACAATGGGATTAAAAGAATCGACACTCATTTTATATTTGTGTAATAATCAATGAACGTAGGTAATCAGCTCACTGTATTGGTTCCACAAAAAGAACTAACTAGGAATAGTGTTCATTGGAACATGTTAGGAGAAAGTTAAGTGTCTTGTAAATACAAGTAGTTTATCACTTATCTAGACCAGTTGGAAAAAAAAGGGAGAGAGACATCTGTGTGAATGTTACCATGACATTTTTAAAAATGTATTTTTTAAAAGTTTTACAACTGAAATTCGAACTTGAGGTCTCAAACCTCCTCAAGTGAACTAATTCAAATTATACCACACATGTCAAGTACTATTTCTTTCCCTTGTTCAATACCTAAAAAATAATTAATCGCCAATAGTTAATTAACTGTTTTGTTTTTTTTTTTTTAAATTGATTATTGTTTTGTCAAGTAAAAGAAATAATTGTGCTAAATTTCAACTTGATCTGAGATTGGTTGTGGGATAAATAACGATACAAACTTTTTACCAAATAGACAGACACGGTGAGTTGATGAAAGCTTTGTAAAAATAGATTTCCAGTTCATTCCGAGGAAAGGCTATATTCACAGGGAGAGACAACTACCGAGATCTCTCAGTTTTTTTTTTTTTTAAAGTTTCTTGTCTACTTCTGTGACTTTACAATTGAAATTAAATTGTTTGTGTATTTGTAAAGTGTGTTCAATATTTTCGTAATTCTAAGTTGAGGAATACACGTTTTTTTTTTCGTTGAAGGATTTCTGTTCTGCTTCTAATTTAAATAAGTAGGCCTTTCTTCGGCAATACAGTGGAGTTTGTGTGATAAGGCAAAGTTCTCACTGTTTAAAAAAAATATATTTATACATATCTACAGTAACACATCTCATCGTATCAAGTATAATACACAACCTCCCTATATACACACCTACTCACACATACACAACCTGCCTCAATACACACCTATTCACACATACACAACCTGCCTCTATACTTACACATACACAATAAACATTTGTTCATCCATGCATCAAAAAGTCGAAGCGTATTACACTACATCTATACTACAACACAATATATTTATAAAATCTTCACAACATCAATACTACATCTTAACAACATCTACACTATATCTAAAAAGAAATCTACACTACACACACGCTGAACTCTGAGCTTATAGTAGCGCCCTCTTCTCAGGCCCACAATTCCACTTCAGCGTCAGTTCCGCTTGTCGCCTTTCATCAACTTCTCATCCTACTGTAACTCTTCAACTATTTTGTTCTCTCCCGCCGGCGCTATTCTACCTGATACAGCCAAACACTACTAAGAATTAAACCAATGCAATACCCATGCACCGTTAATCCCCATAAATCATTCTTCAAACCATAAAATAAATCCATTTGATAATAGGATTGGATTTTAGAATTAGTCTTGGAAGAATTTCTAGAGAATATCCAAATAAATCATATAAAACGTTTTTTTTGCTGAAAGTATTCAATCGATTTTTCTCCACTGTATGATACTTTTGACCCGGGCCCATTTACTTGTTACATCCCCTGCAAATCGTAAAGCTCACATAATATTTTAACCGCCCCCCCTCCCTTTCGCGTTTTTTTTTCACTTTCAATAAAACTTCCCGCAGTTCAACAATTCCCCTTTTATCCCGTGACTTCTAGAACATGTTACGTTTAATTGGAGTGGCAAGTTTTAAACGCCCCTTTCCTCTCCAACAGCCTTCTGGCTTGTAAATTCTATATATTTTTTTTTCAGGATCCCCCCCCCCCCGACCCTTAAAAACAAAGCATAAATTTTAGTTTCTGTAACGTTGAATTGGAGCGCCCCGCTTTATAACACCTCCCTCCCTATCATATACTTTTAACCACTTAATTCAATAACCGGTATGAATTATTTCTCCCCCGCCCCATGAATTATTGTATGTGACAGTGAATTAGAATAACCCGCTTCCATCGACCTCCTCAAAAGAAACACATACTTCTAGCCTGAAACTTTTAGAATAATTTCTTACCCCCCCTCCCACCAACCGGCCGTCGCCACCCCTAAAAAAAATAATTCTACATTCAGTCACTGACTTTTAATCGGCTTCCTAATTCAATTTAAAAGTATTTTATAAGTTTTATGTTGCTTTATGATTGGAACCTTTTTTTTTTATGATCCTAGCGTCACAACGCTCTCTCACCCAAGAATTATTATTATTTTATTTTTTTACCTCAAACCTCTAACACAAAATATATAAATGCCTATAATAAAAAACAAACTTTTTACACACTAAAACATGTAGACTATTCAGTCAATGTCGACTTCATAAAAACATAAACTGTCCTTGTTTCGACAAAAAAATGATCGTTTTTAAACCATGTCTACAAAAGCAAGCCTTGCGCAAAATAGTGTAAATGAATTTACGCACAAATAGAGTTTATGTAGAGCGTAAAAATGGAAGAAAAATAAGCTAGTACTTTTTTATGTCGGGTTTAGAAAAAAACTGGTTGAAATAGCGAACAAAGAAAAATTGAATTTGGTAACTTTAACCACTGAGGTTTCGATCGTCAAAATGGTTTAATTGTTCCATGAACGTGGTAAGTAGTAACAGGTAAAATATTCGTATTTTTTCGTCCATCGCAAGTTGCCCGCTCCCATCCCTCGTCGTCCTGCGGGAGGTTTGGACTAGGTAGTAGATTATCTTCAACTCTGAAAGAACATCCGAAACATGTAAAACATTTTACAAAGCAAACATCTTAAGGCCATTGAAATCTAGTATCCGCATTGCCCTTGCTTCGCTGTGTTAAAAGTGCGCTATATATTCACATTAAGAGCGGTGTAAAACAAGGATGTGTACTGGCCCCTACACTATTTGGCATCTTCTTCTCAGTCGTACTAACCAGTGCTTTTAAATCCATGGAAGACGGAATATATATCCATAGCAGATCCGATGGAAGGCTTTTTAACCTGGCACGTCTTAAAGCCAAAACCAAAAGGCGTCGAATCTTGATAAGGGAGCTGCTGTTTGCCGATGATGCGGCACTCGTATCACACTCACTACAGAAGCTAGTGAACGCCTTAGCAGCTGCTTGTCAAGAGTTTAGCCTTACTATAAGTCTCTCCAAGACCGAAATCCTGGCACAAGACATCGCAGTAATACCTATATTGGGAACCTTACGCTTTCAGTGGTGCAGGAATTAACCTACTTGGGTTTAACAATTGTCAGTAACCTAGATTTAGACATAGAGCTGACAAAAGGATAGGAAAAGCTACCACAGCATTGGCAAAACTCTCCAAGCGCGTCTGGGAAAATGCTAAATTGACCACAGCGACCAAAATCCTAGTCTACAACGCCTGTGTTGTGAGCACTCTCCTTTATGGAAGTGAAAGCTGGTCAACATACATGTACCAAGAGCACAGATTGAATAGTTTCCACTTGCGCTGCCTGAGACGCATAATGGGCATCTCTTGGAGGGACCACGTCTCCAATCATGAAGTTTTGAGATTGGCCAATATGAACAGCATGTATGCTCTCCTGACACAAAGAAGATTACGCTGGCTCGGACATGTCACCCGCATGCCAGATGGTAGAATCCCGAAAGATATCTTATATGCTGAGCTTGTGGAAGGAGTCAGACCAAGGGCCGCCCGACTAACATATAGAGATGTCTGGAAGCGAGACATGAGAGCCACAGGCATCAGCGAAAGTATGTGGGAAAACATAGCCAAAGACCGGAGTGCGTGGAGACAGACTGTGCGTGCTGGGACAACCCTTGCTGAGAACAAAAGAATTGAAGCGGCCTTAATCAAGAGGGAAAAAAAGAAAGCTGCCCTGTCCGCTAGCCCTGAATCAGAGGCATACACATGTACGAATTGTGGCAAAGTCTGCCATTCTAGAATTCGCTTGATTATCCACACCAGATTCTGCCCCGTCTCAAGATTAAGCCAAAACCATTGACTCATTTGGGCGCATCCATTGCCATTGACAAAAGGAGCCATATATATATATTCACAATAATTTATCACAGCTTATGAGAAAGTTTTTAGAAATGCTACTTGCTCAGACGTGAGTATATCTTAATGAAAGAATACTTCCCATTTATATATATCTCTCTCCCCGTCGTCCTGAGGAAAACGTATAACAGCCCTCCTTGCCAGAACTTGGACCATTCCGAAATGGTGCAGAACAGAAGCCTCGGCGTGATTATGACTGAGTGATGTTCAGGAATTGTCACTCTTTTGATTACTACAATTTAAATAAACATTACTAGTCGACCCACGGCGTAGCATATGCCGCTATTTTGGACCCGCGCTGATTCTAGGTGTATAGATTATTAAATTAAACCATTTTATAACTTATAACAGATTTCCCGCGGCCTCCTGTAGATTTACCAGGAGTTCCTGGAAATCTCCAGAAATTGCAAAATATACGAAAAAGTCCAGGAAATATCCGGAAATTATTAAAATCTTTTGAAAACTCATACAAATCTCCTGAAATATATAGACAAAAATTGTCATTTTTGGGTGTCATTCAATGTGAAAAACGCCATTCATATGCACGATAAAAATACGGCATTATGCAATACCCGTAATTGTGGAATCTAGTGAAAGAAGCTTGATGCGCCTTAAACTAATGAAGAATTACTTGAGATCAACAATTCTCGTAGATAGATAGATTAAAACATTTGGTAATTCTATTGAGGGTGACCTATGTAGGAAATATAATTTTCATGATATGCTGTATGACTTCGCTACACGCAAGGCTCGTGTAGTAATTCTGTACGTCGTAAAGAATGAATAAAATGCAAAGACGAATGTATTTTCTAATACAAACTCTTAATTTTCACTTATTATCCGTATCATACCCAAGTCCGTTTCGCATAGGGCGGCCCTGCTATTTAATGAGTGGTGTTCTCTTTCCATGACCTCTTGGTCACAATGGTTATGTCCGGCCTTTCTATTTAGTGACGGGTGAATACTACTAGTTCTCCCCCCCCCCCCGTCTTTTTTTTCGCCATTAAAATGGACCTCATTCTCCAATCGTAAACAAACAACATTTAGACACGTGATAATATTGATAAAACATTGGGAAAAAAAACAATCACGTGACAGCCTGTGTGTATTACGTAATTTGTATAGAAGAGAGAGAACCAAGTGGCTAAATTGTTTGTTTACGATTGGTGAATGAGGTCCATTACGTAGGGTTACTCTAGTCCGTCCGACTTGCAGAAATAAAAGAATGATCTTTCCATTACTTGGTGTCCAAACTCTTGAGCCATGAAGAAACTTATATATATATAGATTGGAAATACAAAATTGAAATCTAATATTTGAAATATTCGCTGATCTGTCAATTAGTAAACACACGTGACACACCCATCCCCCCCCCCCCAAAAAAAAATAAAAATAAATTAGCATTTAGTGTCCCATAATATTAGGCTTTCATTGCCTTCCATACTAACATTGACTTTTTAAAAAATTCCAAGTTCAAGGACTTCGTTGGTGTGGGATGCAAGCCCATATTTAATGAATAAGAACTTTCACACGACTGCAACAGTTTGTGACAAATGTTGACCTTACTCGTTGGGAGACCAAGAAACAACAACAAAAAAAAACTTTCTCATGCTCAATGAGCGAGGAGCTCTCATGCTTGTAAATATGCCTCTCAGCAGGACACTAAGCAGCTCGCTTGCTTTGATACTTTGTCCATACGTACATCAGAAACGTATCCAAGCTTTATTCCTTTCCTTATCTCAAGATAGACTTCAGCATAATCTCAGAGCCGGATTTAAGAGAGGGCAGGGGGGTTACAGCCCTGCTGCCTCCCCAAGAAATTGCCTCCACAAAAGAAATAAAAATATATCTGAATTTTTAATATTTTTTTCGCATTTTTATGATTGTCGAAAATGTTATGATTATGAAGTGTACGCCTGTATCAAGCTCGGAATAAGTAAATACAGCTCAGGATTTACGTCAGTGCATCTAACAAGGGCCTTTCCCTCCACAAACTAAAAAATATACACTTTTTTAAAACTAAAATATGCTTAATATTTTATTTAAAACGGAAAGTGAGATTAACTTGACAAGAACTAGATTTCTTTCGTCTAAAATAATCTCTGCGTTTAGATAGAAGTATTTTCATTCATAAGTGGATCTTTATTAAAACTTTCGAAAAATTGTAAAAAAAAAATCCTGTTCCCAGGTCTCCACATACTTAAATCTGTTATGAAACTAATCAACTCATTGACATTAATCGTCTTCACAACACACTCCATGGTTACAGGTGTATTTTTCCTCAACTCTGGAGAGCACTGAGCTTTAGTTATCAATGTCCTCCATTATACGTTGCCAATGGATACGTATACAACTTTGGCGCAGCCATTGTGACTACTGGAAGACTTCCGCTGTGAAGGACGTAAGCCGGAGATAATAATAATCTCGATTTAAACTTAAAATGACTTTAAAATTGTAGCACGTCAATAAATAAAAAAAAAACAAAGTGGATACCTCATCCAACAGATCGATCAACTCCCTCACAATAACACAGAACTACGTAGACAAGCGCTACACTTTGGGAAAGTCGCTGATGTAAATAATTGCCGCTGACTAGCTATGTCTGTGTGATGATTGTATTTAATTTGATTCTTTCCCCTAAATGATTATAAAAACCGTTCATATTTTTACCTGTTTTTTTTTTTTTAAACGCCTATTTCAAGTAGACATGACGATATTCAAGAGGCGATTAATAAGACACACTGATTCCGAAAGAGACTGGATAATCTCCCTTCATTGACTGGATCACGAGATGCACAAAATGTCGATTTAACGAAATGCTGGGGAAAAGGAAAAAAGGGGTGAGGATCGATTGATAAAGAAGAAAAAAAAAAGTGGCGGGGGGGGGGGGGGAGGGGAAAGAAAGAAAGAAAAAGTAAAGAACATTCTCTATGTGCCAGATAGTTGATTTATATGTTTGACTATAGCTGTAGGCGATATATTTTGTAAGTAGGTATAAAACTTTGAAAAAAAAAAACACGCTCATGTATTTGTGTGTTTGTGTGTGTTCATGTTTTATAGCAGATGAAAAGACAGACAGACAGACAGACAAGCACGAGATGGGGCAGACTGAGAACAGGATATTTTAGGACTGATGAAATACAAGCACGAGTTGGGGCAGGCTGAGAACAGGACATTGTAGGACTGATGAAATACAAGCTCGAGTTGGGGCAGGCTGAGAACAGGACATTGTAGGACTGATGAAATACAAGCTCGAGTTGGGGCAGGCTGAGAACAGGACATTGTAGGACTGATGAAATACAAGCTCGAGTTGGGGCAGGCTGAGAACAGGACATTGTAGGACTGATGAAATACAAGCTCGAGTTGGGGCAGGCTGAGAACAGGACATTGTAGGACTGATGAAATACAAGCTCGAGTTGGGACAAAGTCACTCTGTCCTGAAACTGTAAAACTGGAGTCTAAGATACTAAGCAGATCTAAGTCTTACAAAGTGGCGTGCTTACTAGGCTGCTGGAGTCTGACCACAGAAAGTTTATATTAAAGAGGATCTTTGCCGATCACAACAGAGAACGATCACCACGAATAAACCGTTTCATCTACAGTCTATAGTAGAAGCGGCGGAATGGCTCTATGGGCATTCGGGCAAATGCCCGGTGGGCTGTTATTCAAATGGTAGGATCACAGAAAGGAACGCATGGAAGTGAGACATTAAATTGTTAAAGGTTTTATTGTATTCTCTTTTAACCCTATGATGTTCGTGTTTAAAGAAATCTTTGACAGACTCTACAGAGCAAAACTAATTGAATGGAACACAGTTTCCAAAATAGTGTTATAGCCTACATCCGTAGTCACTGCTACTAGCAGCCTCCATCCTTTTAGGTCTTACACACTTAGCGATTAAAAAGCAACATTAGGCCTATATTTCGTCTAGAGCATGTGTACATATATCGAAATATTAGAGCCGCTGGTCTAGAGCATGTGTACATATATCGAAATATTAGAGCCGCTGGTCTAGAGCATGTGTACATATATCGAAATATTATCAATGATTTCGAGGACAGGTAGACCTAGAATTGGAAGCCCATCATATGAAATTCAATTAGTGGGCCGGATTGTATAGAATGCCCGGACCGATTTTGACACCAAGTCCGTCCCTGTATAGTAGAACGACACAAAACCCTAACTTAGTGACTGACTCACCATCTATCTTTAATTCTCCACCTTAGTGACGCAAAAAAATATTGACATTACATTTAGTTATTCATAGATATATAATCGGAATAACTAAGTAATTTAAGTATTAAATAGGATTAATTTTGTAATAATAACAGGTTTTATATTATCTCGAACGGTCTGATTTAAACAGGGGCGTAGCTAGGAATTTTCCATCGTTTGGGGGCCCTGGACCTCTTTGTTGGCCCCTGCATTTTGCATAACATTTAATTTTTAATTTAAAAAACCCATTCATTAGAGGGCCCCTCTCAAGTGGGGGCCCGGAGGATTGTCAAATTCTCCCCCTCCTCCCCCCCACCCTAGCTACGCCACTTCTTTAACTCTTTCTCTCCGTAATTAGTTACCACATTCTGTTGGAATCAACGTTGGTATCGTCAGTTAGGAGAGAAAGAGTTAATTAAAAAAATTAGTAGAAAAAGAAAGTGGAGCGAAGAAGAGAATCAGATTCACATTGAGCAGACACTAGTCTGTTTCTACCCACAACAGACCTTTGTTAAAAACAAAGAATGCAAATGAAAAGCGAAGTATGTAAGAAGAATATAAATGTTCGGTCAATAGTTAGTCTCGACTAAATTTGATTATTGTCATCTGTGCAATTAATTTGATAACAATGTGGGTTTTGTTCTATGAAAAACAACATTTGAACCATCTGACCCTTAAACATTTTTTTCTTTCAGTCCACTCGAAGGTCAAAGGTCGGATAACATTGTATTTAGATTTAAACAGTCAATCACTTTGTGTGATAATTACCTATGTTTCCGGCCTGACCCGACAGCTTAATTGCCGCCTAAATTGTTTTTTTTTTCTTTCTGTCTCACCTTAGTGTCAGCATTTATTATTCGTTGTTGTTGTTGTTATTAATGTATTTGTTGTTATTGATGTTGTTGCTGATGCTGTTGTTATTGATGTTGTTGTTGATGCTGTTGTCTACCTAACTATTCTTTCACTAATTCGTTCATTTTATTCTCACACTTTAAAATAGTCCCACGAAAGCTGTGGCGTAGAAATATTAGATGTGTTTTTTTTTATTTTGATTTTGTAGTGTTTTTTTTTTGGGGGGGGGAGGATGGATGGCTTCAAGGGGACCAAAAAGGAAGACTCATCTCCCCTTTCATGAGTTGCTCCTCCTGACGACTCCAGGACACGTACTGTTCCCATCGGTGAGTTCATTTAGGATGAACATCTTCTTGGCGGGACATCGTTTTTCTCGCGGAGTAATTTTTACGTTATTTGTCCTATTTAATCACCACGTCGCCTAGACTGCCGGTCAGGTTTTGGGGTGGTAGTCAGGGAGGCATAAAAGCTCCTGTAAATGGTCTGTTAATGGAAGTAGTGGGGAAAAAAACGACATGATTTTTATTGCTTTAATTGCCATAACATCGGCCCCAATTTCCTATTTAGATTTCTACAACGACTTGATGTGTGTGGGCTTGTGTATACGTCAGCATGAGCTAGTAAGAACCAAGTTATAATCGTGCACGACTTTATCAAGCAACACAAATTGGAAGCTGTTCGAGGTCATTTACTAAATATAGGTCTACTTCTTTTTTTAAAAAATAGTTTTATATCTACCTACTTACTTACCTACCTACCTACCTACTTATCCATCTTTCTGTCAGTCTGTCCGTCCGTCCGTCCGCCTGTCTTTTATATCTATCTATCTACCTATCTATCTATCTATCTATCTATATCTATATATTGACATATAGACATATGTGTGTAGATTTGTGTTTTTTGTGTCAAAACCATATTTGCTGAAATCTAATCCTCAGACTGCCCAGTTTTAGCGTAAAGACAATAGTTCTTACAACACTTTCTTATTTTTCTGTTGGCTGTTGAGCTGTAAGCTCTTTTGCAGACTGCGAGATAAATAGCAACAATAGTTCTGCACTGACCTACAGGGTGTTGTCATGGAAGGATTTACATATAGACAACATAAAATATAGCTTAGGGACCCCGAAATATTTTGTACTGACATGATAACTTCTTATCTTATCTTATAGATTACAGACGTTACTTTAAAAGAGAAGACAATTACGTCCTACGCATTTCATGTGTCAATTATCATGCATGTTAATCAATTGGATTTTCTGGTTGAATCAGGCAACACATTCCCTTCTATAATGGCTCTAGAGAAAAGGGAGCACTTGTATGAATTCGTCCTAGCGTATGGAATAAGAATCTCTAGTCTTATAAAGTGCTTTCATTTGAATTGATATGTACAGGTCTGGTTGCTTAGTGAGAGCCGGCCTTACGCAAACGAAGCAGCTGCCTAGGGCCTCCGATTGGTGGGGGTCTCGTACAGGACTCTGAACATTTTGTAGAGAAGAAATTACAAACGGTTTCCCCGATTTTATAAATGAAATAAGTTAGGTTTTAATAGGGCCTATTGAAGTCTTAAAAATGATGAAATTAAAAGTCATCACTACACAAAATCTTTATTGTCTCTGGATATAAAACTTTCTTCCTTTGGTTTCTGAAGACTTCAGCAATACTTCCCCCCCCCCCCCTTTTACATTTATATTGCTACTCACAGCATTTCAATGCACGTGCTTCAATTCTGTTTTAGATTCAAAAGGACAACTTAGCGATAGCCACATTTAATTATCTCCCTCTCTTTTTTTTTGTCTTTAATGTGTTTTCTTGTAATTAAATGAGATTGTTAATGAGATAATTAGAAGAGAGAAAAATATTTCAACACGACAGGAAAGACAATTTCAAAAATTACGAAAGCAATTTGTTTTAAGGCTTTAAAAAATATATCTTGAAAACGACTTTTCCTAAAAAATAATTATTGGCATTTGAATTGCATATGCAGAATGCACACACACACACATACACACAGAAACACAGGTGTATACATGCAGATGCACACACACACAATCAAACTTTTTTGCACTTTTTGCTGTGACTGAGTTAACATTAATTGTTGTCATTAGGAAAACAAAAGTATTCCGTCATTGTGACCCTGTTAAACCGATCCAATAAGTTCTTTAAAACCAATTATAGTTGAATCCTGTTAATCGGAATAGACGGGACGTTTCGTGATCGTTTTAGCCATAATAATCAGCCATAGGGGTAGTGAGGGGTGGGGAAAAGGGGCATCATGGACCAGGCGCCACACGCTGAGGGGCGCCAAAAGATTTTCAACACAAACATGATTTTTTTTTATAATTTTTAATTTTTACAAAAACTATTAAACTCCTATCATCTTGAAGTTATACATTTTTTAATATCCGTTTAATCATACTTTATGCAGGTCATTATTCGTTGCAATATATTTGACCACTATACCTAGATTGAATTAAAAATGAAACGGATGAAATATAACCTTTAAACGTGACTCTGTAATACAGCCAAACACCAGTGTTCCTTTTTAGCATTACCAACATCCTCGTGATTTGTAGAGACAAAGTTAAATAGTGATAATTAGAAATGCATGCTTATTGTAGATACTTCAGTTCGGTAACACATTCTATTGTTATTTCTAATTTCTTTTATTAGTAAATACAATCTATAAATGGATATATGAGCCTACAATACTATCTGATGTTTCTGGAAACCGGAAAACCGAAAGTGCCGTGCACCCGGCGACAGATATGTTCACCAGGATTTGATAGAGACAGCACAATGACTTGAACTTTTTTTCCCCTCTTTATAATGGAAAAAATGGAAAGAACCTCAAAATCACTGTCATATATCTCAATACAGCAGGAAAAAGGTATCTTTTTTTATATAAATCAAAATGAATAAACTACTATGAATTCGTTAACTTACTAGTCAATTAGTTTTCATTGATTGATGTATTGCTATCGACTATGATTAATTATGCAAAATTTCAATTTGATCCTGGAAAGTGAAGTGATGAAAACAAAAAAAAAACGTGAACAAAACTTAAAAAGAGGAACCACTCCACATATACAGCTTTATCTCTCAATAAGTAACATTTATTTCCCTTTTCGATACCAATCAAAGTAATGCATTACCGATAATTAATCAACTAACTGGTTAATTTTGCGATTGATTGATGTGTTGTTAGGTACAACAAATAGTCGTGTAAAGTTTAAATTCGATCCAAGAATGGGTGTGGGAAATAACGTGTACAAAAATGTTTTTACCAGGCAGACAGACCGACACAATGAGTTGACATACATCGGCTTTGTAAAAAGGAACTTCACTTTTAGTAACAGTATAAACCTACACACAGCTTTTAGCTTCCTTGAAGAAGTAAGAGACACAAATGTACTCATCATTGGTTGAGCAATTTATATATATACCTGTAAGACACAGGCCTTTCTGTCACTTGCACCCCCATTTCCACTGCTTCTAGATTTCTTTAGTTACTCATCTTTTGGTGTATCCGGTGTGCAAAATAAGGAAGAATTGATAAACGATGTATTTTGATGCAGCATATAGATCGAATACTTTTGTGAGCTCCTGCAGCACAAAGTAACACTTTTTATTAATTATCAACATGTGATCATTCACTTCCAGGAAATTGTTGATTTTACCTTTTTATTTTTAAATCTCTTCTAGTTTTTCACTTTTTAATTTTGTAAGTTGTTTTTTTTTTTGGGGGGGGGGGGGGGGGGTTATTATATCGTCATCACTTTTCTTTACATCGCTTTCTCTTCTTTTACTCTCTTACTCAACTTTGTGTTTCTTATGAATGTAAACGGACCTTCAAATCAAGTGTTCAACAAAGTGTCACCGTGATGAACATTTAGTGTGAAAATCCACAAGCATCATGTTCTCTGAACAACTGCACATAGTGGACAAAGGATGCAACATTCAAGATGGCAGAATTAGGATTTAAAGATTTTGAAAGAAAGTAACTTGTCACAGCAAACTGTTTGGTGTTTCTGTAGCTAGTGGTTTTTCTACAGGGTAGGGACCATCACATGGCGCCGCTATTTGGAACAGATGCCAAGCAGATGGCCAAGACATGGGGACAGTTGGAGAGACTCGACCAGGACCGAGATGCCTGGAGGAAGCTGGTTGGTGGCCTAAGCTCCAGAAGGGACCACAGGCAGAGACGAGATGATGTCACAGCGAACACAGATTACGTGGGCACACAGGAGGCGTGGGAGCTGAGTGGTCAAGTGTTTGGTGGTTGGTCGTTCATCTGTCCACAGAAACAGATGACCCTTACATCATCTGGACTGAAAGGGGGCTACTTAACTACATTATGGAAGTTCGACCATATAAACAGTGTAGATATAAAAACATACTTTAAATACAAACTAAAACAAGCAAAATATTGTAAAACAAACTTTTAAAAACAAAGCTTATCCAAGGGAAAGAACCCGCTCTTACAACTATTTCTCTCAATAATGTAGAAGTTATTTTCATAATTTGATATCAAATAAAATAATTAATTGCTTATAATTAATTGGCTAATTTTTAAAATTGATTCATGTTTTGTTGGGTACAATCAATAATTGTGCAAAGTTTTAATTTGATCACAGAATGAGGAATAACTGGTCAATTATTCAAGAAGACGAAACATTACATACTTAGTCACAGCGCCAAGCGCGTTACCGATCAGTTCGAGCGCTTCTATAACACATACAAGTAAATGAAATTTACAAAATTAATATTCGTTTTAATTTAGGTCTAACTTATAATGCATACTAATTAGCTTTTTCTCTTTAAAAAAAATGCTTGCTTTAACTGATTTTGAAAATTAGATTTTCGCTTTCAGAAAAAAAAAGTTGCCGTTGCATCAGAACTTTGAATGATCTAAAATATTGTGATGTCGGATTTTCAATATCTTTTCTAGATTACGAGATCTAAACGGGACAGATATTTCGCACAAAACTAATAGCGTCTTTTCCCCTTTCGGGGGCCTCTAAAATGTGTTGCGTTTTACCCAATCTTTGAATGGCGGCGGCATTGTGAAAATGAATTACTACTGATATTTAGTAATAAGAAAAAAATACAATATAATTCTTCGTTCCCATGAGCTTGGGCTCTTAACTTGTACTCATTCATTTGTTAATGTAGTAATTTTTTTGAAATGTTAAAAAAAAAAAGGTGTAGCACGAGTGTTTGTGTGAAACTACAGCTCGATAGGATAATGAATAGTTGTCAAAACAAATGATTAAAATTTTTGACTATGACGAAATTGCAAGATATTTCATGGGTGTTTTAAAAGGTTATTCTTATTGCAAGTATTGCTGACCAGGTTTGAGAACACATGAATGTTATTTAATCATTTTATAAACAGGGAACAAAAAATTAATAGCTACACCACGATAGTGGTAAGTTAGCTTTCTTAGAATCTTGCACTTTAACTATCTGGCCAACAATATCTTGAGCATAAAGTTATTTTCCTGTTTTCCTTTTTCCCCTTACTCTAATCTCATCATCCCTGACCTCTCTTCTGGTGTTTATGTAAAACATTACCTGCACGGAACAGCAGACGTGACCTCTGTCCACTGGTGTCCATACATCCTGAAAATGAGGTTGGGTCTCGCGCCGCAATTTAAATATAGATGTGCGCATGTGGGAAACAGAAAGATGTTTGGGAGAGATACCGTGTGTCAGTGTATGAGTGTGTGAGAGAGACTGTATGAAAGAAAGTGAGGGAGACATTGTTTCTATGGAGGAGTGTGTATCCCGTAGAGAAAGACTAATATATAGAGAGATTGTGTGTGAGAAGAAACTGTGTGTGTGTGTGAGAGACAGTGTCGAAGCATCCATGACGCAAGGGGGTTCAATGAACCCTGGCCCACGACCATTAGAGGCCCACAGCCTATGGCGTCCAACGTGGTGTTGATTTCACTTGAGCCCATAAATCTTGACCATTTGGGACCCACGTGTGAACTTAGGGATGACACTTAAAAAAATAATTGTACTTTGGTATGAGGAATTACAATTTACAAACTGAAAAGTTGACTCAAAATATACTAAACGTTTCACGAAACTTTATATTCGTTTTACAACATTAATCCGTGTTTTAAGCTAGAGTTAACATACCAGCGGCTTGGATTTATTACATGTAAGGAGCTGTTCTCCTTCAGGCTTATTGTAATGGTGCTTAGACCTAACTGCACGTGCGAAGGGACTATTGTTGCTAGATCGCTCTATTCATTTTATTTTCCATGTATCTTTATAAACCATTGATAGTATTGGTATTAACGAGAAGGGGGGTGGTCCTAGAAAATATAAATGTGTAGTACAGAAAAATAAGAAAAAGGGCGGGGAAACAATAATAATTAGGTCTATAAGGATAGTCCTGATGGTCACGAATTAATATTTCGAAACATATGATAATTATTCATTTTTTTCAAAGCTCAATTTGTTTCTTTTAATTTTTGTATTTAATACATTTAATTATTGTATGCTACCGGTACACACGTTCACGCAATGCCGATAATAAATAGACTTTGAAATCTTAATCAACCAAACGAATGTTACGCTAACGCATGATGCGAATAGTGTACATCACATTGTTTTGTTGTCTTCTGTATCGTGTACTAAATGTTTACAAAAGAAGGAGATGAAATCTTAACAAACAAAATAGTATCATTAAGTATAAAGCAGCAAAAGAAACATCAAAGTATGTTACATAGGCTTGTACTTGTGCTACTACAATGTTTTGCGAAACCACTTGGAGAGCAGGTTAATAACAATGATTTAGGAGATAGATGATTTAAATTGTTCATAGAATAGTGTCCTACTTTGACCAATGCTTATTATTTATTTGGTTCATAGTTTTTAAAGAAAGTTAATACCATTATATTTTTTTTTAAAATCTCTAACCAGGCTTTATTTAAAATTAGCCCACTATGAATATTGAAATCTGACAGGAAAACAAAGCCACACAGATTCAAAACGAAATAATAGACCTATAGGAGTTCCAATCCGGGCCATTTTTCTCATTCACTGCACTCAAGACATATCAAAAGTTGATCAACTTAGCGGGATTTTTTTTTAGTGACCTCCGATGTGGGAATACCCAAAGAAATAATTAAAGAGTCATTTCTAGGTTTTCATATTTGTGAGAGCCTGATGTTTTCAGAAGTGACTTAAGAAATGCTCCAACTAATTAATAATCCCAATTTATCCTTAAATAAACTGCGAGGCTAAAGCTATATTGGTGCTACCAATATGAGTGGATTATACAATGGTCTTCCGGTATTCCTTCATTCAATGATTCCTGAAGCTCTGTTCATAACGTTGCAGATTTCTAGGACTTAGTGTGTGGTTTTTTTGGGGGTTTTTTTTTTGCTCGCAGAATCTCAAGATGGGCGCGTCTTGAATCCAAAAGGAAGAGAATAAATATTAGAACACCCAAGGTGATCATCAAGGAATGATTCAGCAATGAGATTCAGATAGTTTGATGTTCTAACCGCATCACAAACCAAGAGATTAGAAGTAGGGTTAATGCAGCGATTGGACCCCATGATGACCTGCTAACTATCGTAAAAAAAAACGCAAGCTAAAAATCCAGGGCCATATTACAAGGTCTTCGGGGCTCGCAAAGACTTTCCTTTAGGGGACAGTACCAGGAAAAAGAAGAAGAGGCAGACAAAGAAAGGGATGAGAAGACAACATGAAAAAATGGACGGGCCTGCCATTGAAAGAGGTTCTTACTAAGACATAAGACAGAAAGAAATGGAGAAAGACGGTTGTCAAATCTTGCATGGTGCCCCAACGCTTCAACAGACGATGGGTGAAGGTAAAGTAAAAGATGTTCTAAAACAAGGAACACAAGTTACTTTGTGTTCCTTAAAGAGCCTGGAAACTACAGTACTAAGAAGTACATTAGAAACATTAGATACTATTGTTCAGTATTTGTACATTAAATATAACTTCCTTTTAGTTTTATATAAATTTATAATTCATTTTATTTGTATACTTTGAAGTTTGCTGATTCCCCCCCCCCCCCCCCACCAGCACTCTCGTAAATATGGCCCTGGCGTGTGTGTGTGACGTAGCAGAGATTGTATGGGCGAGAAAGATAATGTGTGTGTGGTTCAGTTGTTTTTTTTTTTTTAAAGATTTAAAAAACTGTGTTATCGTATCAATATTTGTTTGTAACTAGTCACTCACTAATTAGGTTATCCTATGAAATGATTAGGTCATCACATCTTTTACATCTTCTTTGTTAGAAATTGTTTAAAAGTTTTGATAAGACTCTAATCAGGTCACTTCTGACACCGAAACAAATCGATTTTTTTTTCTTAACAGTCATTTAATAGTGGGGAATGGGGCTGTTTTTATTGATACCTTTTTTGTTTTAGCTAACTTAATACTGTAAGTAGTGTAATTCAGCTGTTCTCAACCTGTGGAGTTTGCCCTAAAAGGGATGGAACGAAATTTGGAGAAAGAGGAGGGTGCGCGAAGGATGTTTATTTTAGGAATTAACAAATCTCCAAATGTTTAATGTGTTTGTGTGTAGGTGTCAAACTAGATTACAAAAACAACAACATAACAATTCCTTTACACGACAAAATATCCATAAAGAAACACGTTTTTTTCTGGGTTGAAATCAGAGACGTTGAAAATAGTGCCAGAACTCTCACAGCGGTCTAGGATTATTATTAAGGCGTTGTAATCGTGAATAAGCACGTAGGTTTGTAGCTCGCCCTATGTGGTGGACTTAAAGGTCAGTGAGAAATGGGCAATAACACGTCTTGTGTGATGGACGTTATGGTTTGGGGTGAAAAGGACAGTGACAAGGCCTATGCATGTGTAAAACAGAGACCATCCCTTGTAGTAGACCTGAACACTTACCTGCGACGTCGCAACGAACTATCGGTCTCCACTGCCCACAGGTTGCAACATTGCAGGTCAATGTTTAGGCCTTCGATGACGATTGGTCTAATTGAAACTTGTAGTTTACAGTGAACAATTTTTGTTTTTTGTTTGTTGTCTGAAATAGTCATTGGCTAGTGTTCACTTCGAAGTAGTTACGTTTGATTTGCGTGTACAACAAAGAAACTGTATGTGTACAGATTATAGTAGCAGAGATAGAAACTTCATTTTGGGTGAAAGCTGAATATAGTGTCCATTTTCTTTTGTGAACCAGTTGAGGGAGTGGGTATCTGGGAGAAGGTTTCATCGTTACCTTTAGGGGCCCAGTAAACACAACCCAGCTTGAGTCGGGTGTTGAACTCAAACCCCATTGTAAGGCAGACACGCGATTTTTTGTGTGTGCACCCAATTGTAATCTACTCAAATATTTTGCAATTAATCAACCTATTTTCTTGCTGTGCAAATATTCAAGACGCTGACCAGCTCACTTATATCTTACACAAGATAATTTTTTTTCTTTCACAATCAAAATGTTATTTTCTTCCTCTTTGTTAAAAGAATCGCAAAGGTTTATTGTCGTATTTAAAATGCATTAAATTCAATAAGCAACGTTCTAAGCACCTGGTCTAAGCATTGATGACTCCATTGTCATCTCAGTAACGAAAGAAATGGGGTAAAATGTGAGTGCTGTAACAAATCCAAACACAACAAGTCAGTGAAATATGAGAGAACATGAGGTGCACTGACCTAGCTATTTAGCCCTGAACAAGCTCGTATAGCGCAGTGCTGGTCCGAGACCAATCATCATAGAAGGCCTGAACACTGACCTGCAACGTCGCAACCTGTAGGCAGTAGAGACCAATTACTCGTTGCAACGTCAATGGTCTGTACTATAAAGAATGGTCTCTGCTGGACATGGGCATTTTTTTTTCTCTGTTCAATCCAAACTTGGACTCACGCCTTTAGCTGTTGGTAGTAAGAGATAGCCTTGTCAGCGTACATTTTGTTTGGACTGCCCACAACTTGCTCAATTCTAGTTCGACACGTCAGGGAAGCCGCATGTACTTGACATGTATGATGACTGACCTAGGTGCGTTGCGTGCAACCGGATGGTTTGAAAAAAGAGGATTCGAGTCTCTTAAACTCACGCACACTTGGAGTTTAAAAATGTAACAAACTTTTACGACATTGCCATATGTGGGAATGTGATGTGAAAATAGCAACAAGTTGTTTATACAAAAATTGTATAAACTATGTATTAGAAATGTCTTTTTTTTTAACGAGAAGGACAATCTAATTTATAACGGATGAAAGGGGAGAGTATTTGTGCAATGACTAGAATCTGGTCATACATTATTGTATTACAATTGATATATTCTAAAAGGAAGTGATGGTGAAGACACGAGAAACTAAGATCTATCTTCCTTGTGGCCTATCAAACATGCGTCATCCTATAAGCTTTTGGAAATTGCATTTCATATAGTATGAGCTTGCTTCGAGGAAAAAAAATCAAGTATTTCCTAACATCAGATGTGAGAGTATCAAGATTTAGCATGAGCACAATTTGTTTCCAATATTAAAGTAAATCCTTATCAAAAGCAATAACGGTTTCTAGATCTTCACGTTTGAAAAATAGAAGTTTTTGTAATTTAATAGTTTTAACTTTTGGAAGCACGTAGGGTTATTAAACACTGCGTATCAAGTCAACTATCACTGGCAGTGTCCTCGCAAAGGGATTGGGGAGGGGGCGAGTTCATGATAAAAGGGGCGGAGGTGGAACGGGTCAATTTCTTTTTCAAGGGGCAGAAAAAAAAAGTTGCATTTTTATAGTTAGTACGTAAGTAATCTTTCTTTTTCAGACCTAGCGATCTATGGTTTATTAATCCATGTTTAATTGTTTAACAAAAAGAATGACATATAGGATGACATTATACAAACAGATTAAAATATTTAAATCGACGTTTTATTATCTAATAAGATTTACCTCCCCTCTGTAACAACACCGACTAAAAACATATTGGAGAAGGTCTTTCAAAACGTCTCCGCTAACGTGATTCTTCTCGACTTTCTTCTATTAGAATGGTGGAAGTTCTCCCGACTACATCATTATGTGGACAACTTTTGAACAAGAGAAAACTAAAAAGACGTCTTACTTTACATGGAGATGATCTAACGACGATCTTACTTATTACTAATGTATGTGCGATACATGTAACTCGAATGTTCTCACTTAAAAATATTGGCCAGAGTTGCCTAATTCTTGATCAGAATTAATTTGATCTGCGACTTTATTTTATTGACAAGAATGAATAGTGTGCAAGAAAACACTTTAATATCGACCTGTCCCATCTTTTTGTTTTACATTAACCTTTTTTTTTACTAGATCTCTTCGAACTACGAGGAAATTGTGAGTTTTGAAGCTCAGAGAATATAGGTCATTGCTTAACATGCATGACTAGATTGACCTAGTAGGACGTAATCATCTTCTTTTTTTTTGTTGAAGTAACGTCTAGATCTTATAAGAAGATAAGAGAGCAGGAAAACGCTTGGGACAGGGGCTCTGCTAGGAAAGTCTACAGCGCTTCCCCAGACTACCTTGCTGGATGGAGGGAAAACGGCTGCCTCGCCAAGAATGTTTTCAGAAAGAGTCTTTCTAGTAAACAAAACGTTACATAACAGTATTTCCAAAAAATAAAATTGATAATGAACATCTGATATGTAAATTTGGATTCTAAACTTATAAATATTTATGCAAGATGAAACCGAAACGTTGCGATATAATTTTGCTTTTAAGTTTCACTTCTTATTATTACATTCGGGAAGGCTCCCTGAACTCCCACTATAAAAACTTAAAGTGCAGCCTAAATTCTCCAGCTAGCTAAGTAGGGAGTGTTGGGGGGGGGGGGGGGGGGGGCTCTAACGAAATTCTTCTAATCTAAGTAGCACCCCCGCTAAAAGTTCGAGAAATTAAATTTTTCAGCCTGACTTGGAATTCTAATCAGTGTATAATAAAATATCTTAACCCTAACCCTAACCTACTATGTGTCACTTTCATAATAAGTTTTATGACAAACAAATACGTTTTATTTTTAAGTCGAACTAGTTCTGCCCAGATAATTGTACTAATTAATTTCCTTCTCTTTGTGTCCTGTTTCCTTTGATCACTTGGCTGACAGACATTCATTGCTTTGTCTGTGGGAGGAAGGCTTTCTTCTGCTTGCAACTATTAATAGTGTTTGAAAGAATTCATGGGGAGAACATTTTTATTTTCTACATTGCGGCTAAAAATAGCAATAAAATGTGTTTACCTAAAAGTTTCTTGATCCAAACACGCAACAGAGTGAAGGGACATTCACAGAAAAGTAAAATTAATAAAACAAATATTTTCATATTTCCGACATTCTGACATTTTTTGTTTGAGTTGCCAAAGTTGTCTAGAGTTTGAGGCTTAAGCTAGACATTACGGAGGATCTAGACATTAGGCTATAAATACTGTGGTACACACGACAACATGAATATGATTACTTCTAATGAAAAAAAAAACAACTGCTTCAATAGATTCTTTATCGACACTTGACAATTCTACTTGGCATGTATTCATTGTTTTTATCTATTATTGGATATAAAAAAAATCAGGTTAATATTTTTAGTCACCTCCACGCTGTATCTTGTACAGATAAGTCTAAATTCTAAACGGAGGTAACACTCAACTAATCCAATCAAATAAACACAAGCGAAGGGAACCGCCCAATGTCGCTAAGTTAAGTATCTACTTCAGAAACTAAAGTAATCTTAAGTATCTACTTCAGAAACTAAAGTAAAGTTATGTATCTACTTCAGAAACTAAAGTAAAGTTAAGTATCTACTTCAGAAACTAAAGTAAAGTTAAGTATCTACTTCACAAACTAAAGCCTACAGCTCTCTAAAGCTGCCAAAAGGGTATTCTATGTCTACCTTTTGTTACATTGAAAACCCAGACTTGATTTTTAATAGTCACGTCACTGTCTCAAGACCAAAACTTTTTTCTCTTTTGATGAAACAAATAATTTTCGTATCTTAACACTATGCATGTCAGTGACACTGTGTACGCGACGTTTTGGAGCGAGAAGTTGGGACAATTTATCAAACGTAAAACTTATAATAAACGTCTTTTTCCAATGCTATACTACAGTATCACCTGGTGATTATATATGCCCAACCTGTGATTGCAGCTGTGTATTAAGGATTGGCCTCTTTAGTCACACAAGAAGTTGCAAAGGGAAAAGATCGTCTCTCGAGACCTAAAATGCCGCAGACTAGAGTATACATACCATACAACTCCCCTTATCAAAGGAAAACATTTAAGAATTTTTACTATTTCATAATTGCATTTTTGCGAAACATGGATGGCTACCTAGTCGTGTGATATGTGCTTGGGACTCGTCTCGAAGGTACAGGGTTCGAACCAGGCCGCCATGATCCTCCGCCGTCATATGTGGGCTAGAATGTAATAATCTTCAATTCTGAAAGAACATCCGAAACATGTAGAACATAAAAACTATGAAAGATCAGCTCTATCTGAGACCCTAATTCGTGAGAGCATCAACATGCTACCCCTTCCCCCTTAATAAATATAAGGTGATGTACGCGAAAAGCACGGGATGAAATTCATCAGTTTTTAAATAAACATTTTTACCATTGTTTAATTTTTGGTTTGGACAATAGTAAAACCCAAACACGCATTATAATATTATTGACATAATTATACATGCATAACAGATTTAAATACGAAATCTAATGGACTAAAATAACTATAGCTCTTTACATAAAAATACATTTGAGCATAAATGTGTATCATTCTTGTTAAATACAAATAATACTTTAAATAATAAAATGAACATGCATAATATTGCCAAAATGACTACCGCGCCAAGACGGCAACGCCAATATGGCGATGCCAAAACTGTTCTGCCTAAATATCCTGCATCGCTTCGGTATATGATTAACCTATTAAAAAATATTTCTTCGTACTTTTTTATTCCAATATTTTCTCGTGTCTTTTATCATCTTCAATGACAAAAGAAATAAAGAGAAATCAACGTGGTCAAAGTATTTCGCAATTAAAGAGCTTTTCAAAGATAATAATTATCTTGCTAATATGACATTCAGAAATCCCGAGGTTTTTTGGAGTCTAGAACTATGCTAATTGTGCCAAACTGTTTTTGGCTTCAGAAACCTATTTAAATTTGAATCTGAAAGTCTATTTAGATTAATTTGAAAAGTACATTTAGATTAAATTTAAAAGCATATTTAGATTTGATTTAGTAGCCCATTTAGATTTGATTAAGAAGTCCATTTAGATTTGATTTAAAAAAACTATTTAAATATAACTAAGTCTAACATATCAGCTCATGATTCCTGACTCAAGATAAATCTCTTGTTGTGCTACGCATTTTTTTCCTTTGTGCCTAAAAAGTACACCTATACAATAACTAAATGATTATCACTCAAAAAATAAAAAAAGCGTTGTAAATTTAAATAATCGAGATATTTTCTTTATGTAATGGGATACAAAATAAAAGCAATGACATATGTCAGACATCTTGAATTCAGGTTATATTTATGTTTATTAATTCGTCTTGTTTCATCATTTGTCTTTTTATTTCGTTCTTAATTTATTGGCAGACGTTTTTTTTTTTTATTTCATTCATGAAGCTGCGCCCTCTGCTGGAGACTTGTGCCTCATTGTCCTGATTGATTCTTAAGGATAGGGGAAAACAAAACGACAAAGAACAAAAATACAGAAGAATGAATCCGGGAGAAATTTGATGAACAATTTTAATGATTGAACAAGGAAAAACTGTTTTAAGGATATTTATAGGCCAGTGATTTTGTCTAAACATCGAGAGCGAAGATTTTGACAATGTGATTATGACAATCCTAAATCCTTTATCTTATATTTATAGTGAATGTGAAAATTATAAAATTAGAAAGTACATAAAGTACATAAAAGCAGACTACAACAGAACTTTTGCTATTCAGAAAATACCAGATCGCCTTCTCTCACTACAAAATTAGTTGTACCAGAGAACAGTGGCGTGCGGTGGGATGTGCCAATGGATACCAGCTATGTGGTCTGCAGGAGCGCTGTAAGCTTCCACGGCGAGGTCTGCTACTTAATCTTTCTCCAAAATCACTTTCTCTAAACGCCTAAATATCTATCTGGTACTACGTAGGTCTTAAAGGCTGTTAAAGCACGCGAGGAATACAATATCTAAATGTATCTACACAATCCTGATGCAATCCCAGCTGCGATGGGCAGGTCACATCTCTAGAATGAAAGACCCCCACATCCCTAAACAACTCCTGTATGGTCAATTAAGGGAAGCGCTCACAAGGTGAACAAAGAAAACGCTTCAGGGACACCCTTAAAGCTACACTGAAAAACTTAAGCATTGAACCTGGCACTTGGGCGACTGAAGCACATGACAGAGCATCATGGCGTCGCGCTGTGAAAACTGGCGCAAATATTGCAAAAGACAAGAAAACAGCAATGGCATAAGTAAAGCGCTAGAGAACAAAAAAATGCAAGGCCGATGAAGAAGCTCCAGCTGGAATAACCTGCCCAGTGTGCAGCCGAACATTCCGGACTCACATAGGTCTCACCAGTCACATGAGGAGGCACAAAACCCCAGTGCAAAGCCCTCTCCCCCCCCCCCCCATGACAAAAGTGGTCATCATTAAACCACGACGGACGAACTATATTTGACTTGAGATAACGTTTGTAAAACCACGGTTTCTTGTCGATTTTTTTGTATAGATACTTCGTCTATAACTTGGGACATAGCACTATACGAATCTATCAGCAGAGATAATGAAGGGAAATGGACCACAGACCATTCACTTTTTCCAGTAACCAAGTAATTCAACAAGTAAGACAAGGGACGTAACTACAATTAGAGAAGGGCAATTCGTTTTTTTTTCCATCGGCGTTATTCCTTACTTCTAAAATATTTTATGTAGAAGTTATGTAAAAAAAAATGATTATATGAGAAACTTAGGGGTCTAGCCTAATCCTCCATGTACATGGACGGCACGCCACTGCCAGAGTAATTAAAAAGGTTTCTGACTTTTCCAGACAGAATAATTATGTTTAGACAGTATATCATTTCCTGTAAACAGTGCATTTATTTTTTGTCTCTTGTTTGGATTATGACTTACAAAGCTAATCAGAGTAATTTTCTCTTTGT
This sequence comes from Biomphalaria pfeifferi, assembly GCA_030265305.1. Taxonomy (NCBI): domain Eukaryota; kingdom Metazoa; phylum Mollusca; class Gastropoda; family Planorbidae; genus Biomphalaria; species Biomphalaria pfeifferi. The sequence continues at coordinate 172,557 of JASAOG010000121.1, read as the reverse complement.
TTACACTTTGATTTTGAAGATCCGTTGGTTATTTTTCTAAGCAATAAAATACAGCAAGAGAGAAACAGAAGGAAAAGCAATAGGAAGAAATATAGTGGCCATACAATGGAACCTTCCAAAATGAAAATGTGAAAGAGTTGAAGTAAATAAACAAAATAAACAATGCCGTAATAAAAGATGGCTGTTGTCAACTAAAGAATAAAAATGTCATGTTTTATGAGGACCGTGCTGGTTAGGGTTTACGCCTCCATGTTATTGATGTCTTTAGGGAGTGTCTATTTTTATTTCTAAAGACATGTCTTGCAAGCCTCATGCAATTTTCTGTCACAGCATGGTTAAGTGGGCCAGAGTAAGTTAGACGGTCTAGAGCAGTCTAGACTTTAGACTATAGAGTTTAGTTTAGACTAATGGTAATGGCAATGCTCTCCGTTTCGAAGATTAAGGATGAGTGCAGTGTTTCACTTGACTACAAATATCAAATTCTTTGTTTTTCATCTGATACAGTGGTTCTCACTACACTTTTGTATGACTCTGAAAGCTGGGTGCTATATAGAGTGGAGGCACCTCGAACACTTTCATAAAAGGTGCCTTCACTCCATAATGGACATACACTGGCAAGACTACTTACAAATACTACTTAGCAAATTGTTTCCTTTAAATGAATAATTAACGAATGTGTCTCATAAATTTAAACAAGTTCAATAAAGGTATTTAAAAGTCTGATAGAAATTTAGAGCAGAAACCATTTTGTTCTTTTTTTTTTTTTTGCCCTCAAAAAATAGTAGACATCGTTTTTATTTGTTAAGAAATGAAATGAATGAATAAAATGAAGGAATTTGTTTAGAGGTAAGTAATGGAGTGGGTATAGCATTAACAACAATATACTTCATTTAGAGATTAAATTTTATATTGGTTTTTACTTTTGAACAGCGAAGTCTCTATACGCCGTCACCTTTCATCTAATCTGGAAAGTTATCATTGCAAAACTCAGAAATAATTTATGAATATGTTTGTGAGAGATGACAAAAAAAATGTAAAGAAAAAGACCGCGAGGCGTGTAAACCTTTTATTTTAGTGTGAGGTGGGCCTGGTTATCTCCCATTAACAAGGGACTATTTGAGTGAACTCTCATTAAATTAAAACCACGTTTGGCTAATGGCAGACGAGATGATCCCAAACAAAGACGGAGCGGAAAAAAAATGGAAGAACCAAGGGGAAGAACTAATGATCATTAAATAGAGCAGAACAAGCCGTGTGCATCCTGGACTTAAAGTTGAGAATCGATCCATTTGCTCAGACATCGTGAACAAAATATGATGTGAAATAGATCTAGTTTAAAAAAACAACAACACTTCAGTTTAACGAGATATCTAGTTACACACACACAAACACATTTAAAAATTGCGTTGAAAGAATCGCCTGCAAGTTTTAAGCCTGGGGGTAAAACAAATGAAATGAAAAAAAAAAGACTCAAAAACTTGAGATTAAGACAAAAAAACAAAGAAGTTTTTTTGTTTTGTTTTGTCTTTGTGTTCAATGTTGATGAGTTAAGATTGTAATCATTGTATCTATGATGTAATACCATGGGAACATTACATGTATATGTTTGTTATATTTAATGTGCTGTTTGACTATAACAAATATTGCAATATTTGATTGATTGATTTATTTTTGTGCGATCACATGCAGCGCGCATTACATATTGAATACTGAAATAAATGACATAAAAGACTCAAGGTTTATAATAGAGGTTTGGGTTCAATCCTTCATCCATCAATTCTGTTCGTGTTTCACATAATATAGATGAGGTTGCGTGTCAATGTGTTGTGCACCAGGAGGCCCATTGACTTCGACTTCAACCTGCTTTTCTTTTTGGGTTTGCTCCCATTGGCTTTGATACATTTAATTAGGTTTCAAACTCAGTGACATTCCTTTAGGTCTAAAATTTATATTCAGTTACTTTGTTCGATGATGCGTAAATTCACTTAACGCACGTTTTCACACAATGGCGCCCAATTTGTTGCGCAGCGTGGACACGTATATTTTAGCACCTTATGAAATATTCTCACACACTGGTTAACGCGAGGATAAAAAGAGACACAATTAAAAAAAAAACAACGTTACAAAGACAGTTTGTGTGGAAACACAAACTCAAAATCGGCCCCGAAGTGGTCTACCTAGAGTCTTCACCAGGATTCGAACACGGGACTTCTGGTTCCAAGTGCTTCACCACTCAGCCAAAGCATCTCCATATATTCATTTAGCATACACTTATATATTTTCAAAATAATAATTATTAACCTTATCCATACATTCAAAATTAATAACATGTTACATTTAATAAAGAGAAACTAAAAAAGATTTATTCTTCTTACAAAATTAGATAAATTGTCATTTGTCATACAAACTAGACAAAGATCTAGCTAGATCTAGACCTAGTTTTAGATCTAAATCTAGATTCTAAATCTAAGTCTAGGTCTAGAACTAGATCTAAGTCTAGATCTAGATCTAAGTGTAGATCTAATTCTAGATCTAGATCAACTACAAAACAAAACATCAAGTCTACTATATCTAGACTAAAACTCCTTTCAATTTACAAGTTTAATCTCATAATTACTAGACCTAGGCCAATGTTATGATGATGAATAGTAGGCATTTTGTTACCGGGTAATGCCCTTACCAATGGGTTCGTATCCGATTCATTTCTTAATGTGATACTATTATTTACACAATAAGAAAATCTGCACCCCTAAGCTGTCAGAAGATAAGTAATGGCATTAATAATTAAAATTTTGTTCAGATTATTAATACAATTATTATAAATATATATAGGTCTGGGCTCTATTTAGTCTTATTTAGACTGTGAAGTGTAGGCCCCTATAATGAGGATATGTCAAAATTGCGCGCTATAAAAGTAGTTCATCATTTTTTAAACTTTTAACTAAAATGAACTTCGTATCAAAATTCTTTTTTAAAAAAAACAGCATTTGAATCAGTATCCTATTCAATGGAAAATATATTTTATAATGAACCATTGTCACTTTTACCATTGTGACCTTAGATGCACATTTTTTGTACAATGCGCGAATCTATGAATGAAGCTTGAGTTATTAATGAAGAAGTCCATGACCTTTTAAAAAAAAGTTTCCTCATCTGAAGTTTTTCATTGAAAAGTGATGTATTTTTTTGAAAAATCTGCTTGCATATATAATTTTAAAAATTAGATGGTTCACTTTCGGAAAAAAAAGTAGCCGTTGCGTAAGAACTTTGAATGATCTAAAAATATCATGATGTCCGATTTTCATTTTCTCTTCTAGTTTCTGAGATATAAACGGGACTGACGGACAGACGGACAGACAGGCCACACAAAACTAATAGCGTCTTTTCCCCTTTCGGGGGCCGCTAAAAAGCATGGCGGTTTTGTGTCGTCTGCCAATTTTCTGCATCGCACAAGAAAAGACACTTCTAGTCAGGAATTGATCTAACAGTACTCTCCCCTTAAAGTGTAAACATTTAAAATACATATCACCGATGGGCTAGTTTTACATGAATTATCCATTATGGCTGTAAAAAGTAATATTTTTCAGTACCAGCTAGAAAAAAAAAAGGCTTGATTTGTTTATTAAAATTTAATAGATTTTTACAAAGCCTACATAAACTCACTATGTCCGTCAGTCTGTCTGTCTGGTAAAAAGTTTGTAAACGTTATTTCTCCGACACCCAGTCTCAAATTAGGCTGAAATTTTGCACAATTATTTCTTTACCTGACAACATAAGAAATGCTTTAGTGATCTAAATTTGTCCAAATTGTTTCGTTTTCTTAATAGTTCCACATGTATACTTTTCAACCTCTTTTAAATATTCATTTTGAGTAAGTTTTCTTCACCTTCGAATATTTTTTTTTCTCAGGTCTTGAGGAAAGTCCGAGACATTTTTTGTTTAGAATTTAGAAATTTTATTTTTGAAAACAATTTTGTATTGTCAAGTTATATCTCCTAGTTACATGGGTAATTCTCGTTGATACAGAAAATTGCTTGTTGAAATCGTCAGCCTTCAAATTAAAAGCCAACAAAACATTTTAAGTCATTCATTTATATCAAGCATCTCAGTCATGTTCGTGTATTTTATATCAGTGTGGTCTTATATCAGTCGTATTTCAGTCATGTTTTACCTCAGTCGTGTTATATCAGTCAGATTTCTATAATATTCATATTTAAATCTCTGCAGGTATTTTCAAGATGTACTAATGAATTTAAGTGAATAGTAAAAGCATTGACACAGACACATAAACATTGACACAGACACATAAACATTTCAAAACAAAACAAACGAAACAAAGAAGTTAAGCGCCAGACATGACACACATCACTGGAGTTAGCATTATTTCGTTAGAAATTCATAACTTTTGTTTGAGTTTCTCGAGACAGCATCTTGTTCAAACTTAAACTTTCGAGGTATGGACGATTATAAATACAAGATAACTCGGTCAGTCATTCATTCAGTGGGTCTAGAGATATATTGTTTTTTATTTATTCATTTACAACCAACTATGCATATTCAATGCACGTACATGTCAACCATTTTAAAAACAAAATGTACAAGCAGGCTGTTTAGTTATACGTACAGACCTTCTAACAGTTGCTCCTAATATGGGGTAAGCGTACCCCCAGTGGTACGGAAAGACTTTGGAGGGGGGTACCTTTGCGCCTCATTAACTATGCTGATTTTTTTAATCCCCATTGGGCCATTTATAATGTTCTGATAGTAAATTAAAATAAATTATCAATAAGTTTAAATTCACATTCTTTAATATTATTCTATTTTATATTTATGCAAAATTATAAACGGTGTTATTACACATCAAAAACATAAATTTCACTAAATCGGGTAATGAACAGGGCCATATTTCACCGTACTAGAAAAAATACCTTTTATTTTACAAAGTGTGATATACTGTAGAAATGTGTAACTTAATTCCTCCAATTGAATACTTAATTGTAAAAGATTGATAGTTTTGGATGCACCATATGGTATTAGAGAATTGCTTTAATACTTTGTCATATGAAGTGAAAAGACAGTCGTTATACGTCTGAAAATATAAGCTCTTCATGTATGTGTGGTTTGAAAAGTATCTGGAATCTGAAATAGATCCTGTCTTTTCCAGCTTCATATTTATGAGAAGTCGTTTTTTCAGCCTTTGTAAACATTAGTAAAGTAAAGTAAAGTTACCCTTTTGTAAACATTAGTAGTAAAGTAAAGTTACCGTTTTGTAAACATTAGTAGTAAAGTAAAGTTAACCTTTTGTAAACATTAGTAGTAAAGTAAAGTTTCCCCCATTGTAAACATTATGTTGAAAAAAAAAAGGAACTGACTATTAGATGTGGAACAGCGTTTCAGATTAAAATTTACAACCAGGGAACCAAATTATATGATCTGTCATCTCAGCTCATTGATGCAAGTACATAGAAAAGGTGGGGGGGGGGGGGGGGAGAGAACGAGGGGTACTCAGCGTTACAAAACTTATCTAAAATAGGTACACATAGGTCAAAAGTTTGGGAAACACTGGTGGATATGATCGGAAAACCGCGTTCTAATCATCATCTTTACTGTTCATTTTTTTAGAAAAAAATGTTCCTACAGGAGCCACGCTGCATACAGCCAGAAATATATTGAAGGATCGATGTCTGGGTAAGATGAGGTTGTAAGACGTGGATGTCTTTAGAAGTCCCGAGTGGCTGGCCACATATGTTCGCAATTTAGGAACGTTACTCTAATAAAAGTCTTGCGCTTGTTAGAGGACATTTTAGTGGAGGGGTCTAATTACAAATGTTTTTAAATGTATCTATCTATCTATCTATCTAACTATCTAATCTATCTATCTATTTATCGATTGGTCTTAGTTACCAATTATTAGATTTTAATTGCCAGTTGTCGAGTTTAATTATCAGATGTTGCGCTTAGCTACTGACTGCTAGGATTTATTAACATGGCCAAATTAACAACTTAACAGCCCTTAGGCACATGGGCGTATCCTGGGTGGGGGGGAGGGTTGCACCGAAATGAAAATCCCCCCGCAGGAGGGGTGTCGGAATTAGTGACTTATTTTTTGCTTTGATTTTGTTTATTTTCGGTGAGATTTTAATACTAAACCATCACTTGCCCCAGCGCAGCCAATGGGTACCAGGGGGGTTTGCAGTTAAATCCCTCTCTTCTATAAAACAAAAAATAATGCAAACGACAATCACCGTAGTCCAAGAGCATAGCTAAGGAAGATTTTGATTTTAAAACCCACTCCGAAATTAACATAAATACCCATCTTCAATATGCATGCATCAGTCACCAGATTAAATATATATATATAGCTCCTCCTGCGTTGTCGAAGATGAACACATTTCTAATTTCCTATGGACTCGAAGATGACAGTAAAGTCCAATCCTCGCTTTAATAAGCCGGCCGCATACGTAGCATGGGTGGGTTAGGTCATTGGAGATAGGCCTACTTCTTCTCTCAACTTTTTGTTGGTTCGGCGCTCTTTCGCCCTGGCCACTCTTCTTGCTTCAAATCTTGTGACTCCGAGACTCACAGCTTCACGCCATGAAGGGCGATCGAGAGCTAATGCTTCCCAGCTGTGAATGTTGATATTGCATTCCTTGAAGGAGCTCTTGAGAGTGTCTTTGTAGCGCTTGTATTGGCCTCCCTGGGAGCGCTTTCCTGCACACAACTCCCCGTACAGAGGTCGCTTGGGAAGGCGATTGTCTGGCATGCGGACTACATGTCCTGCCAATAGAAGTTAGGACCTTTTTTTACTGTTGCATTGATACTGTGCATGTTGGATAGCTTTAAGATTTCTGTGTCTGGTATGTGGTTGGACCAACGCACCTTATGGATTCTATGGGCGTAGCCAAGAGAGGGTTTGCTGTTTAAAACACCCCTCCAGCGGGGTTTCCAGCTAAAAAATACCACTTCAATATACAAAAAAAAGCAAATGATGCACACAAAATTCTTATGAGTGTAGCCAAAAAGGTTTCGAGTTTAAGCCCCCCTTCAGCAGGGTTGGAAGTCAAAAAATACCTCTTCAATATAAAAAATGCAAATTACTCAAAATTCTATGTTATGATATATTGGTGGGAAAAATCCTGGCTACTCCAATGATTAGGCCTTATTTCTAGCCTTCATTCGACGCTACTGTTTTCCAATTTTTAATCCAGTACATGATGTTAAATGCAGTAACGGTTGAGAAATGAGAAAAAATCAACTCGGATTTGCCTGGCCAAAGTTCTAGATAGGTTAATCGCGTGGAAGCCTTTTTCTTCGTGTTGAGAATATGGTTTTATTCTTCTTGTCTTGGATCTCACGTCAGCATGAGACCAAAATGTTCTGCAAAGCCACTCTGGACAGATCAAGCGTAAAAGCAGGTAGTCCCAAGGGAGGACACCCCGACTCCATTCCCTACAATGTCAATCCACCTGTGGACTTGTAGCGCCAGTAGATCAAGGAATATGGAATTACATCAATCTCCCGGCAAACAGTTGGATGGCCGCCTAAAATCTTGTTAAATTTATCGTGAGAAGCTATAAGCCGAATCACTGTTCAATGGAGAATCAATAAAGAAACTTTTTTCCCCACAGTTTAAAGTAATATGTCCAAGTTTTAAAAGTATTATTTTAAATCTTACGCACATAAACAAATTAATCATTGCGCTACACACTTAAGAGGGGGGAAAATTAATTACGCTGTAAATAAAATGTAGTTAAGGTTTCAGAATATATAAATAGGAGAAGAAAACACACACTCACCAACACACACATCCCACCAACACACACTACCCACACTAACAGGGTTTTCCCCACGAGCTCTTGACAACAAATACAAGTCAGAATACAAAAACGTTACTATAAACAAACAACGTTTTATTTTAAATTGCGTTTTATTCTTACTACAAACGTCCATTGATCAAACTGACTTTTGAGATACATACTTTCACCACAGCATGTCAATGTGAAATCTAAAGACTAGCTAGCTCAGTTCCCATTGTAGACGACTGTTTATTTGATGGAACTATTGAAGCGTTTCACACTCAGCCCAAAACTAGTTTCAACAATCTGCTCTTTGTTGCGATTTTGATTCCTATGATGAGCTAACAATCTATAGGCCTAAGCAATAAAAAATATATTACATAGTTAAAAAAATATTTTAAAGAAAGAGAGAATCCGAAATGGTGAAATGCTGGGGCGATATAATGGAACCGAACCAAACTGAAAAAGTTTATCTAGAGCGAAGATTGAACTGTTTTCAATTGTACTTTATGCGACGCATTATGTGCATCTCTAGTAAAAATTTTGAAATTAAACCATGCCTAGGATGTCATTGAACTGGCACATAGAATATTACGTGAGTTCAGACACCGCATGCCAGACGGAAGAATTCCCGATGACTTACTTTATTCAGAGGGAACCAAGAGACGCCAGAGACATATCTACAGAGAAGTCTGCTAACGATGTCTCAGGAGAAGAACTGTCCACTGGAAGTATGTGCTGGGAAATCAATCAAGATAGGACAGCACTCTGACAGATAGCAAAGAAACTGAGGCGGTCTTTAGACAAGGGGAAGAAGAAGAAAGCTTCAACCACTGATAGCCCTGAGGTTCACAGACTGATAGCCCTAAGATTCTTAGACAGCTAGCCCTGAGATTCCTAGACTGATAGCCCTGAGATTCACAGACTGATAGCCCTGAGATTCACAGACTGATAGGCCTGAGATTCTTAGACTGATAGCCCTGAGATTCCTAGACAGATAGCCCTGAGATTCCTAGACTGATAGACCTGAGATTCCTAGACTGACAGCCCTGAGATTTCTAGACTGATAGCCCTGAGATTCCTAGACTGATAGCCCTGAGAGAGGTTCATTCCCTAACAAAATTTTCCGCTCCTTATTTTTTCTTTTTAGGCACAGCAATATTCTGCCTGACAATCTACACCAGTGATTAATCTGCAGCGGTGTTTCCCGAACTTTTTCTTTAACTGAAAACTTCCGCACAATCTGAGAATTTAATGAAACACTTCACACATTCTATGTATTTAGTGAAACACTTTGCTTATTAATTCACGTGGTGGTTTATAAGTTAAATTATTCAAGTAGTTCGTTGAACACTTATTCAGGCCTAGAGGAACACGATTTGGGAAAAACTGATCTTAAGGCATCCATTGTCTTTGGAGCAAAAAGAACCACTCGTGAGATTAAGATACATCTGGGGGGGATATTTAGTCCAGAGAGAGAGAGAGAGAGAGAGAGAGAGAGAGAGAGAGAGAGAAACAGAGATACTAAGTGACAAATCTATTCCTAGTATTATTTATGTAACACTAAATATCGCTTTAAGTAGAGCATATTGCTGGTGACATATTGGTGCACCGGTCGCTCCATTGTAATTAGTTTTATTTACTTATTGACATTTCGTGAGGGTTAGGTGGCTTTGACAATTGAAGCTAGGACTGTCAACGTGATGACCTTATGTTCGATGGTGACTCCCCCTCCCCTTCCACCCCTCCTCCCTTTCACATCCACGCATGGTAAGTTTTCCGCCATAGTGTTGGCTGTTGAGAACAAATGTTTACAGATAAGTCTGTCTGTCTGTCTATCAGTCTGTCTCTGTGAGTGCGTGAAAGAAAAATAGGTTAATAATCTCCCTTTTATCAATATTTTTTTAAGTTAATAATAATTGCTAATTAATTATCAGCATTTCGAAATATTTTGCCTTGCTTTGTTGTTTGCATTTTGCCTTTTCTCATTCTGACCTTTGACCTTTCTCTTATTGGAATTATTGTTTCTCTTCTTTCGGACTTACGAAACTGACATTTAATTAGTCATTACATTTGTTTAATTTGTTAACTTAAAGGGGACTAAAAAAAAAACACTTTTAACTGCATTAACATTTTTTTGAAGAAATTTCAAATCTTTATTTAGTTACTGAAAAGAACATTTTTTTTTTAGCTAACCCATTTTTTGGTTTTGATAAAAGAGTAATTGATAAGACAAAGTTTCAAAGTTCCGCAGAATGTTCATAAACAAAATCGACCACGACATCATGGCGCCGCTCTGTATGGAAAGGGGCGACAATAGCTGAAGACAGCGTAACAGCCTTGGCGACAAAAAAAAAAAAGAAAAGCTCTTAACAGAAGGTTCAAGCCATTCACACAGCCGCCAGCTACAATAGTAGGTCCAGCATACAGCCGATCATTTCAGGGACAGCCAGGATATGCTTTGTCAGCCAAATGCTTAGTCATAGAAATGCAAAGTAAAGTACCCAACCTCTAGGGCGGCAGAAGTGCTGTACATTTTATCCCTGAACAAAAATATATTAGGTTCACCAGAAAATTAGATCAATATTTTAATCAATAAATTTGCTAGAAGTTTCGTCTCTTTCAACGACTTTTTCAAAACTTCCCTCGCAAGAAAACTATTTCTCTTTCACTTTTCATTACAAAGCTTATTTCAACAACACTCTGTCAGTGTGCCTGGTAAAAATTGTGTACACGTTATTTCTCCCACACCCAATTTATGATCAGGCAGGAATTTGCACAATTATTTATTTTACCTGACAAAACAACAGAAGAAATTGTACTGGATGTGGTGGTATAAGTTGAATTAGTATCTTTATAATTTGTGTTGAGAATTAGGTCGCGGTTAAAAGTTTTAAACTAGCAATAGATATATATAGATATATGGCTCCTTCTGTCTCAATTAGCACTTCGATGGCACAAATTCCAGCCTGATCATAAATTGGGTGTAAGAGAAATAACGTGTACAAACATTGCTATCATTAGAAAAACATATATAGTATAAATACCCGACATTGATAACAATCTTTCGATATAATGATAAATTAATTGTTTAGATAAATATTTTGTAGATGAAAATTATTGGTAAGGCATTATTGCAGTTCAGAGTTCTGTCTTGAAAAATACGATGAAAGAAATAGTTTCCACACAAAACGATGACCCACATGTACACACATGTTCACACACACACACAATCAATAACACATAAAAAACCCATACTCACACACTGACAATCAGACACTCAAGTTGACAGCGCTTTCCAGTCTACACCACACACACACACTGAAGATGTCACCCGATTGCATGAGACATTTTGAAAGGTGATGAAATAGTCTCTGTGTGTGTGTGAGTGTGTGTGACCAATCAATATTTTACGTCAGCCAACAGGAAAAACAAAAAATCCACATACTTGTGACTTCGACCAACCAATAAAAAAATATCCCATTTTTTAAAAACATATCTTCAATCTATATTTAAGTTACCACTGACTGACTCACTTATCACGAGATTGTTTAAAACTGTCATACGTGTCCACATCGAATTTCGTACAGAGGTTCATTTTACCTCTTAGGTGCTAACTAAAAACGGTTTTTGACAGGTTCGCAACCTTTGGACCTCCATTCGCGAAAAACCGCAAGCTATATCAAACCTTTTGTTTTATTTTCGGTATTTCCCCAAAAGGTCGCATTCTGTCTAAAAAGCATAAGAAAAACTCATACATACTTTGTATTTTTAAAGCAACTTTTTCTGTTTTTTCTTAAGTCCACTTATTTTCTATATGCCTTGTGTCATTCCACTTACTTTTGACGCGGTCTAAATAAAAAAAAAGACCAATTCCGATAGCATTAATACGATTGATCTAGAGACTTTTTCTTTCGAGAGAGAGAGAGAGAGAGAGAGAGTATGAAATGTGAAAAAACAACACTATATCCAAGTAGCATTCAAAAGATAAATCTAAATCTTGTGACAGGTTAGCGAAAGTGACGTATGTTTGGCTGGTTTAGTGTCTAGGGGATGATTATTTTTTTAAATTATCACACACCAACCCGTCAGCACATAAATAGGGAGCAGGCACGCAACGAGACAAGCAAATGAAAGAAAGATACAAAGTTAAAAATGAAAAATATTTATTTACATAAATATTTACATATAAGAATAAAAAGGGGGAGGGTTTGCATCTATCTCTAATCAATAATATATTTAATCATCACTCTTGCACTTAATAAGAGAGTATGTCTTATTACAACTTAGCTGTTTGTCCTGTTGATGTCGCAGCTGGCTGTGATCCTGGCTGGCGGTTCTGCAGCTGGAGGTGGCGCTCTAGCGGATAGAGGGACGCCGACGATACAGTTCTTGTGGAGTCTCAATCAAAAGTTCTGATATCTGTAGTGGGCACAGTAGGGCGGGTGGACGGCTACCTTGGGCACAAGAGTACTGCGGGCAAAGCGGAGCGTAGTTAACAGGATAAGTCCAGTGAGTTGCGGAGGGTTTGGCGTAGTTATGACGTCTCGCACAGACTCTGGGTCTATAGGGACGTCGTACCTAATCAGTTGACAGGTGGGCTGTCGAATGGGCAGGCAAGTAGAGCCGATAGCGCCAAGCAGTAGAGTTGAGTAGATCCACGTAGGCAGTAGATGATACTCAATAGTCAGTAGGCAGACTAGACTAGGCAGACAATGCCAAATAAATAGGCATGTGAGTGATCCGATAAATAGGTAGACAATGCCAATCAAATAGGCAGACACCTGAGGGAGGCTGCGGATAAATAAAGACAATTTAGGACATGTCTCTTATGCATTTTATTGATGCCCTCGAGTGAGGTGCATTCGTTAGATTGGAAAATATTGGTTTTAAGCTCAATGGGGAGATGATGACAAATGGTATATAGAAAAATAGATGGCTGATAGTAGCAATATAAAAATGTACATAAAAAGGGGAAATAATCTGAAATAAACAACACAAGTTGTTAGAGAAAAAAAGAGGGGGGGGGGAAATAGACGGTGGTCAGCGACCATGACGGTTTGTTTACATACGACCGTCGGCCGAGAACAATAGAGTGCGCTTGAATGGAGAGGGTGTCCGTTCTAGGGGTGCAACTCTCGTTGGAGTAAAATGAGTAAAGGGGAGATAATTCATATATCTTCTCAAAGCGCAGTATTAGTGCGCTAGTAAAATTATCAAGGCGGTCATCCGAGATAAAGGAAATAAAATAAGATGTACAAATATATACATGGTTGCATCAACGATCAATTGAGCAACATAACATTAATAGATTAATGCAATACATAACATTAATAGATTAATGCAATACATAATACATATGCCATGTTTAAATTTTCTACTTACGACAGTGAGAAATACACAATGCACTAATTAAATGTAAATGAAATAATAAAATACACATGATAATATCCAGTGAGAAATATACACAAATGTAATTAAGATGGAACTCGTGATTAAGTTCGGCTTACCACCAGGTATTTCTCTAGGAGTAAAAGTGAATGAAATAGTCTAGACTCGACTGTTCAACGAGAATGAGAAATAAGAGGGTCTGTTATGATTTGGATCTACTTTATAAAGTCCTGAAAGAGGTGGGCGGAAACAGGAAATGGAATTGACCAAAGGTTATCTCTCAAGTGGGTGAATTTGACTCGAGGTGGGAGTCGCACCTTGGATAGGTCAATAGGCGTGTTGGTCCGAGTGATCTCCTAGATCAAAGAGAGACGTGGGAGAGGGGGGGGGGGGAGAAAGAAAGATTGACTCGCATTCCACAAAAGGTGGTGTCAACTGCGGCCGTCAGACATCCGGTGGGTAAGATCAAAGAGATTGTGTGTTTATCTTTCCCCGATCAAGGGCAGATAAATAAAAGGACGCGGCCTAGCTATCGCCAAGGTGGTAGACGGAGTCTAGCCTGGAGAGGAAAAGGTGGGGCGGGTGATGAGATTGGGGATAGGATGGGGAAATAAGAAAAATAAAAGGAATAAATAATGATAAAATATAATTAATGCTGTGATAAGTTTGAGTACTATGACAGCAAGCTTTTGACTTGTCACAGATCTATTGTAATTTAAAAGGGGCCAAATAAAAGATTACAGTTAATAAAACCAAATTGATATATCTTCTTATGTAGGGAGACAAAACACCAAAATACTTGTAGACAGGGGAATGGAAATGTGTATGAAAGACTAACATTTTGTTATTGGCGAGGGGAGGGTGGAGGAGATGGATAAGTCACTAAGCGCCACAAAAATTAAAGGGGCACAAAATATGAAAGCATGTATGTGTCGGTGTGAGGGAGCATTATGAAACGGGTTTCTCTCTAAAACAAGCCAAAAGTCTATGTCGGAGAAATTACGATGTGCAGGTAAAAAAAAACGGTTTCCTAAGAACAAGAGAGAGAGAGAGGGAGATAGTGAAGGAAAGAGAGAGAGGGCAGTGAAATTTCATTGTAACAGAAACACTAATTCATGGGATAAAAAAGTATGTTAGGTTAATCGTTAAATAGTGGCCCATTTATTAAAAGAAATAAAAAGGTGTTCCGGCCATAATAAACACAATACAGAGGAACAGCCTAGGAACAAATTAACGGGTGTTGCCGGTGTGTATTGCTAGTATATATATATAAACCTATAAAGAAAAAACGTACATATTTTCCTACTAAATTTGCTGCTAAAATGGCTGCCTGGTATACGCGCTGGACTATCGTTTGGTTGTCTCGATAATCCAGGGTTTATACCCTGCCCGCTGCCATTCCCTGTCGTCTTGCGGAAAGTTTGGACTAGGAAGTCGATTATCTTCAACTCTGAAGGAACATCCGAAACATGTAAAACATTTGACAAAACATTTAAAATCAAACATATAAAGTCAAACATTCTATTCATCTTATGTTCAGCATTTCACATTTCTTGAATGTTCTTTTAACACTATTGAAGATTCTCGCACTAAACATTGGCTAGAGTAATCTGCTCTTTGATTCAACATTGACTTTTAAAATCCCATTTACTCTCATGAATAATATTCAGAGAGAAAAAAAAGAGGAAGAGTAGAAAGAAATATAGTGACGATATTATGGAACATACAGGGAAAAAAAGTAAGAAAATGAAAAGTAGGAGATTGGAAGTGAGTTGTTTTTTTAATTACAAGACAAACTAAACAATATCGAGGACGCCATATTGAAAAATGATTTGCTGCCAACTACATAATAACTTTCTTTTAAAGATACAAAACGATTCTACAGTACTTAAAAGTGTCCCAAAATTATTGTATGGTTTATTGAAATAATTTTGTATCAATACTTCCATTTTCTGTACACCGGATACATCAAACTGTGTGCTATTTATTTGGCTCCTTGTACAAATATATAGTGTAGTATGTTTTAATGGTACACTATGATTGTTTCGATGTAATTATATCTGAGACAAACGTTTAGGTCTCACGATTATTTTTTTTTTTCCTTTATTTAGATACTTTAAAGTTATACTGAAAATCAATGAATGACAACACATTTAAAACTTCTCTTAAAATCCCCTGAAATCTTCAAAATACTTCTAAACTTTAAAAAAAAAGCACTCATTGACCTGAAGCTACAAAAAAATTGTTTCCTCCTAAGACAAAATAGCAAAGATTTCTAGTTATTTCGCTTTTTTTTCTTCTTTCTTTTCAATTAAAAAAAATGAATTGTGAAATATTGTTATTTCTATAGAAAACGTGGAGTGTGACAAGTAATAGACCAATTGAACCTGTCTGCCAACTATGTTATTATATCACATGCTTGTACAAAATCAATGTGTTGGGAGAGTATTTGCTGACTACCAAAATGCACTCACTTTAACGGGGGAGCACGGAGCGGTTCTGACTGAAGGTCGGTAGTGGTGCGGGTTGAAAGGGAATAGGTTCATGGTAAGCCCTAGTTTTGAAAACTGTCATCAAACTACTTTACGTCTAATCTACGTTGCAGGCGCTTGATTTAAACCCCTGGCACCTATGTAGATTACTTACACTCAAAAACATGTTTTTTTTTTTTTTTTTACCAAAACAAAAGCTTTTTCGAAAGTTTTTAATTAATTTCTTTATTTGCAACTAGACAGATATTACCCGCTGCCCGCTGCCCGCGAGTCTTAACTTTCGTATTGCTGATGTAGTCACTGATATAGTGCATAAGAAACAATTTTTTAAAATGTTATAAGTAAAGCGAATGCATGAATTCATGAATAAAAAAATTTTATGAATGGAGCTAAAGCTAATGAAAGCTAATTGACCTGAATTCAATTTTTTATGAAAACATTGGCGATCGAATGTAGATCTATGTAAAAATGCTTTAGTAAAACAAATTTGAATGTTAATTTGATTAAAATATGAAATAAATTGACTATAATTAATATGTTCATGTGTTTAATTATAAAACTATCTTTGCAAAGAGAAGTTCTATCATCTTAGAGTTAAAATAGAGTTTTAGACCTAGGAATAGAGAGAAGTGTAATGTCTAATGAAAGAATGTTTGTCAGGAATTCTAAATTCGCAGATATAAGGAACGAATTTATGTAAAAATGCTTTTGAAACACAAATTTAAAGGTTAATTTTATTAAATAATGAAATCAATAAACTATATTTTGTATTTTCATGTGTCAAAGTAAAAAACTATCTGCGCAAAGTGTAGTTTCTAAAGTTAGATCTAGATCTTTTCATGTAAATATGGTAAACATAGACTAGATCGATGAAGTTATAATGCTTTCATAGAGGTGGAAAACTTTTTTTGTTGAGGGTCTTAAGTTTGTTTTAGGGCTACAATACATATACTACGGTCTAAGTTAGTACCCAAGGAACATTTAAGCCAAGTTTTATCAAGATTGGTCAAACGGTTTTAATTTATATTCGTAACATACATACATACATACGCCTTACTTTCTACTTTATAATATAGATAAATATATATATATATATATATATATATTTATATATAAACATTGTTTTTTCATTGTTTGATCCTCAAAATTCTTAAATGTTATTGTAGAGCGCAATAAGTATATCAATTAATCAATAAATCAATCATTCCACCACCCTCCATCTCTCTTGTTCTATCTATCTATCTATCTATCTATCTATCTATCTATCTATCTATCTATCTATCTATCTATCTATCTATCTATCTATCTATCTATCTATCTATCTGTCTGTCTGTCTATCTGTGTCTGTCTCTTTGTGTCTGTCATATTCCTCTTGCTTACTGATTCTCCATCAGTTTCCCAAATATAATCATCTTAAGTTTCCACTTTATCCCCATCCCTTTGCCAGCGTGACTTCATTCCCGGAGTCCCTCAGCAAGGGAGACGATCAATAGAAAACACAACTGGTAAAAAAAACTTTATGACTCTCTGTTTTCTTATTAATTTCAAGTCCGGTCTCTGTCTAATTAAATTAAGTGACTTTCTTAAGTTTCGGTGGGAATCTTGTTGCTCCATCCCCAGCCCACCCTATGTCTCCGTAGTCTTAACAAGTCTTGGCTACTTTAAAGGATTCCTTTTTTTTTTCAGATGCCCTCAAACTTACGAACACGAGTCTAGATTAAATTTGACAAGTACTAAAAATCAACATAAATAAACATCTGTTAGAAAGTTACAATCATAGAGCAAGTGAAGGTGATTTAAGAAGCTTTAACGTTCCAATGGTTCACTCTTCCCTAGGTCTTATATTACTGTTTGTGCCAGCTTTATCGAAAGCTAATAAAATGTAATAATTTCTTACATCATTCATAGGTAGGTAGACTACACTTTAACATTTAATGTGTGATGATCTAAGTTAAAGACTTTCATGTTTTCACTTCTAAAACAAAGTTCCCTAACTTTGGGTTGAGTAACACATTAAGATCACCTCACCCACATGGACAATAAGATCACCTCACACATGGACATTAAGATCACCTCACACATGGACATTAAGATCACCGCACACATGGACATTAAGATCTTCTCACACATGGACATTAAGATCACCTCACACATGGACATTAAGATCACCTCACACATGGACATTAAGATCTTCTCACACATGGACATTAAGATCGACTCGCGCATAGACAATCCTTCTGTGGACTGGGGGAGTCCATTGAAATCTTCTCATTAAGAAGATTAAGGTCGAAATGTGTGATTATACATTTATGTATATATTTATTTTCTTGATTTTTGTCCGTCCTTTTGTCTGTCTATTACGTTTAGATAGATAAATTAAAAACGCTATTATAAATGCGAAGTCCCAATCGTGCTGGATATATGTGCATTGGTGTTGGTTACTCATGATTACGTATGCATATTTTATGTGCTTACATATAAACCTTTTTAAAACAATATTTAAAAAAAAACTGGAGTTCCTTTATTCTAAACGCACAACACATGGGTAGAAAGAACACAGAATCTCAGACGAGATCGACAAGATCTTCAATGTTTTAATGATGATAATATTCTCATCTTAATCAACTTGAGTTTGATTTTTATTAGAAAGCTCATATCAACTCACTCTGTCTGTATGATAAAAAGTTTGTAATTTCTCCCACACCCAGCCTCGGATTAGGTTGAAATTTTGAACAAGTATTTCTTTTACCTGTCAACACAAGAATCAATTTAAAAATTAACAAATTAGTTAATTAGCTATTGGTAATTAATTATTGTGTTTGGTGTCTTTAACAAGGGAAAGAAATCGTACTTGACAGATGTGATAGTATACGTTGCAATAGACCCCTTGAGGACTCTTAAGTCTTGAGGGAAAATTTTTTTATGCATTTAAAAACGATCCTGCAAACATTAATCAAAATACCCCCTTCTTCCCTCCTAATGTCACAGCTTGTCCAGATGAGTGATAGGATCATAGCGTAGTGAAGCTATAAGCTAATACTGAACAATTGGTAAAATTATTTCTAATCGCACAGATGTCTAGGACAATCATGTACTAATACAAAAGGATTGATAGAATTACACTTAATGTAGGCTTTGTTTTTTTTTAAAGTATTTTAAACTCTTTCTCTCCTAATTGAAGATGCCAACGTTGATTCGAACCCATTACACTAAATTGATTTTTGAATTTTTAAACTTAAATTTGTGCTGTGTAAAAAGAGCATGCATTTCCCTATAATTCGATACCAAATATAACATTTTCTAATAACAAACAAGAATGTTATTGAAGTTTAATCATAACAAGATAATGAATTACAAATGAGCAAAATGAATACTTCTATCGGAAAGAGGAAAACAACTTTGGAGAGAGTTCAAATGTTTTGTTTTTTGTTTGTTTGTATATGTGAGTTTAGTGTAACTTAGATAGTCTCCACGAGTATCGATGCAAGATGAATATTTATATACAGTCAGTTTAGTGTCAAGTATGTTAAATAGATTCTCGAAAGGAATACATAATAACAAATGTAAAAGGAATAACTATTCATGCATGACTATATTTCACGACCCAGCAGCCCCTTTGTTCGTCAAGGGGGATGTCGGGAAAAGCAAATGCCCACATTGGAAGTCCATCCAAGGAACGTTAGAGTCCTGTAATAGGAATAGGAAGAAATTTCTAGTGGGTGTTGACCATCGGCCTCTGCAAATGGGTGAATGGCGGATGCCTGAAGGCAGAAAGTCGAACCAACCCAGTAATGGTCAATGCCATAGTGGAACTTCAGACAGGACAAGGGGTTTACGGCTCCCGGTCCACGACTATCTGTTGATGAAATCCTTCTCAGTAGTCAAATGGATTGAAGGAGGCTTAGCAGCTCAGATTTCCCTAATCAGACTTTTTTCGAAGCTATTCAGCTAAATACCTCACAGTATTGTTAATCTATTAAGTTACCTGTTATCAACTTTAAAACCAGTTAATTTTCACTTTCACATTTTTAATAAAATTTAGATTCGATTGACGTATTATTTCAAGCTAATTAAATAAAAATAAAATTGCAAAGATGTTTAATTTTTGGTCAGCACAAAGAAATCTTTAAAATTAGTTGTGAAATAAATTTTTTTTTTCAAAAATACACTACGAGAAACTTCTCTGCTATAGTTTCAGATAAAGTTCCATTTCGTTAATTATTTCCTTATAATTGAGCGCCATTCTGCTAAGTCTAATGTCAAACTGCCTCAGAGTCATAATTTGTAAGCCCTAAAGTCACCTCCTTTAATGTCTGCACAAAGCAGGACCGTAAACTACGTCATTACAGGCGTAGACGACGAAAAGAGAATTGAAATCAACCACCTACGGACATGTCTGCACTCCTTGGACTTGAACAAGAGACTTACATAGCTGACTGCTTGTGTAATACCAATTTTTTTATATGACGTCATTTTCGAGTCGTAAATAGATGAGATCATCCCGATGTGGCTGATAAAGGATGAATTCTTAGTCTCACCTTTTGGAGTAAATCCTAAACTAATTTATGCTTTGCTTAATTTGCATTCTATAAACACACATTTCGACGCTTTGTGTAAGTTACTTAGTAATGGACTGGGAAAGATATTGACTCAAATTTTAAAAAAGCAAAATATTTTAAAATCCTTGTTTAATAAGGAACGTTTATCTAAGGGGGAAGAAGTCCGTCCTAACAACTATGTCTCTCAATAATGTAGAAGTTATTGCCCTTATTTGATCTCTAACAAAATAATTAAAGACCAATAATTAATTGACTAAGTGGTTAATTTTTTTAAATTGATTCGTGTCCTGTTAGATACAATAAATGTTTAAAATGTAAAATTGATCCGAGACTGGGTGTGGCAGAAAGAACTTTCCATGTTGGTTTCAAACAAAATAATCATAATTAATTACCAGTAATTTATTGACAAATTGTTTAGTTTTTGTTAATTTATTGATTATGCCAATGAATAATTTTGCAAAGTTTCAAATCCACCCAGACATCGATAGGTGAGAAATAACGTGTTCACACTTTTTACCAGACAGACAGACAGAGTGAGTTGATAGAAGCTTTGTAAAAATGAAGTTGTAAAACAAGGAACCGAGTCTGTCTTTCTGCAAGAAGAAGTCGTACATGACATTTAAAAGTACACATTCACATATTTATTTTTGTTTTTTATTCTTTGATTTTCTCTTTTTCTTTTTAAAGAAACCAAAAGGTCTCAGAAAATTCCCAATATAAAATTGATTTTATTTTGTATGACATATTTAATTTATTACCAATATTTTTATTTACGTTTAAAAAAAAACACTTCATTAAGAATTTCTGTCTTGCTGAAGGCATTATACACAAACATAATGCGTCTCGGAGAACCAGCTGGCAAAGAAGGAGTAATTAAAGTCGTAAGGTGACAAAATTTATGACTAGACCTCCAGGTGACGATGTCAAAGTCTGAACAAGAAAAAATATAGGAGATACAGACACAGACAGACAGACAGACAGATAGATAGATAGGTAGATAGATAGATAGAGAGAGAGAGAGAGAGAGAGAGAGAGAGAGAGAGATTGATAGATAGATAGATAGATAGATAGATAGATAGATAGATAGATAGATAGATAGATAGATAGATAGATTTGAATAGAATAGTTTAATATTGCGTAGCACCTTACAGAAGACCTTAACGCCGTGTACACCATCTGGGAGGAGGCTGTGGAAGACGTCTATGACCGATCTCTATGGAGAGAGCTTGCCGCCCTTTTGCACCACTGAATTCTTTAAGTCAGAATTGAAGACTCTTACATCATAGCACAATCATTTGCTACTAGTCGACCGGCGGCATAGCATACGCCGCTATTTCGCAGGGCCGGTCTTAGGCCACTGCAACCTATGTGACCGAAGGATCCGCACTTTCATGGAACCCGCCCTAATTCAAGGTGTATAAATTATTAAATTAAACCATTTTATAACTTAAAACAGATTTCCCACGCACTCCTGTCGATTTACCAGGAGCTCCTGGAAATCTCCCGAAATTGCAAAATATACGAAAAAGTCCTTAAAATATACGGAAATACATAGAAAACAAGATTACAAAGACAGTTTGTGTGGAAACACAAACTCAAAATCGGCTCCCGAAGTGGTCCACCAAGGCAGGCTTCAATATTTTCAGAAAGAACATCCAAATGAAATTATATCAAAGACAAATGAGATAAGAATGGAGAAAGTAGGTTGACAGATCTTGTGTAGTGCCCCAACGGTCCAGCAGATCAAAGGATAGGTGCAAGTGAATACAAAGTTAGATGTGAACCTGTCCTAACTAGTTCCCCTTTCAGACATTGTGGTCTATAGGGCTGATGATGTAAAGTTCATCTTTTTTTTGTGGCCAGCACAAAGACCAACCGCCTTTACTTTTCCCCAACTAATGTCAGGTACCCATTAGAGCTGGGTGGACTCAGAGGCGCCCAAGGATTCCGAAGTTGAAAATCCCAGTCTTCACCAGGATTCGAACCCGGGACCCTCGGTTCGGAAGCCAAGCGCTTTACCGCTAAAGCCTAACTGAAGTCTTATATATAATGTAATTGTTTTAAAAAGGCTCAATCTCTTATTCGAATCCTCAAAAAAAAAAAAAAAAAAAATTCTGCTATTAAAAAAAAGTTCAAGAAAATAAAATTTACAAGATTACAATTTATTTTAAATTAGGTCTAACTTATAATGCATACTAATTAGCTTTTTCTCTGTAAAAAAAATGCTTGCATAAATGATTTTAAAAATTAGATTTTTCGCTTTCAGAAAAAAAAAAGTAGCCGTAGCATCAGAACTTTGAGTGCTCTAAAATATTGTGATGTCGGATTTTCAATATCTTTTCTAGATTACGAGATCTAAACGGGACGGACGGACAGTCGGACAGACATTTCACACAAAACTAATAGCGTCTTTTCCCCTTTCGGGAGCCGCTAAAAATTGTCATTTTGGGGTGTCATTCAATATGGGGAACATCAATCCTACGCGCTATTAATAAAAACGGCATTATGCATTATCAGGTGAAAGAAGCTTCTCGCGCCTCATACTAATGAAGAATTACTTGATGTCAACAATTCTCAAAGATAGATTGAAACATTTGGTAATTCTTGCTATTGAGCGGGATCTATGTGGGAAACAGAATTATTATGATATACTGTATAACTTTGCTACACGCAAGGCTAGTAAAGTAATTCTGTACGTAGTAAAGAATGAATAAAATGCATAGACGAATTTATTTTCTAATACAAACTCTTAAATTTGACTTATTGTCCGCTTCCCTACCCAAACTTGGCCCTCGAAATCCGTTTCGAATGGGGCCCCACAATGCTTGTCCGGCCCTGCTATTTAGTATTTGTAAAATATTTCACATGTTTCGGATGTTCCTTCAGAGTTGACGATAGTTTACTTCCTAGTCCAAACCTCCCGTATGGGATGGCAGGGTTTGACAGTCCAGCGCGCAGCCATCCGTAGCGAGCTGTGAAGACGTGTTCTCCCCCCCCCCCCCCTTTTTGTTTTTTTCGTGGGGTAACTATCCGCAGAAATAAGAGAGAGATCTTTGATTTACTTCTTGTTTGACCTGATTAGGGAAGAAGAGAATTATATCATTTACTATAAACCCTAGTCCAGTCCTTTCTCAGGGAGGCGGAGGTATAACGGTGGGCAGCCATCCATAGTCAGATAGTTAGAGAGAGAGAGAGAGCGAGAGAGAAATGGGGGCGAGTAAAAAACACAAGAGTAAAAGAGATATGCAGCTTTAAAAAGTGCCGATCCAAAAGGTCCTCTTTTTAAAAAGCAGGTGTCCAGAATCTTCAAGAGTTCCATTTATTTCCCATTGACAGAAAAAGCTAGACTCTTTTTGTGTGTGTGTGTGTGTAATTATCGTATAAATAGTGGGTCATAAAAAGTGAGAAGGGTGTTTCTCTTGTACATGCCCCAAATTCGGCTTATGAAGGTGGCCTGGGCGTTAACGACCTGTAGACGTAGACAGGTCATACTGTAAAAACTGGGTCATATTGTTCGACAACTGGTCACATCTAATTCTATCTATTATGAAATGTAGCCAGGCAAGCTTCTCAAGTTTCAAACTGCACAGAAGTGGTGGCTGAGTGGCCAGTTCTTGGCTTCCGAAACAAGTGGTCTCAGGTTCGAGTCTCACTGAAGACTGGGGTTTTGACAATTCGGGATATTTTGGACGTCCACCCAACACTAATGGGGACCTGACATTAGTTGGGGAAAGTACATTCGGTTGGTCCTTTTTGCTGGTCACATGACGCCCTCGTTAACTGTCGGCCATTTTTTTTACATCACCTGCCCTGTAGATTGCAAGGTCTAAAAGGGGAACTTTACTTTTTATCTTAGATGTACACTGCAGCTGGTTTACAATCCCAACATAGAACTAGGTCTACACTGTGTTTGAATGATTGTTAAGTCTTTGTTTGTACATTGCAATTAACAAACTGAGACTGTGTGATTGTAACTTATGTGTTCTATATGAATTGAAAGCACTTTACATTAAAGAACAATTAAAACCATTAGTCATTAAGTTTTCTACTTTTTAACGCTTTACCCAAAGTTACAGGAAATTGCAAACTGCAACTTTAAGCAACACAAAACTGTAAATCATAATTTTGTAACAAACACCCAGCTTGAATGGTATTAGTTTCATTAGGACCATGTGGGTGGGTGTGTGTGTGCGTGCGTATTTAAGTAAAGTAAAAGCTTCCCTTTCAGACCTTGCGATCTATGGCGGAGATGATCTGTCACCACTCAGCCACCGCAAACCAATATGCGTCTATCACTTGCTTCAAAATTAATTTTTTATGCACTTTTATTTAATATTTGTTTTAATTCTCCAACTTTCATTATGTTAATTTTGTTTTGACAATTCATATTGATTTACCCGTTACATTTTCTAGATGTTTATAATATATTTTGTTTTTAATCTGAAAAATCCACAAACGACTATATTCATTATAAAAGATGAAAAGTGTTTGAAATTCTGACAGGTTTGAAAAAATTACAAGCTAAAGTGTGAACTTCATAATTACATTTCTGAGCAGATTTAATTTGCACTAACTTGGAATAAATTGGAAAAAAAATGTTTTTGTTTATAAATTGAAACAAATAATTGTTATTATAATTGCATTTATTCCTAACAAATTTGTACAATATTTTAGAATACTTATTAAAACATATTTTTATTTTTGTGTTCTTTCTTCATAATAAGTCCAAATACGTCATCATGTACCATAGATTAGTTAACTACAAGTCTGTAGAGCTGACAAGTGAAAGTTGCACAGTTTGAATCTTCATATTGGCTGAAGTTTACCTCGATATTTAAAACCACTAGTCTTCCCAGTCATCTAAAATTTGTTCTAAACTTTTGATTTGATCGTCTGCTGGTCATCGTGCAGAATATTTAACGTATTCGTCAGAGAAACAATCCAGTTCTCTTTACATCTAGAAGCTTCTCTCTTTTTGTTTTCCTATGAGTCAGAACTAACAGTTAGGTAACTGTCTTTGAATAGAAAGTCTACCATTTCTTTTAAAATTGATGAAATAGTTCTTATTAATTATGTATGCATTATTTACCTGAGTTTCAGTTCAAATGCAGTTAATAATTAGCTGTGATAGTCTCTTAATGAGCACATAATGAGCACATTTGTTCCATTTTAATAATTTTTGAAACGCTGCTCCATCAATTCATAAGAAAAAAAAACAACAACTAAAAAACAAAAACAAAAAAACAACTAAATACCAACTCAAGTATTAAATATCAATTTTTTTTTGCACTTCAAAACTAGCAAATTTAAAAACTTAAGGCTAGCATGATTTCTTTTGCGAATTATTCAAAACTTTTACTTTGAACTAGAGAGGTTAAGTTAACCTTTATCTTTTCAATAATCTATTCTAAATGCGTTTCAGTTTATTTAATTATACTTAATGCCCACAATTTTAAGATCATGAACTTTGTCTAACCAATCTGGACACTCTGTCCCGAAGATCAACATGCTTGTTTGTTGGTTTTGAGCCTTTCGTGTGGCTGTCAGTTGACCTTTTGCCTACAAAATGTCTCATCCGTTTTGCTAGATGCACGGATGACGTTGGACTGCGCTTGCCTACGAAATCTCTGATCCGTTTCGCTAGATGCGCGGATGACGTTGGACTGCGCTTGCCTACGAAATCTCTGAACCGTTTCGCTAGATGCACGGATGACGTTGGACTGCGCTTGCCTACGAAATCTCTGATCCGTTTCGCTAGATGCACAGATGACGTTGGACTGCGCTTGCCTACGAAATCTCTAATCCGTTTCGCTAGATGCGCGGATGAGGTTGGACTGCGCTTGCCTACGAAATCTCTGATCCGTTTCGCTAGATGCACGGATGACGTTGGACTGCGCTTGCCTACGAAATCTCTGATCCGTTTCGCTAGATGCACGGATGTCGTTGGACTGCGCTTGCCTACGAAATCTCTAATCCGTTTCGCTAGATGCACAGATGACGACGGATTGCACTCGCCTCGGATTCTTTTTTCCAGGCTGAAGCGATCACTGACGTCTCCACCATCTTTGCTGAACAACTCTGTCAGGCTCTCTTTCAAGTGGTCACCACAGTCTGAGACTGACCTTTTGTTTCTTAGCTGGCCATCTTCGACCATCAGTTCAGTCTCTTTTCCACGAGTCTGTGCAGATTGTAATTGGTAATGGCATTTCTTTGAGCGGGATCTTTCAGCAACTCGTCAACGAATTCCCGAACTCTTTTGTCCTCGCTCCGTTTCCCTACAAACTGCCTTGGCCGTTTCTCTAATGCGTCATTTTCATTGTAAAACTGATCCTCCGATCTTTTCCCCACGAACTCTCTAACCCTTTTGTCCACATCGGAGTTTCCATCAGATGAAAACGACTGCCAGCGGAGATCATCCAAAGACTGCAGTGTGTCACCAGAGCCGGGGTCTGAGGAGACGTTCTCGGAGTGACAAGATTTGGGCAGGTGGAGGATGGCTAGAAGAGTGAGAAACGTAGAGACTTTGTAGGGAGACAAAGTGTGACTGTCTGAAGGAGCTTTAAAATCTGTAGGCTAACGTTATTCAGCTCGTAACATTCAACTGCGCGGCTTTGTGTCTTCTAGTTCTCAGTTCTGTCTCAAGACGATGAATATCTGAACACGGGTCGTGTGTTGAGGAAGTTGTTCACGTTTCTGGCTTTCAATTGTTCACTTAAATTTTCTGGTTACTTGTTAACTCTATTGAGTAAATAAAGAGAAAATATGATGAGACTCTTATGCTTATTGAGGTCTCTAGTTACATTGTTATAAAAAGAAATGGAAATACGTTCAACATTTGAAACATTAAGAAAGAAGACAAATATAGGGAACACAACAAACAACTTGTTCAGGCTTCCGCGCGGTGTTGATGCTTGGAGGTATATCTAGTGTAAATCTATGTCTGACTGGAAGTAATGCGGAACTTGAACTACTTCAGTAACACCGGCGAAAGGCCGAAACAATCAAAATAGATAGTCGACGCTGATGCTGTTTTACAAATACATTTAATAACTAAGAAGGGAATCGTCCGATGTCAGCTATGTCCGTAAATTCGTATCTCTATTCTACTGCTCTACACAAAGCGTCTTCTTTCTAGCGTCACTAAGAGCGTTCTTTTTTTTTTTTACAGATCTGTCACGTCATTTGTCGCTAAGTAAAACTTTCCCCTTATTCCCGAAACAAATAACTAATTCCTAATCATGTCATAACAACTCCTCCCCCTCCCGCTAAAAAAAATTGCCAGTCAATTTTTAATCTACTGTCTTAGTCTTACATTGTGCAAGGGCCAAAATGTAGGGAAACATAAAAGACAACACAACTTGAGTCTTGATTTCGGTTTCAACTTCTTCATCATTGTCCCAAACTCAAGTTGATCTGGACATCTATTTCCCTGGCCTCCACAAATATAGGGAACACAACAAACAACTATATGTTACCACAGCACTGTTACCAAAGCTTCAGCACTAAAACAATCACAAAATCAGTTCTCAAATGCTACAATATATAACTGTCTGTAGCTAGCTATTCTACATTTTAATGTACTTAAGATTTGACGTTCATCTAGAAATGACGTTCAAAACACCAACAACAAAAGATTAAGCTTTATTTTGTACTGACTTTACAAAGCTTATATGAACGCATTATGTCTGTTTGTCTGGTTAAAAAGTCAGTCCATGTTATTATTTCTCCCACACCCAATTATGTGAAGTTAAAACTTTGCACAATTATTCATTGGCGTAGACAAGACATGAATAAATAAACATAAATAACCAATTTCTCAATAAATTACTGGTAATTAATTATTTTCTGTAATACGAACAAGTCAAAATGTATCATTCAGTAGTAACAAATACGGGCTAAATATGTTGGGTTTCTTTCTCTTAGAAAAATTAAACACGTTATTTCTTCCACATCCGTTCTCGGATCAAATGAAATTTTAAACATGACATGAATTTATTTATTTATTTCCTCCCTTGTCCCTTGTCTCTTTCCTCCTTGTCTCTTTCCTCTCCTGTCTCTTTTTTACGATTGTCTCTTTCCCTCTATTTCTCTACCTACCTCTCCCGCTTGTTAAAGAATTGTTCTGTTAGACGTGATGTATCGACCTTAACTCAGAGCACCGATGGGTGACGTCACTATGTACTCTTCTCCCACCCCACCCCCTCATTCCTTTCCCTCAGAAAGAGTGTGCCACATGTAGTTCATGTACTGGTGGTCAATGATTTACAACGAAGTTTAAACCAGGAGCCCCCATTCTTTGTTCCCTTGAGACAAAGCTAAGCCACGACATGTACAACAGTAACATAAAAAAGTGTTCATGGTGGAAGGTCAAACAGACGGCACTGTTACAAATAGGCGAAACAATATATGACCTATTTACTGTGCACTCGTCTTTATTTCCTGGAAATACAAGGGAATTGGGAATATATTCATATTGGAATGTCACTTTTTAATTAGCTTTCACTTTCCCCCCCAAAAAAAATTAATTGGTATAAAAATAGTTTTTGATTGTGCTATGCTTGCTATGATGTATTTGCAATCTAGTCTAACAAAACTCTTGGTCTTGACCAAACATAATAATGATCACGAATTTTACCCCTAGCCGTGGACGATAAAATTCGAACATTTCATCTATACGTATGTAACTGAAGCCTAGGAAAACTAAGCCATTTTGAAGATCGAAAGCGCAGCGATTAAATTCACCAAAGAGGATTTGTTTATTTGCAATTTCTACCAAATATGTATTTGAAAGCCGACATTTTAATGTCTAAGTACAAAACAATAAATCCTTCCGATTAAGCACTTATAAACACATTTTTTTTTGGTGCGTAATTTCTTATTTATTTACAGTGGCGTAGCTAGGAATTTTCCATCATTTGGGAGCCCGGAGGGGGGGGGGGGGGCTTGAACTCTTTTCATTTTGCGTAATATTTAATATTTAATGTAAAACAACACTCCTGTGGGGGACTTAGGGATTTTCAAACCCTAGCTACGCCTCTGTTTAATGATGCATATTTCTTCACAGATCTAGATCTTAAATGTAATTTTATAATGTAATTCTCCTCTAGATGTAATTTATTGTCAGACTGAATGTGAAGGTTACCCTAAGATCAGTGTGATTATCAAATGTGGAGGATTATCCTTAGATCAGAGTGATTATAAATGTGCTTTTACATCTGCATGAAATCGTGTGTGTGTGTGTATGTGTGTGTGGAGAAAATTACAATAATTTCAAATATAAAGACTATAGTTAATGACAATCTATAGCACTGTAGCACAATTTTAAAACGATTAGATCTATAAGTATGCTTCTATTCTAAAGCTATAATTTTTTTTAAAGTTCTAACAAATGTTACGAGAATTTTATGGGCCTATTAAAAGTGTGAGTGTGTCAGAAGTTGTATGCACACAAAACCAAAGATACTTTTTATAGAATTCAATAGAATTCAATAATTGACGCAGATTTATCAATTCACGAACTAAAAAGTTTATCAAGGGGATAGTTATCTATATAGTGGCCCGTTTATTGAAATATAGATATAAATAGGGGGGTGGTTTCCGGCCATAATAAACCATTTAAACTTCAAACTATCAATAATTTTATTTCCCCAATACAAAGAGGCAGAAACTGCCCCTCCCACTTTTTATAAAGTGTGATTTAGCAATTTTTGTATAAAATGTTTAACATATTACTCACACAAGTACTATGGTTACAATGTTGCCGGTATTGCATGCACAGGCAAAACTGAGGTCATTCGGATTCTAGAATTCAATATTCCGTATAAAAGCTGTGCCCATGCTACTGGCCAGCTGTGGCGATCAGGGACCTGTCCATTAGATTGACCGATGCACATCCGTGAACTCCTCAGGGGTGACCAGCTGGTAAAGACAAATTAAAACTTTCCTAAGCGAGGTACAGTACAAGGGAGACGATTGAGAGAAAGAAAATAAGCGTTATTTGAATGGGGAGGTGAAGACAATACAATATCTACACACATAGCAATATGGTGGCTGAGTGGTGAATCGCTTGACTTCTGAGCCGAGGGGTCCCTGGTTCGAATCAGTGAAGACTGGGATTTTTTATTTCGGGATCTTTAGGGCCCCTCTGAGCCCACCCATCTCTAATGACTTTGAATGGAAAAAAGTAAAGGCGATTGGTCGCTGTGTCACATGACACCCTCGTTAACCGTGAGCTACAGAAACAAATGAACTATACATCATCTACCCTTTAGGTCAGAAGGTCTAAAAGGGGAACTTTACTTTTTTACACATTGCAATAACGTCAAACAGATTGAGATAGTAAGAGATAAATAGACAGATTAATTGATAGACAATTTGCTTGTTATGTCTGTATATTTTATTTTTAATTGTAACTTACTTATAATCTTCCCTTAATCAGCTTTCAGTTATCCACTTATAATTGTGTCACATTAAGTTACAAATTTGAACAAAATGTCATTTATTTATTAATTTGTATGCTGTCAATAACACTTATCCCGCGTGGGAGACGACCGCATGCCAAAAGGCGATCTTCTTTGGCGAGCTTAGAGTAGGACGAAGTTACAGAGGTGCCCCCGTAAACGCTGTAAAGATCCATTCAGGCGCCATTTCACCCTCACTGGCATAGAGGAAAGTACCTGGCAGCATTCTGTGACAACAGATGGCCTTTGAGAGAGACAGTTGAAGAGCTCTCACAAAAGCTGCGGAACAAACATTTGAGACTCAAAGAAAAGCCATTATTGAAGACAGACGCAAAAGACGGAAAGAAAACTTCAATAGACCACCAACAGACAACGGCTGCACAATATTCGGGGAAATATGTAGGTCGCAACTGGGTTTGCGTCGTTATGTGAAACACTGGACTCGTCCGTAATCTTCGGAATTTGGTTAGGGGCCTACTGTTTTTAGGTTTAATTATAAATTTAGTTTTATTTTGTTTAATATAAACATCATTATTCCTGAATTCACTACAACTAGAAATTAAGCTAATGAGAACCTTGTGCCTCCTGAAGTCTGGCAATATTAGAAAGCTTTAAATTAGCCAAAGCAAGGCGAAGGTCTCCTCTAGTGGCTACCTCCAGTCTATTTATTTGTTTTTTCATAAAGTTTGTTACCCACTAAATCTAGGCTAACCATGTATGTAAAACATTATTCCATTTTCGACCACAGTTTTGGAATTTTACTGAAACATTTAAATACAGTCACATCTCTTCCTCCAGGTGCGTAGCTAGGAATTTTCCATCCTTTGCAGACCTCTTGGGGTCCCCTGCATTTAATATTTAATTTCATTAATTAAAAGAAACATTCATTTGGGCCCCCCTTCGAGTGGGGGCCGGGGGATTTTCAAATTCTCTCCCCATCCTTTGTAAATCTATTTTTTCCTGCAACTCAATTTAAACATCACTAACAGATGTTTAATGATTGTCATTTATATTATTATTTTTTTTAAATTCTGGAAGCGAATCGTTATAGAGCATTGTTATGTGAATTGCATAGATATAGGTGTCCTTAGGCACTCTCTCAACACTCTCTGCCTATCACTCTCTATCTGTGTCTCTAACTCTCTCTGTCTATTCCTACACTCTCTCTCTATCTCTTTCTCTTTGTGTGGGTCCCGCTCTCTCTGTCTCAACTGTCTATGTCTGTTTCTCTTTTTCTCTCTCTGTCTATCTTTCAACTCTTTCTGTCTCTATCTGTCTCTCTTTCTGTATGTGTCTCAACTCTGTCTATATCTCTCTTGTTCTCTCTCTCTCTCTCAAATCTGTCTCTCTCTCTCTCTCTTTATCTCCCTGAGTGTGTCACTCTGTATCAACTCTGTCTCTGTCTGTCTCTCTTTTTCTCTCTCTGTTCTCTCAACTCTCTCAGTCTCTGTCTTTCTCTCTTTGTGTCTCTCATTGTGTCGAATACGATTTTTCGTTCTATTCAGAAGATGAGATCTGGTGTAATTTTATAGATATACTAGGCGATCGGCGGCGTAGACTACGCTGCTATTTTGCAGGCCGGTTTTAAGCCACTGCAACCTATGCGACCGCAGTGGGTCCCGCACTTTCATAGGACCCGCGCTGATTCTAGGTGTATAAATTATTAAATTAAACTATTTTATAACTTATATAACAGATTTCCCGCAGCTTCCTGTCGATTTACAAGGAACTCCCAGAAATCTCCTGAAAATGCAAAATGTACGAAAAAAACCTGGAAATATCCGGAAATTATTAAACTCTTTTGAAAACTCATACAAATCTCCTTAACTATAGAGACAAAAATGTCATTTTAAGAAGTCATTCAATATGGAAAACGCCGATCTTACGCGCGAAAAAAAAAACGCATTATGCAATACCCATAATTGTGGAATCTAGTGAAAGAAGCTTCTCGCGCCCCAAAATAATGAAGAATTACTTGAGGTCAACAATTCTCTTATTTAGATAGATTGAAACATTTGGTAATTCTTGCTATTGATCTATGTAGGAAACAGAATTCTTATGATATATTGTATTACTTCGCTACATGCAAGGCTCGTGTAGTAATTCTGTTCGTACTAAAGAATGAATAAATTGCAAAGACTAATATATTTTGTAATATAAACTCTTAATTTTCACTTATTATCCTTATCCCTACCCAAACTGGGTGCCATGAAATCCGTTTCGCATTGGAGCCCACAATGGTTAAGTAAGTCCGCCCTGCTATTTAGTGACCGGTGAATACAGTGTAGATTACTGGTTCTCTTTCCATGACTTCTTGGTCGCAATGGTCAAGTCGGCCGTCCTATTTAGTGACGGGTGAATACTTCTTAGTCTCTTCCCCTTACCTCTTTTTTTTACGTGGGGTAACTCTATTCCGACTTTTAGAAA
Organism: Biomphalaria pfeifferi; assembly: GCA_030265305.1. Taxonomy (NCBI): domain Eukaryota; kingdom Metazoa; phylum Mollusca; class Gastropoda; family Planorbidae; genus Biomphalaria; species Biomphalaria pfeifferi. The sequence goes on along the minus strand of JASAOG010000121.1, from coordinate 139,432 downwards.
TAAAAGAGTGATCTTTCCTTTACGTCTTGTCATGAAGAGAATTATAAATATATATATTTATTTATTTATTTTAGTCAAAGTCCTAGATTGTTTTGAAAAGCGTGCACAAGATCACAGTTTGAATCAGCTGGAAAACTTGGCACGTTCCCTACGAAGACCATCATGAATGTAACATTAAAATAGTTAACTGACTAATTAGTTTATCAAACACGACAGGATATAAATACAACGCACAAGCCAAAGCTGCTCGGTGGCTGACATTTTAGCGCCATTACGACAAATTTAGTTTTAAATGCTGGCGACAATGGAAACGCCGCGTGGAGCCTATTAAGCCTTTTCGCCTGCTTGTCATTTACTTTTGCCAGTTTCAGATTAGTTCCCTTTACAATACACACACACAGACACATATATACACACACACAGACACATATACACACACACAGACACATATATACACACAGACACATTAGATACACACACAGACACATATATACACACACAGACACATATATACACACACAGACACATATATACACACACAGACACATATATACACACACAGACACATATATACACACACAGACATATATATATACACACACACAGACACAGATATACACACACACAGACACATATATACACACACGTACAGAAACGCTTTAACGTGATTGGCTTGATTTTTGCTCGCTATTTTTCTCGCGCTGCTAAAGTCGTGAGAGATAAAAATGGCGGGAATATTGACGACGGCTGACTTCTACTATGAACTCCAGCAGACGAAAATAAAGTTGGCAAATAAAGTTATTAACAGTTAATTGGTCGCCCGCCCTCCCCCAAGTGTTTTTTTTCTATGAAGATCTGAAGCATGTAGAAGTGAGTGAACCGCCTTAATTTATTTATTTTTTTCCCTTTATGATGATCTGCTGCTGTGAAAGTTGATGATGATTGACAACATAACGATGCAGTGGAAGTTGGTGTTGACAAATTAACGATTCAAATAAAATGGAGACTATGTGATTGTCGTCGTGCGCGTGAAGTTTTCTTGTTGTATTTAAAATTTGTGTTTTAGTGTATAGGAAATAGTTTGCATTAGGTGCGTTTTGTTGTCTAGAATATTGTGTATGTGTATGTTTAGGCTAGTTGGTTTTCGGGTTCCCCGTTGTAAGGGTACATAAGTACATAGTTTTATTGAGTAGGCTGGTCTTTTGGTGCGGGTGTCGCTATTGAAAAGTCCTTTGTTGTAGAGACATCGCTAGATCTAGGGTTTTCTTTTCGTTTCAGTGTTAGGCTTGGGGCTATGGGAAAGAATGTCGCCTTTCCGCCCTTGGAGCCGTATCGTTAACTATCGTTGTTGGAGGTATATGAAGTTGATGTTCTGTAGGGCGCCGGGATGAAGTGTGTGTGTGGAAGGTGTGTTATTGTTATTTGAACAATTATTAATGTACGGTTCACCATCATGAAATTGATACTTAGAGAACTACCTTGTTAAGTTATAACGATGTATTATTGAATTATTGTTTGTTGTTAACAAATGTTGGCTAATCGATGATGTTTTAGTTTTATCTTGTCTTCACTGACATTTATTCGTTGTTCAATTTACTTCGCTGTTATTTGCGAGCATTCTTTGTTTGGTTTACACTGATCAGGAGGGGGAGCAAATACATCATACCCTAGATGAGCCAGAAACCCCACCACCCTGACAATTGTAGCTTCTGTGTTCTATACGAATTGAAATCACATTATAGTAAATAATAATTACAACATTTATTGTTTAGTTTTCTTTTCTTTTTAACGGTTTACCCAAATTTACAGGAAATTGTTAACTGCAACTTTTAGCAACACAAAATTGTAATAACTTTGTAACAAACACGCAGCTTGAATGGCATTAGTTTCATTAGCATCATGTGTGTGTGTGTGTGGGTGTGTGTGCGTGTTTGTGTGTGTGTGCGTATTTAAGTAAAGTAAAAGCTTCCCTTTCAGACCTTGCGATCTAGGGCGGAGATGATCTGTCATCTGTTTCTTTGGCCAACGGTTAACGAGCAAGGTGTCATGTGGCCAGCAGGACCTCAGGTTCGGAAGCCAAGCGCTTAAGCACTCAGCCACCGCAAACCAATATGCGTCTATCACTTGCTTCAAATTAAGTTTTTATGTGCTTTTATTTTTTTTTTTCAATTCTCTAATTCTTATTATGTTAATTTTGTTTTGCCGATTCATATTGATTTTTCCCGCGTTACATTTTCTAGATGCTTATAATATATTTTGTTTTTAATCTGAAAAATCCACAAAAAGCTAAATTCATTGTAAAAGTTGGAAAGTGTTTTGAAATTCTGACAGGTTTGAATAAATTACAAGCTAATTAATTGTAAACGTAATAATATTTTATTTCTGAGCAAATTTCATTTGCACTAACTTGGAATAATTAAGAAAAAAAATGTTTTTGTTTAAAAATTGAAACAAATAATTTTTATTATATTTGCATTTATTGCTATTTTATTTACTCTTAACAAAGGTTTGCAGTATTTTATGATACTTATTAAAACGTATTTTTGTGGTTTCTTTCTTTGTAATAAGTCCAAATAAGTCATGATGTACCATGGATTTAGTTAACTACAAGAGCTGACGAGTGAAAGAAAGGTTGACTATTTGAATCTTGATATTTGATATTTAAAAACACATGTCTTCACAGTCATCTAAAATTTGTTCTAAACTTTGGATTTGATCGTCTGCTGGTCATCGTGCAGAATATTTAATGTATTCGTCAGAGAAACAATCCAGTTCTCTTTACATCTAGAAGCTTCTCTCTTTTTGTTTTCCTATGAGTCAGAAGTAACTGTTAGGTCTATCATTTCTTTATAAAATTGATGAAAGAGTTCTTGTTATTTATGTATGCATCATTTACCTGAGTTTCAGTTCAATATGCTGTTATTATTATTATAGCTTTTATGTAGCGCTACTTATAGCATGCTCAGAGCGCTTTGGTCCAATCTCATTTGTGGACCAATTGGGGGGTGGGGGAGGGGGTATCTAGTATCAGTAAACACAACTCTGCCCGAGTCGGGTGTCGAACCTCTAGGTAGCCAAGTTCAAGCGCACTTGGCCTTTCGACCACGCTTCCCACCAGTTAATAATATAGTTTCGTGATAGTTTCGTAATGAGCACATAATGAGCACATTTGTTCCATTTTAATAATTTTTTACAACTCATCAACCAACTAAAAACCAACTCTAGTTATTAAATATCATTTTTTTGTATACTTTAAAACTAACTAATTTAAAAACTTAATGCTTGCATGATTTCTTCTGCGAATTATTCAAAACTTTTACTTTGAACTAGAGAGGTTTAGTTAAACTTCATCTGTCGTTTATTTGTGTAGCTAATTAATAGCTAAATAACAATACTGGTCGATCCATATACAGACAAAAGAACAGTGTTGAATATAGTCGGAAACAAGACAGCTTTAATGATCTGAGTTGTGTCTAGTTTAAACATGTTCAAGATCTTTTTCAATTGTATGATTTTATAATCAATAGTTAAAAAAGTAACTTGACAAAATAATATGGAACAAATTCATCTGCATCGTGTTTTACTGCATTGTAAGTATGGCGCCAGGTAAACAAAGACCAAACAGACTTTTTAGTAATCTATTCTAAATGCGTTTCAGTTTATTTTATTATATTTAATGTCCAAATTAAGTACCGGTAATCGCTGACAATTTTAAGATCATGAACTTCGTCTAACCAATCTGGACACTCTGTCCCAAAGATCAACATACTTGTTTGTTGGTTTTGAAAGGTCATCTTGAGCCTTTCGTCTGGCTGTCAGTTGACCTTTTGCCTAGGAATTGTCTCGGCCTTTTCTCTGCCCTTTTGCCTACGAATTCTCTGACCCGTTTCACTAGATCTACACATGACGACGGTCTGCGCTTGCCGACGAACTCTCGGATTCTTTTATCCAGGCTGAATCGATCACTGACGTCTCCATCATCTTTGCTGAACAACTCTGTCAGGCTCTTTTTCAAGTGGTCACCACAGTCTGAGACTGACCTTTTGTTTCTTAGCTGGCCATCTTCGGTAAGGCCTCCGTCCATCAGTTCAGGACTCTCCTCGACGAGTCTGTGCAGAATGTAGTTTGTAATGGCATTTCTCTGAGCGGCATCGGTCAGCACCTCGTCAAAGTTTCGTTTGCCGACCAACTGGCGGGGTCGTTTTTCTACCAAATTATCTAAAGCAAAACTATATCTTTTACCAACAAACTGTCTCGGTCTCTTCTCGGCATCAATCAGAAAGTCTTCGTCTGCGATGTAGCGCTTGCCAACGAATTGTCGAGGCCTTTTCTCTTCATTAAGAAATATATCCTCTAGATTGTCTCTTTTTCCAACGAATTGTCTAGGTCTTTTTTCATTGTTCAATATTTCATCATAGAAATAAGGGCTACTCCTCTTTCCGACGAATTGTCGTGGTCTTTTTTCATTATTTATTATTTCGTTATAGAAATAAGGACCACTTCTTTTTCCGACAAATTGTCGGGGCCTTTTTTCTGCCAGAAATCTGTCCACGTCATCTGCGTTGTCAAAATCATCCCCGTAACTGTTCCGTTTCCCTACAAACTCTCTGACCCTCTTGTCAATGTCTATATCCCCATTGTCTCTTTTCCCCACAAACTCTCTAACTCGTTTGCCGACGAATTCCCGAACTCTTTTGTCCTCGCTCCGTTTCCCTACAAACTGCCTTGGCCGTTTCTCTAATGCGTCATTTTCATTGTAAAACTGATCCTCCGATCTTTTCCCCACGAACTCTCTAACCCTTTTGTCCACATCGGAATTTTCATCAGATGAAAACGACTGCCAGCGGAGATCATCCAAAGACTGCAGTGCGTCACCAGAGCCGGGGTCTGAGGAGACGTTCTCGGAGTGACAAGATTTGTGCAGGTGGAGGATGGCTAGAAGAGTGAGAAACTTAGAGACTTGCGGTAACATTGTAGGGAGACAAAGTGTGACTGTCTGAAGGAGCTTTAAAATCTGTAGGCTAACGTTATTCGGCTGGTCTCATTCAACTGCGCGTCTTCGTATCTTCTAGCTCTCAGTTCTGTCTCAAGACGATGAATATCTGAACACGGGTCGTGTGTTGAGGAAGTTGTTCACGTTTCTGGCTTTCAATTGTTCACTTGAATTTTCTAGTTACTTCTTAACTCTGTTGAGTAAATAAAGAGAAAATATGATGAGGCTCTTAGGCTTATTGAGGTTTCTAGTTACATTGTTATAAAAAAAAATGGAAATACATTCAACATTTGAATTATTAAGAAAGAAGTCTAATATATATATATATATATATCATTGCAACCAAAGCTTCAGCATTGAAACCAAAAAATTCGATCTCAACTACTATACATCAATACTACACTTGAATCTGCTTAAAGATGTCAAGCTTTACGTTCATCTATAAATGATGTACACAGATAACAGATGAAGCTTCATTTTGTACTGACTTTATTTACAAAGGGTATATGTCTGTCTGTCTGTCTGGTAAAAAAAATTTTACACGTTATTTCTCCCACGCCCATTCTCGGGTGAAGTTAAAAGTTTGTACAATATTCATTGGCAGGAAATTAAACAATAAAAATAGTTAACCAATTTGTCTATAAATTACTGGTATTTAATATTTTGTTTGATAGAAACAAGAAAAATGTATCATTCAGTATTGACAAATACGACTAAATATGTAGGGTTTCTTCCTTTTAGAAAATTATACACATTATCCTTACTACAATCATTCTCGGAACAAGTTGAAATTTAAATAATTATTAATTGTACCTAACAAGACTCTTTATATTTTGCTTAATAGTTTTTTTTATTTGACCTTGTGGCCTCAATTGGGCACTAGAAGTAGGTATAAGACGCCTATTTGTCTAATGATCCATAAAAGTGTTAAGTGGACATTACGATGAAGTTGGAGGAACAGACGAATTTATCTTTCATCCCCTTGTTCTTTCCTTGTCTCTTTCTTCCCCTGTCTCTTTCCTCTTTGTCTCTTTCTTCCCTTGTCCCTTTCCGCCTAAGACCGGCCCTGAATGTAGGTCTATAGAGGTGACCAACCAGGTGTGACAATTAAAGTGTGACAGTGACCGAGACCAACCTTTATATAAGTTTAGACCGATAACTCATTGCGCCACGACCTGTGATGTGGCGATGGGCTTTTGGTCTAAACTGCCCTTAGGTCAGTGTTCAGGCCTACTATAACGATTGGTCTGGCAGTGACCAGCAGATGCAACATAGATGCGAGAGAAAAGGAAAGGGATTGGGAGGGGGATAAACCTGGTCACCAACCAGGTAAAATACTAACCTAGAACGTAAGTGTCACATAGCAAATTAAGAAATGGAGAAACAAGTAAAACTAGGTTTTAAGTGTAATAATCAATAAATGAGTGAAACGTCTAGTTCTTACGAATCAGACTTAGAGAAAGGAACTGATTATTTATATTTAGACATAGTGTCCGAGTCATCGGTAAAAGAGGTGTAGAAGTTTACATCAGCTTGGATCTTCTCCAGACAGAGTGTTAAGACAGGTAGATTGCTAGCTCCCGAAGACCTAGAGTGACAGGAGTCTTAGGGTTAACTATTCCGAACAAGAAGAATATGCACTGTCCTTAAGCGGTAAGAAACAAACGAAAGAGGTTATTAGAAGCACCGTCATCTAGTTCACTTGAATTTGCAATTAGAGTGGGGATCCGATCAAGCATATTCTGTCTTATTGGGAAATGGTCGATGCGCATAGATCTTTTATTTTCTCCCAATTATAAAAGTATAAAAGATTTTTAAAAATATTTCCATTTTAAAACTGACTTTCTATCCAACTCATTTTTAATTAATCTGGTCGAGTGGTATGCGCTTTGGAGAGTCGTTCGTTGGTCACGTTGATTCCGGGCGCGAACCCTATCCGCCGTCATGTTCACCATCCCACGCTGACCTGCATTTTTTTGGGCTAGGATGTAGTTATCTTCATGTCTGAAAGAACATTCAAAAGATGCAAAATATAACTGATCACAACATCTCAATTCTTATCTGTAATTGCATTAGAACACGAGTCCTTGTGGGCAGGTGTATCAAGGGACCATGTTGCATTGACCGGATGTGACCCACGGCCTTGTAGTTTAGGCATCACTGACTTGACCTAATTAGATATGTGCACGCTTCTATTTTGTAGATTATAATTTGAGGCTGTGATTAGAGCTGATAACTTTAATACAAAAAAGTAGACATGTATCGCTCTCTATCTCTTTCTCTCTCTCTCGTTCTCTGTGTGTCTCTCTCAACTCACTCTGCCTCTCTTTCTCTCTCTCTCTCTTTCTGAGCGTGTCTTTCTCTGCCGGTCTCTCTCTCAACTGTGTCTGTCTCTCTTTTTCTCTTTCTCTGTCTCTTTCTCAAAACTCTCTGCCTATCTCTCTATATAGGTGTCTCTCTCTCTGACAGTGTCTCTTGCTCTCTCTATCTGTCTCTCCCTCCACTCTCTCTCTCTTTCTCTGTGTGGGGGTCTCTCTCTCTGTCTCAACTCTGTCTATGTCTGTCTATCTTTTCTCTCTATCTGTCTCTCAGTTGTCTCTGTCTCTCTTTCTGTATGTGTCTCTCTCTGTCTCAACTCTGTCTATGTCTCTTGCTCTCTCTCTGTCTCGCTCTCTTGATCTTCCTGAGTGTGTCATCCTGTCTCAACTCTGTCTCAGTCTGTCTTACTTTTTCTCTCGCTTTGTCTCTCATCTCTCTCAGTCTCTGTCTGTCTGTCTCTTTTTGTGTCTCTCATTGTGTCTAATACGATTTTTTCGTTCTTTACAGAAGATGAGATCTGGTGTAATTATATATATATATATATATATATATATTATATATATATATATTAGTCAAAGGACTAGATTGTTTTGAAAAGAAAAGCGTGCACAAGATCAATCATTACAGTTTGAATCAGCTGGAAACCTCTGCACGTTCCCTACGAGGACCATCATGAATGTAACATTAAAATAGTTAACTGACTAATTAGTTTATCAAACACGACAGGATATAAATACAACGCACAAGCCAAAGCTGCTCGGTGGCTGACATTTTAGCGCCATTACAACAAATTTAGTTTTAAATGCTGGCGACAATGGGAACACCGCGTGGAGCCTATTAAGCCTTTTCGCCTGCTTGTCATTTACTTTTGCCAGTTTCAGATTAGTTCCCTTTACAATACACACACAAACACATATATACACAGACACAGACACATATATACACACACACGCAGACACAGATACACACACACACAGACACACACACACACACACATATATATATATATATATATATATATATATATATATATATATATATATATATATATATACACACACACACACAGACACGTATATACACACACGTACAGAAACGCTTTGACGTTATTGGCTTGATTTTTGCTCGCTATTTTTCTCGCGCTGGTAAAGTCGTGAGAGATAAAAATGGCGGGAATATTGACGACGGCTGACTTCTACTATGAACTCCAGCAGACGAAAATAGAGTTGGCAAATAAAGTTATTAACAGTTAATTGGTCGCCCGCCCTCCCCCTAGTGTTGTTTTTTCCATGAAGAGAAGTTGCAGCATGTAGATGTGTGTAAACCGCATTAAGTTAATTCAAATTCTTTTTTTTTTTTGAATGTTTTTTTTTTCTTTCACGATGATTTGCTGCTGTTGAAAGATGATGATGATGACAACATAACAATGCAGTGGAAGTTGGTGTTGACAAATTAACAAATCAAATAAAATCATTTTCAATGAAAAAAACAGAGTAAAAGAAAACGAAAGACTTTTAACTAGAGAGTGATCAACGAGGTGGTTCAGATCTGTAGTCTAGATGTCATTAAACATCTTTTAGTTCATCTACCGGAACCTCGCTTTCTTCCAATCGATCTGTTGTTTGTTTTTGCTTCATTCTTTCTTTTTTTTTTCTCCTTTCTCTTTCTTTCTATTTTTTAGCGGCCCCCGTTATTAGTTTTTGTGTCCTTCGTCCGTCCGTCCCGTTTAGATCACAGAAACTAGAAATGAAAATCGGATATCATGATATTTTAGAACTTTCAAAGTACTGGTGCAACGGCTACTGTTTACTTTTCTGAAAGCGATTATTTTAGTTTTCGAAAATAAACTATGCAAGCAGCTTTTCATTAAAAAAAACAACACCACTTTAAAATGAAAAACTTCAGGGGAGGTAAGTTATTTTTTTTGTTTTATAAAGGTCACAGACTTCTTCGTTAATAACTCTGGCTTCATTCACATTCATAGATATGCGCATGGGTAGAAAAAAAATTGAATCTAAGGTCACATTGGAAAAGTTTCGAAATTTCAAACTTAAATTAAGGTGAAATTTAGATACTGTATGGATTGAATTAGATATGATAGTACGTGAACATGACAAAGCCAGAGTGAACATGGCTTAAACAAACGTGAACATGACGTAGACAGTGTGAACATGGCTTAAACAAACGTGAACTTGACGTAGACAGTGTGAACATGGCTTAAACAAACGTGAACATGACGTAGACAGTGTGAACATGGCTTAAACAAACGTGAACATGACGTAGGCAGTGTGAGCATGGCTTAAACAAACGTGAACATGACGTAGACAGTGTGAACATGGCTTAAACAAACGTGAACATGACGTAGACAGTGTGAACATGCCATAGACCGACGTTAATATGACGTGGTTTTCAATCATCATAGATCAATAGAATGGACAAAGCGATAAGTGATATCGATAAGTGACAATCTTATTGATAAGTGATAGTTTTATTGTTTAGTGGCTATCTTATTGATAATTGATTGCCTCATTGATAAGTGATTGTTTTATTCATAAGTGTTATTCATCTATATCAGACAAAATACACAAGTTAAAGACACCCCCTACTTTGCTCATGCTAATTTGTTCTATATAAAAGTAAAACAAATTCTATACTCAAAAATGAAGATATTTTTTTGTTATATACACAGAACAGACAAAATGTCTCACCCACGCCAAGCCGGTCAAGCTCGGCTACTTATTGAATTATTAATGGATTTATAACTTCGACTGTGCAGATTGTATCCAGTGCGCCAGAAATGTATTTAATGACTGGGCAATCAGTCTCGTTGGTGAATTATTCATTCAGTCATCGAGCGTTAAAGTCAAGTTCACACTTTATAACCTTTTATTGTACACAGAAATGTTCTTTTTTTTTCCTTGGGATAAATGTTTTAAAAATGGTAATTCTGTTTTTTTTTAAAGTAGGTCTTAGTGTGAACAAGGAGATCAATTTGACATGGATCATAGCATTCCATTCATCAACATGGAGTTTTGTTTCTTATTTCTATCTTTAGTTAGGCAAAATTAGGTCACTTAGCTAGACATTCAACACAGCCTTCAGTTAGACAAAGAGCTTAATCCCTAGCTAGACATTCAAGACAACCTTAAGTTAGACAAAGGACTCAATCCATAGCTAGACATTCAAGACAGCCTTAAGTTAGACAAAGGACTCAATCCCTAGCTAGACATTCAAGACAGCCTTAAGTTAGACAAAGGACTCAATCCCTAGCTAGACATTCAAGACAGCTTTAAGTTAGACAAAGAACTCAATCCCTAGCTAGAGATTCATCACAGCCTAAGCTCTAAGCTAGACAAACTACATTCTCCTAAGTTTTCCAGACAAGATTCTCCCCAGGTATGACCAACAGCTTATCCTCAATCTAAATACAACAAAAACGAGAAATACATTAGAAATACATTCCCCCCCCCCTCCCCCCCCCAAAGACAATACCTCCTTTATACAACTTATAGAGCGATTGTTTTTCTCTTAATAACTCATGAATGTTAGATTTAAAAAATGGAACATTCCCACCCACCTCCCCCATTCCCCCACCAGAAAGAATATTCTAATGATAGAACTTAAGATCTAGATTTAGAAGACGAGGGGCAAATTGTTCCTGAGCATAAATTTGTTAAACTCTTTAAGGAATGTGGAAATAAGCGAAGACGTAGGCCTATAATCCGTTCAAGATAAATATTTTTCTCTTTCTCTAAACTCTAGCCAAATTTGAATTTCTTTTTTTTTACTTTGAAAAATTATAACGGTTAAACAAAAATTTTCCCAGTGTGGCCAACGAGCTAGTAATTCTTTACCCAACAATATACATCAACTTTTAAATTCCTAGGAAAATCGTTACCGCCGTTGTCACGAGTTACATTAACTGGACAAAAACAGGCAAAGTTAAAACTATAAATCTCTTAATACAAACAAGACAACGAAACAAAAAAGACATTAAAAAAGATTTTCGATTGCTACCGAAATGTGGATGTTTATTAATATTTAACTTTTTTTTCCAAAGCTATGAAAGCGTCTGACCCTTGACCTTATTAAAAAAAAACAACAACGCCCACAATATTTGCACAATTTTAATTCTTGATATATTTTTTGTACACTTTTGAAAATTTAAACTAAAAATACTTCCCAATCTGGCCACTCCATATTAAGACAATCAATCAGTTTGGAAACAAGCTAGAAACAAATAAAACAAAACGTTCAGTTTTCATTAAATATTTTCCCCTCCACTTTTTTGCCCCCATGATTACAATGGTCGTATCGATCTCTGACAAGATTATCGCACGGATCAATAACACCAGCAGGACAATAAAACGGGTTATATTCCTAATTATGTGGAGTTTTTATTTCATCCTCTCCCCCCCCCCCCCCCGCCCAGCTAACTCAAAGACATGTCACCAATAGTGACCAACTGCATGACGAAGGTGAAGGTCTAGATAGTTGAAGGTCAAAATAAGAAAATGTCTTGTTCGGTCAGAAAAATAGAATGTCTTGTTTAAGTCAGATGAAGAAATGTTTTGCTTAAGTCAGAATATCAGTATGCGTGTTAATTTGATGTTAGCAGCAGTGTGGGGCTGGGAGAAATCTCACGGAAAGTTATTCATGATCAAATCCACGGAGTACATCCTAAAGGATCATCCTTGGGACTCCGGTTAAATGTCACCGGCGACAACAACAACAACAAATAAATAAACAGCCCTTCTTGTCATATGTATATTTCCGCCCATCCGTTTGGAAGATCAACTCAAACATGAGAAAGATCACTAGGCCAAGAAGACCAACTCAAACATGGGAAAGATCGCTAGTCCAAGATACACCAGATACACCCAAAAAAAATTAGCTATGTAGTTATAGAGTTATCCACCATGAATGTAGAGGAAAGGGAAAATAAAGTAGCCCTTTCAGACCTTGCGATCAATAGGGCATATAGTGTAAAGTTCATCTGTTTCTCTGCCCGACGGTTAATGGGGTTGTCAAGTGGTCAGTACAACGACGTCAAAGTTGGGTGGACTCATACTCTCATAGGCGTCCTAAAAATTTCGAAATTCAAAATCCAAGGGACTTTCACTTAGATTTGAATCCGAGACCCCTCAGTTAGTAAACTAAGCGTTCTACCATTAGACCACCACGCCCCAAACGTAGGGGAGCTTTAGAAGTTATTTAGAACTAATATTTGTTCCGATTCATGCTTTTTAGAACGGGATTTCCAGACCTTAGCTCAACCCCAAATGTATCCTTGTGACTTGTTCAGATTTGGTGGTAGACGCTAGAGCTTGAGTCCTAGAATCATTTTAGATGCAACCTTAAGCTGATAGCCAACTAAACATCCACTTCAATACATTTTAGAACTAAAAGCAAACATTTTATTACAGACGGAACGTCAACACGAAGAGACAGGAAGAACATTGAAGCCCTCACATTTACGCTCAGTGAGTGGTTCAATTATTTTTTTTGTGTGTCTTTTATTTCTGAAAAGAGACCAAAGATAGGAAAAAAGAAATTGTGCGTGTAAAGTTTTGATCAAATGACAGACCAGAACAAAGGAAGATTAATTGATTCATCTGTGATCCTTCAAGCCTTCGACAGCCGAAATATTTGTTTGGTATAAAAAAAAAAAAGAAAAAAGAAAAGGATAACTTTTATAAATAGTGGTCCTCAAAATGTCTTTAATGGGAACTGTTGGAAAATGATGTCATATTTGAAAGATAGAGTTAAGGTTTTTAAATCCTTACATACTTATGTTGATGTAGCTATTTGCACAAAGCTAATGGTTCACATCTGTGATATTCGGAGAGTTGTGACTAATATTAGTACTAACGTAATCTGCAGCAGTACTGACCCCGTTTACGTCTCGAGGGCCATAATCATCCCGCTGTGCTTTCCGGCCACTGAAAACTGTTTTTCAAAGTGAGGCCAAGGCTGAGTTTCATTGAACGATGATGTTTTTGTTTACAAAACGTATATCAACCCACTCTGTCTGTCTGGTAAAAAGTTTGAGCATGTTTTTTCACGAATCAAGTTAAAATTTGCACAATTATTCATTTAGCCTGACAATACATGACTCAAAGAAAAATAAATAACCAATTAGCTAATTAATTATTGGTGATTAATTATTTTGTTTGATATCGAAATAATGGGAATAAATGCTACTTAATGAGAGATGTGGATATTTATATGGATTTAATCCTTTTATTTCGGTTTGACACGTTTTTCTCCCACATCCCATTCTCGGATCAAGTTGAAATTTTGCATAATTATTCATAGTCGACGACAATACACGAATCAATCTCAACATTAACCAATTACTTCATCGTTTAGTACTAATCAATTAATTTTGTACTTTATTACAGAAAGATTGTGACCTAAGACGGAAAGGTCTGTGTTGGAACTTTCAATGAGCTTCAGGCTAAAAACTAGTTAGTCACTTGCTCATCTACAGTCTTTAAAATGTTGGTCAGAAGTGCTCAATGTTTTATGACAGATCCGCAGTCTGTGTAGAGTTGGTATGGCGTGCTCATCCTGTATCCACAGGGTGTCATGACAACAAAAGGCACATTTCTACTTGACCTCTGACCTCTGTATGACATCTCTTGCCCTCCTATAACAACGTCTTACCCCCCCCCCCCCCCCCCCATTTAAAAAGGCTATTATATGTATAAAAGCTGCACTCTAACCATCATCACATTCATACACGAATTTCAATACCTTTAGCATAGTCTTTGTGCCCACAAGTACCGTAGATCAAACAGAAGAAACTTAGCAGACGACATGGAGTATTGTTCTTAGCGAGTGAGTTTCAATAGGGTAATCGATACTTATCGATACTTTAAATTTTGCCTCTATCTGATGAGAAATGGTTTGTAATATATTTTGACTTTTTTTTAGCGACTTCAAAAGCGGAAGAGGCTCTATTAGTTTTTTGTGGTCTGTTTGTCCCTTCTTCCGTCCGTCCGTCTGCGAAATATGAAGAACATAGTCAAATGAATCTATCTAAATCTAGACCTAGATAAGATTGATAACATAATAATATGACATCATGTCCCTCACTTGTTTTACCTTTTAAGTATTTATTAATCCATTAACTCAGAATTTACGTTTTGTTTCGAATCGTTAAATTAAATATAGATCTAGAATAGAGTTGCTTAGCGAATGCCACTATAAATTCAAAAGTTAAGATGTAGACAAATGTTTGGATAAAAAAAATCTTTAAAAAAATAACGAAATCAAACATTTGAAAGTATTTTTGTAAATCTAAGGCAGACAAATCAACGAAAGGTAGGAGGTAATACTAAATGATGTATTTATTATAAGCTATCAACAAATAGTTAGACTTGGACTTCCGCTATCAAGTCACAGGGAGTAATGTCTTAAATTCTAAGTGTCCTACTTAATATTAGAACAGCAGGACAGACCACCGACACACTTCCCAGTGTCGGTCCAGGTCTTCCGAACAGTTCACTAGTATCACTCTGGACAGCACTTGTGTTGAATGGCGCTCTGATGCGCACCATCAGTGTTCCTCGGAAACTGGAGTTACAACATTATATTTTACTAAATAAGTTAATAATTATGGGAAAGAAATATTTAATAATGAGTCATTAATAATTTTTCGATTTTGACCTAAGATGCATTTTTTTCCCTATGAGCTAATCCATCAAAAAAAAAAATCAATGAAGAAACCTGTGACCTCACAAAGACTTACTTCCCCTGAAGTCTTTTATTTAAATAAAAGATGTATTTAAACAAAGATGTTTGAATAATTAATTCTAAAAATAAAACTGTTCACCTTCAGAAGAAAAAGTTGCACTAGAATAGTTTGTTTCGTTTTACTTTTTATAGAGTTTTAAATATAAATGCCACTAAAAATGAATTAAGATGGAAACATAGACTTATATATACCATATCTAGACTGGACATAGAGACTTTTTAACACTACAAATAATGTCGTGAAAATTTTATAGAAAGTTGGATCAAGGCGTTGTTTTGTAAAGTGGTTAAAAGTAGTACAGGCCATGTTACATAGGTTAGGGTTGAAAAAAAAACAACAACTTTACTTCTTTTAACTACTTTACAAAAAAAACGCCTTGATCCAACTTTCTACAAAATGTTCACGATCGATCAGTCGCGGATAAGAATTTATTTCCGGTTTCCAGTCTAGTAGTATATATAAGTCTATGGATGGAAATAACTAATCTAGGACTCTAAATTCAAAGACTTTGTTTATGCAGCGGATTTCTCAATTACAAACTCAAATATTGTTTCGTGACATTTAAAGTAGTCCACAACGCTTCGTTATTTTCAAAGAGTCAAGGTTTTGCAGGGTTGGATTTAAGTAAGTGAAGGGTCTGAGTGGTACCGGAGTCTGCAACACTGTAAGTCCGGCATGAATCGATGGATGACGTAAAGATCTTAACAGTTTCAACATCTTCAATGAATACAACCCATCGCTGCAATGAATCTAGCCTTTGTCTCCGTCTGATGAGAAAGACAATGGAATAACTTAAGGCTAATTTTAGTTACGATAACTTTCCTTCACAACGTCAGCGGAATTTCCTGTGGACTTCAGAATAATGATTCTTAGCCACGAGACACTTATCAAGGGGACAGGAAGAATGATTCTTAGCCACGAGACACTTATCGAGGGGACAGGAAAAATGATTCTTAGCCACGAGACACTTATCGAGGGGACAGGAAGAATGATTCTTAACCTTGAGACACTTATCGAGGGGACAGGAAGAATGATTCTTAACCTTGAGACACTTATCGAGGGGACAGGAAGAATGATTCTTAACCTTGAGACACTTATCGAGGGGACAGGAAGAATGATTCTTAACCTTGAAACACTTAACGACGGGACAGGAAGAATGATTCTTAGCCCCGAGACACTTATCGACGGGACAGGCTTAGACTTTCTACCTGAGCTAGAACGATATAAAGTTCTTTATACGACAATATAGTTAAGTTAAAAGTACAGCTTTACTTTGACCCTAGCACTGATGGGCAACCTTTTAAGTGGAGCGTTAGAAACTCAAAGAAAAAAAAAAATTGTCTGGCCACAAAATATAAATTTTAATATTAGATTAAATGATATTGAAATTAAAACAAATGCGATATAGATCTTGAAACTTTGTTCAATTCTTAACAGTGGACACAGGTGTTTATAAGTCAATCTATTTCTGGCACAGCTAAGTTTAAGTACTGAAAACAAAAATTGATGACGAATATATGAAGATGTGAACATTGCATAATGTCTCTGAACATGAGATATTAAACACCCACGGTTCCTTAGAAAATAAGAAACAGTGGTTTGTCTTTTAAAGTTATCAAACAACATTCACCCCCACTTAGGGTAGAAAGTCGATTATCCGGCTTAATTGGTAATGGGATCTGTCCGGAGATTTGATTGTCCGGATAACCAATTTCGGACTATTATGAACGGTGCATTTCAACGACAATATAAAGAACACTCTTATGGGGGTGTCGCGCCGTACACAAACATAAAACTCAAGTAAGTATATACAGGGAAACAAAGCGTTGTACATTGTAGCCTACCATTATTGAGAGAACTCATCGCTGATCTTTCACTGCCTCGACATAGATCCTCCTGCAAGAGTACTTACATACGGTACTGAATACCAAAAAAACAGGCAGTCCGGACATTTTTAATTAACTGATATCCGGATAAACGACGTACTTTAGCATCTTTGAAAATGCGACATTCAGAGTCCACTTTAAGTTTTTTTTTCAACAATTGAGAGTTGAAATGAACAAGAAAGTAAAGAAATTACAAACACAAAGTCGACAGTCGCTATTTCAAAAAAAAAAAATAAATAAATAAAAATTTAACGTAAACTGACATTCTTGCTCATTTCTCATCAGCATTGGCAATCATAATGAATTATTAATAGTAAAATATTCACATTTACTACAATATTTCAATTGAACTATTAAAAGCTTGAATTTCTATTTAGTATTTGAAATTGTTTTTTAGCGGCCCCCGAAAGGTGAAAAGGCGCTATTAGCTTTGTGTGGAATGTCTGTCCGTCCGCCCCGATTAGATCTCGTTTAGATCTCGTAAACTGGAAAAGATAATGAAAATCCTTCATATTTTAGACCATTCAAAGTTCTAATGAAACAGTTACTTTTTTCTTTTCTGAAAGTGAAAAATCTAAATTTTTAAAATCACACACGTCAGTATGTTTTTTTTCATACAATACACCACTTTTACAACTATTCACTATTAATAGTAACAAACTCGGGAGGCTCTTTAGCAGGGGAGACAACTATTTGCCTTATTTTAAACACATTTATGCAAATGATTTTAGATTTTTAGTCAGAAAAAAAATTTTGTTTACCTTTGTTTTGCTAAGTAAAGTAAGTTCTTTTATACCAACTAGAACATTTAAACACTAAAATTTAATTTTACTTTTTTAAAAGACAAAAAGCTATTTACTATGTATATAAGTAGGACATAATTTAAAACAACAATTAATAAAAAATTTTTCATAATATTCCATCGATGCACTGCTCTATACGGCAACAGACGTTGTTGCCATCATTTGTACTTTTTTTTTTGTGTAATATCTAGCTCGTAATGTTTTAAACTAAATATTATCCACATGAAAATATGATACAATGTGGTTTTTTACTTTTCATTTAGTTAAAACATATTTGGTTAAGGTGAGTACGAGATTTTAATCTAAATTATTTCCATACATATGTCTGACTATTTGAATGAACGAAATATTACATTTTTTAGTATTTAGCTTTTGGATTAAAAGTTTGCCGACCACTGCATTAAGTAATAAAAATTATTTTTGGTTGCCCCATTATAAACGGGGTTAATAAATTCAAATACATCATAATTGTACTTTTGGATCTAATAATATGTGATACATAGCCCTATATATTGAAAACATTTATGTAGGTTTGATGAGAACATAACTGCACTAAATTTTTATCTATTTTTGAATTAAACAACAACAATAAATATATATAATTTTTTTATTATTATCATAAATTGACATTAAAAAAACACATTATTATGTTCCGTGGTTTGCACCGTCGTAAGTCCTGACTTTTCAATGCTTTTTATTTCCTATATTTTTAAAATACAAATAAGCTTTTGAGTGTTTGAATAATTATATAGTTACAAGTTTATAGCGTGCTTTCTGGTAAAAGCTACACTTGAACTTGGTTTGTCTTGGCCACCTATGAAACCTGACTCGAGCAGAGCTGAGCGCCTAAAAGCAGCACGGAAAAACCTTCTACCAGTTACCCCCTCTCCCCCACTGGTCCACAAATGAGATTGGAGACTAGCGCTCTCAGCATGCTATAAGCATGAAGGTAGCGCTATATAAAAGCTATAATTATTATAATTATTATTGTTTCATAGAAAAGGAAAATTTAATTTTATCTTATCTTATATATAACAGACGTTACTTAAAAAAAAAAGATAATTACGTTCTCCGCCTTTCATGTGTCAATCTAGTCATGCATGTTAATTGTTAATCAATGACCTATACTTTGCCAATGCGTTGGTTTTCCTGGCTGATTCAGGCAACCCATTCTATTCTCTAATGGCACTAGGAAAGAAGGAAGGACGATGGAAGACTACAACTGATGGGCTTATTCTATAATGGGATTGAAGTTGCGGGCCCTTCGCAGGATGAAAAAGACATAAAAAGGATATATAATTTTAGGGCTAAAAAATTGTTAGGGGTTATAGAGCGTTGTAATGCAGGCCGTTTTATTAAGGGGCCTTAGAGTGTTTCGGGCAAAATAAACATATAAACCAACTATATCTTCCGTCGCGTAGCCCGGGTATTATATAGTCAATGCATATATATCTAAACCTTTATTAAATACTGCTCATATGAAATAGAGAATTGATTTTAAAATCCCTGATTTTCTCACACATTCATTGAATGCGTACTAAAAGCATGTCTCACAGTTGACAGCACGCTGTACCGATTACTCCCCTTTAAGAAGGCATCCAACAGAATTATCCTTCTCTTATCTTTCTCGCTTCCACCAGCCTTCCCCCCCCCCCTTTTTTTTTCCCCACTTCACTTGTACTGGGCGGAACGATCCAGCTACATATTTTTAAAAGTCTAAATTAATTTGAGATTGATGGATTGACAAGTTAACTTCAGGCTTCGGAAATGACAACTAGGTACAATGAAACACCCAGGGAGGAATATTCTTAAGATCTGCTGGCCAGACAAGATCTCTAACGAGGAGCTGTGGCAAAGAACAAAGCAGCAGTCCATTGAAGTAGATATCCTTCTGAGACGCTGGAGGTGGGTAGGTCACAACCTCTGAAGCATACATACAACCTATGAACAGCAATCAGCTACCGCCAACCCTTTCTCCGACAAATCGGAAAGAAGAGAAGCTGACGTATCGAAAGTTTTGCAGACAGTAGTGTCAAAGTTCTTCATTCCTATCAGACTGTGTCACAAAGTTGGACACTCATTACAGTTTATAATACAATTGTTAAAACTCCTTCTATCACTGGTAAACGTGAGTATCCTAGAGGACAATTTTAAAACTGGTCAAATGTCCGAGTAGTCCAGTTGCCCCTCGCACAAATGTCTTAACTCTATGTTGTATTGGTCTAAACGTATTAAGTCTATATTGTATTGGTAAAATCGTGTTAAATCTATGTAGTAATGAGTATTGGTATAAATTTCTTACAAAATCATCACCATGTTTTCAATTATGTCGTCCTTACCGCACCCACACACATTTTGTCGAGTCTTAGAATGGTTAAAAAACAGCAATTATGTTCCACCTACTGACCCATTTGATGGTCAGTATCACATGAGAACGGCACCAGATAGCCCGCATCTCTGTCTCTGAACCGTTCGGAAACAGCGCTGTCAATATTTGCTCTGTTCAGTGTTAATCGCTTGGGTTCGATGGAACAGAGTTGCAGGGGGAGAGGATCGCTGTAATGTTATCCTATTAAATTATCTCCCATGGACCACGATCAAGTAAGAAGGGGGAATTACCATTCATGTCTGTGTGTGCGTGTGTGTGTTTTAAATCATTGAAATAGTCGAAAATCAAGCAACAGAAACATACAGACAAACATTTAAAGACATATTTACAGAAATACAGAAAGAAAAACATTAGTAGACATATAGAAAGACAGACATACAGATAGATAGATAGATAGATAGATAGATAGATAGATAGATAGATAGATAGATAGATAGATAGATAGATAGATAGATAGTAGATAGATAGATAGATTTAGAGGCGGCTTTAGGTGGTGGCGAAAGGGGGCAAGCGTCTCCGCGCCTTAGGGGAGCTCTGCGGTAAAGAGAATCTTTTGTTACTGTCACCCCGCATACCAATATTCGTGGCCTGATATGACATTCACCCAGTGTCCCGCTCACTTCTTAATCCGCCCCTGATAGATAGGTCCCATTACTTTATTTTATTCATTACAGAATGCTTTGTGCATAAACATGTGCATAAACATGGAAACTTCTATAATTATTTATCGCAACTGAAAATATGCATGGTCTACGTTCAATGTAAATACAACTTTACAGGTACGTATAAAAACTTGAACTATATATTTATATATTCTATTTATTCTATATTCTATCTATATGAGGCTGTGGCATTTTATGTCTCGAGAGACGATCTTTTCCCTTTGCAACTTCGTGTGTGACTGAAAAGGCCAATCCTTGATACACAGCTGCGGACTCAGGTTGGGCATATGCAATCACCAGGCGCCGTTGCATTTTCCCCCCTTTTTTCTGCTTCTGTTGTGTATGACATTTGCCATCCGTGACCCTTCCTTTATGCTCTCTCTTCATATGGATCTATCCAGTGCTACTTTTTCCCAGCTGCTAGTGTCGATTTTGAAGAGCTTCATGTCGCGTTTGCATACATCCGTATACCGTAAAAGTGGGAGACCAGCGGCTCCCCTGCCTTCTGTTAGATCACCATACAGAATGTCTTGTGGAAGTCGACCTACTGGCATTCTACGAACGTGACCAAGCCAGCCAAGGCTGAGCTGCTGATAACAGATCGGATGTCCTGGCACCCTGCTCCTTGTAGCACTTCCTCATTGGTTATTTTATCTTGCCACCTTATTTTAAAGATCAGCCTTAGGCATCGGAGGTGGAAGACATTCAGCTTTTTTTCCTGCCATGAGTGTATAAATATTATTGGCAAACTGGTTTTTCTTGACCCATGTAATAAAATATAGAGTCATAAATATAAAATAGACCAATCAAGATCAAATAGAAAGCTTGAATGAAAACAAAATGCAATGAATAGTAAAAGTTTTTTTTTAATGTACCGACTAAACCATTTAAAGTGGAGCTAGACTTTCAATAAGGTCATTTGTTTCCAACATTGACCAGAAGGTACCAGGGAGCCGCTCTGTGGGTATCCTGGGATGTTGATCGAAAGCTAGTGTCAACTATTAGTGTCTCTTAGTACAAAGCAGACGAGAAGAGAGACGCTTAAAGAGGTTTCTTCGCCTAGTATTTTTTTGTGAAGGTACCTAAGTTACACATCAATCGAGTAGTGACTTCATGTGAAAGATACGGCGGGCTAGATGCAAAAGAAAAAAAAGGTGAAAGGACAATTGTTAAAATAAACAAAAATATTTTTTTTTCGTAATGAGCAACAGTGATGTGACTCTATTTATTAATAAGAAAAAGGATTCCGAGGCAGTGGCACCACTAGGGTGGGGGGTGCGGGGGTGACACCAGAGTCGGAAAAATGCACTTTTCCAAAATGCAACTTTAAAAAAAATAAAAAATGACTACCTTGAATGCCTCTCAGTTTAGTATCAACATGTCCCAAACTTCCTTAATTTCATTCTAGTTTTATTATATTTGTAATCTTCCTATTTTCAGAAAATAATGCTTTGTAGACGTCAGGAGAAAGAGTTTCTTCACGAAGCTCAGAAATGTAGAAAATGCTCGCGCCACTTCGCCCGGACAACTCCGAGTGAGCTTAAGACGGTCCCCCAAACATCTTATCTGATCATTTGAGTGGCGAAGGTAACATTTTTTATTGTAAAATGTTGATAAACACATAGACATAAGCCTTTCGCGAGCCATTCGATTTTTTCTTTTCGCATAAGGCTCCAAGCTCTCTCCACAGAAATCAGTCTTTCACAACCACTTTCCTTCTAAAAAGGTGTAACGCCATGATTAAAAGGTGGAATGCAATGTTTTATGCGTTCCTCTTTTCGGCTTTCATGTTAAGACGGACTTTTGGTAAACGAGTTTCGTCTTGCTAATGTTTATCGACGTTCAGTTTCCTCTTCTCTTAGACGGCGAATGCCTGTGCCGGAAAAGATTTCTCTATTGGTAATATTATCTAGGCATGTTATTAGTAGGATCCGTCTCAAACATCACTGCTCATCCTCTTTTCAACCTTCCACGTCTCGAAGCGTAGGTGGCCTTTGGGACAATGATTGTATTGAGTACGTGGATTTTAATCTCCAGGCTAATTTATTTGTTTGTTTAGATAGGCTGTACTTTTTTAAAGACGGCTCCTGCTTTCCAATCCAACATGCAACATCATGATATGCAACTTCATTGCTTGTGATAATACTGCCTAAACAGGTTAACATTTCTATTTGTTCAAGATCTGTATGACCAATGTTGATGTGGGTTTTGGGTAACCTGCACCCAATTTGCATAACTTTGGGGGCGTCTTTATCAGTCATATCGTGTATACATTTAATTGTTTTTCGGTTTGGTATACGCTATGGGAACTCGAATGGAGCATGCTTAATGTATTTCTATGACATCGTCGATGGCTACAAGAAAGAGAAATGGGGATACCCTAATCTTATATCCGTCTCGGTGTTAAAGAGTTCCAGCATCTGTTGTGACACAGCAGCTTGATTTGCTTTAGACATGTCGCTGAATCTGAACCAATTGTTGCGAGATGCCTTTTTCTCTTGCTATTTTCCAGAGCTATCAAAATTTTTTTATTTACAAAACTGATCAACATCCTTTGTTGGTATTTCAGGCTTTGATCGACGATGTTTCGCAGACGTAAACCTGTTCAGTGCTTGATTTGCCTTTTCGGAAGTAGTTGAGTAACACTAGTTATAATTTAAAACCTTTTCCGTAAGAAGCTCTTAAATAATTGCTAATAAAAAGTTCAAGTCAATGTTTCTCGAAAATTGTACATTTTAAATTTATGTCATCACTTTTGATAAAATGTAAAACACGACGCCATTTTCAAATAGAATCGAAACCAATTTTCGAATGTAACCAATCAATTAATTAGCTTGCAGTTTTATTATTCAACATAAAGAAACAAAACAACTTTTTTAAGCCGAGATTATTTTTTTCCATGGGAGAGGGGTGACACCCTACTTTTCCGCACCGGGTAACCTAGTGACGCCACTATTCCGAGGAAAGAAGGATAAGAGGAAATTCGGATTAGAGGAAAGTAAGATTAGAATCAGAAGAAAGTATTAACAGAATACTGGATCAGAAAAACTTGGGATTAGCACAAGGTGAGGTTTAAAGAAGTTGGTGTCAATAGATCGTAGAATTAGCCTAACGTCTGAAACTTAATTGAACTCCCCTACCCCCAAGTAACAGGCCTATGTTGTTGCCAGGAGAAAAACATTTCACAGAATGGACGTTCGCTCCAAGACAAACCAACGCCTTGTCAAAAAGAACTTGTTTACTTGTGCCCTATTTCTCGTTAATCTGGGAATATGTTAGCAGTCAGCCTATAAGCGTAGCGAGGATTTTAGTTTCTTCTGGTTAATGGGGATGGGGGTACATATTTTTTCCTTTGCACACATTTACCATATATATTATATAAAGTAAAAAGTAAGGCGTATGTATGTATGTATGTATGTATGTATGTATGTATGTATGCATGCATGCATGTATGTATGTATATATGTATGTATGTATGTATGTATGTATGTATGTATGTATGTATGTATGTATGTATGTATGTATGTATGTATGTATGTATGTATGTATGTATGTATGTATGTATGTATGTATGTATGTATGTATGTATGTATGTATGTATGTATGTTAAGAATAGAAATAAAAACCGCTTGACCAATCTTATTAAAACTTGTCAGACATGTTCCTTGGGTACTTAGACCGTAGTGTATGTATTGTAGCCCTAAAACAAACTTAAGACCCTCAAAAAAAAAAAAGTTGTCCGACTCTATTAAAGCTGTAGTATTATTTATGGATCTAGGCTTTGCTGGCAATGTTGACATGAGAAAAGATCGAAAGGATTTAGATCTAGATCTAATTTTAAGAACTAAACTTTGCGCTTATAGTTGTTGTTTTTTTTTTGACACACGAAAATACAAAATATAGTCTATTGCAGTGGCGTAGCTAGAGTATATGATGCCTGGTGCGGTACCTCATCTTGATGCCCCCCCCCCTCCAAAAAAAAAAACAAAAAAAACTAACTAATTAATAACGTTGCAAAACCTTACTTTTTTGTTCAAAATAATATGTATTCATGAATCAAATATTGTTAATTCTTTCATGACCTTAATGACCTTTCATGACCGCAGCATTATCATAACCTTGACCCCTGCAGTCCATTATGTCTAAGCCATCCGAACGCAATTTCTCTAGAATCATCTCAGTGATTCCAGCAGCATGCTTGTCCTTTGTGTCGATGAAGTCAATAAAAGACTCACGAACCTGCACACCGTCATTATCCATGACAAAATACCGTAAAATTTGGGAAGTTTGATCCAGCTTTAAGATGTCAGGTGTACTGTCAAAAATAATAGAGAAATATTTGGCTTGTTTTACTTGCTGTAGGATTTGTTTTTTAGCGTGATTCCTCCAATATTGTAATAAATTCATTTTGTATTTGTGGAGACATGTATGTATTCGATCTGGAACAAAGCTTAGTTCGAAGCACATGCTTCCTCAAGAGTGGATCGTACTTTGATAGTAATTTTACTAGCTCTCCAGATTTTCATCTCTTGTATAATCAAATCTTGGGCCTTGTTGTCAATATTGTTCCCTACTCTCAGGCGAACTTCAAGTTCCCTCCAAGCGAGCGATGACTAAATGTGAGCTCTGCTGGTCTCATGTTTTTCTATTTTTGGGGATAACCTCCACCACTCATTGAATCCATCTTTGGATTTTAATGAAGATTTGGTACTTGATCTTGTTGAGAAGAGTGTGCAGGGGAAGCAAAATAAGGATTTTTTTTTTTTTTGGCGAATAACACATCCACTACAAAGAACTTTCTCGGCGTTTGACATTTGCTTTCAGATCCTTGAGTGATAAGGTGTATGCGAATATTATCTGTGACCTCAGGCAAATCTCCAATGTCGTTCAGTCTAGAGTTTAGTATCCTGCTTTCTGTTTTGTTTGCACTGTCTGATGGTTCAGCTTCTTCAGTATGAATTTTTGAGGAGTGTACTAAAGACATGCTTGCGTGCTGTCCTTTAGTCTCTAGAACCTGTGATATTGAAGTATTTTCTTCTTCTCAGGATGTCGGCCTCATAATTTTTTTCTGGATTCAATGATAACCGTCTCATCTTGCTTTGTTGCTTTTAATTGTTCAGTTAATTCATACCCAATAACAGCTCGCCTATAGTCGGTGGACTCTGGCAATGATGTGACTTGAAATTGTCTCGATGCTTCTTTAGAGTTAAGAAATTTAAGAAACGCACCTCACTGCGGTCAAAGAAACTGTTTTATGCCGATGACATTGTCCTCTGGTCAACCGGCAAGAAAGTCGAGCAAATACAGGCGGCATTACAAGCAGACCTCCAAACCATCTCTTCGTATTGCGACAAATGACAGATTCAGATAAACGTTGCCAAAACGACCTGGTCCCTGTTCAGCCTAGGGATCGACATTCTTAAGGCTCCATTCGAGCTTCAACTCGGTGAGCTGCGACTCCAACGTGAAAACACGCCAAAATATCTAGGGTTGACATGGATAGAAAACTAACAATGCTCCAGCACGTCCAGGAAGTTGAAAGAAAAGCCTCGGAGAAGTTAGTGTTACTAAGAAAGCTGGCCAGCACAAAGAGGGGTGCCAAAGCTTACATGCTACGTACATTGTACTTAGGGGCAGTCAGATCACAAATTAAGTCCAGCTATACAGTTCAAGTATATGCTAGTAAAACTGCCCTCGAATCACTCGACCGATTACAATCACAGGCACTAAGGTTCATTTGTGGCACCTTTCGGACAAGCCCAACAAACGCTGCTAAAATCTTAACAAACGTGGCCCCTTTACATTTAAGGAGGGAGAGGGCGGTACTTACAGCCTATGAGCGCTATAAAAGGGGCGACTCTAGGCTACCCACCTCAATATAAACGCGACAGTGGAGAGAGAGGAACCGCATAAAAATGCGATCGTTCCTCCTCATTGCTGCCAATTTGTCAAAATCAGCTGGACTCTCCACTGACAGAATCCCAATTAGAAGAATTAGTACTTGCCCTCCGTGGAGGAGAATGCCGGCCCGACAAATAAGCATGTCCCTTATAGGGCAAGAGGGAGCCACCAAGAGGCGATTAACACCTGCCGTACTCCAAAACTTGGCATCAGCTACATTAAAGTCCTACCCATCAGATGCCATTTTCTGTTATACCGATGGGTTGGTAATGACGGACTCAGATAGATCTGGGTATGGGGCCCTTATAGTCTACCCAGACAGGACAGAACCAGAGATGCCGATTTCTCCGTCTGAGCTTAAAAGGGTTTTGAGGCGCCAGCCAGACTAATCATTCTTGAGCACTGCTCATCATTTTGTTTACGTTACAGTATTACAATTAACTGGTTAGTTAAAAAAAACAACTCGTAGAAAACAAAGGTTAGTTTATTTAAAAATATAGACGTTACAATAGAATTATTTCCAAAATTAAACTATAAAGAATCATAAAGAAATGAATAAACTAAGACAATTGTTTAGAGCTAGAGTTTAGAATATATTTGTAAACTCAATATCTAGATTAAACCAATGGACTAAACAATGAAGTAAAAAAAGGTTGGCCTATCTTCTTCTTCTTCTTTATATTACAGAGCATTGATCAGTGTGGTAACAACATGTACAGTGTGTCCGAAATAAATCTAGTAAATTAGATTCAAACTGTTCTATAGCTTACATTGTATGGAAGAAATAGTCAAGGAGATGAAACAAAATAGCGACATGACTAGTTTATAAATCGTTAGTTCATGTTTAAAATACCGTAGTTTATGTTTGTTCGTGTCCATACAATTAGTCGTTTTTACTGAAACGCTCAGGGAAATAGGAAATTAATACACACTGGGGGAATTTTGGTGCCCCTCTCCACTTGGTGCCCTGTGCGGCCCGCACCACCCGCACATTGGTAGCTACGCCACTGGTCTATTGATTTCATTATTTAATAAAATTAACCTTCAAATTTGTGTTTCAAAAGCATTTTTACATTAATTCGTTATTTATATCTGCGAATTTAGAAGTCCTGACGTACATTCTTTCATTAGACATTACCGAATGGTTACACTTTAACACAATTCTCTACTGAGTCTATTCCTAGGTCTAAAACTCTTATTCAACTCTGAAATGATAAAACTTCTTTTCGCAAAGATTGTTTTATGCTTTAACACATGAACATACTAATTATAGTCCATTCATTTCATATTTTAATCAAATTAACATTCAAATTTGTTTTTCTAAGGCATTTTTAATACATTCGTTCGCTGTTCGCTAAAGCTGCGTAGCCGTGTTTAGGCCTATATTTATTCATGAAAAAAAGTCGCGCATGCGCAGAGCAAAGCCTTCACGCAGCACAGAATGAACTCTATAAAAGCCAATTTTTAACTCTAGATTAGTCCATCTAGATCTAGATCTATGTCTACCTTAAGATCTATTTTATACTTTAACACAAGAACATACAAAATTAAGTCTATTCATTTCACATTTTAATCAAATATATGTATGCCTACAAGCAAATGTTTTAATTTGAAAAAAAATTGATTTAAGTTGATTAGCTATTTTGATTTGATGGCTTCATTCATACTATTTTTACATTTACACATTCGCTTTATTTATTACATTATTATTTCGTTCAATTGTTTTAAAAACACTCTCAGTGACTATAGCGACAGTAATAGGCAAATAAAGTCCCGCGGGTCGCGGATAAAATATGTCTAGTATATATATAGTTAAACAAGTTACAAAATTTTATTTCATTTCGAGGAAGTTTGAACTCTGGCTATACCCATGAGTCAAGCATATCTGGCAAAAACAGACAGAACCTTAAATACTAACAGACTAACAGTCAAAGGTGGACGTTAATGATTATCTATCAAAGCCAAAAGTTCCTCCAAACTAAATTACTCTAGTATTTTAACTATAATCACACATTTCAAAAAAAGCCAGTTAAAATGATACTTTTCAAATAGCGTTCATTCAAGACTAGGTCACGTGACCTGACTCGATCAATCGTCATTTCAAGTATTTGAGCGCGTGTGTGCTGGCAGAGAGTGTAAAAAAAAAAAAAAGACTTGACCAGTGGGTATTTCAATTTGATACATTTTCGTGCCAGTGCTCGCCTGACCTTCACATTCATTTAGCGATCACGAAAATGTCATAGGTCATCAAATCAGTAATTTAAAAAAAAAACAAAAAAAACTTCCCATAGAGAATGTAATGTCTAATTTAATTGTCAAATTTACAAAATAACATGTGCACACACACACACACACACAAACACTCATATACGATCTTTTGTTTCAGAGTTGGCCACAACTACTGTTTTTAAATTGATAGTGTCAAGAAACCGATTTTTTGGTGGCGGGGGGGGGGGGGGGAGTGGAATGCGGAAGTTCTTTAAATGTCATCTCCGCCATTTTTTTCCTTTAGCCTATGATCAAAAGTGTCAACGTCAGTGAGTTTTTGGCTGAAAGCATTCCTTGATTTAAAAAAAAACAAAAACATTTCAATAAAATTCTGTTTTAGCGTTGGGGTAAATTGGATTTTATATCGCCATTTGTGTTTTTTTCAGATGTTCACTTGACGTATAGAGCTACAGATAAACAGTATAAGGTATCAGAATATCAACACACGTAATGCCTCTAAGCCTCTACTACTTAAAGTTTTTACTTTAACTTTTTTTTTATTGCATTTAGAGTTTTTTTTAAATTTATGTTTACTTTAAATGGTCCAAGCATTTCAACTATAGATAGTTCTGTATCCCTACCCTAGCGACAACGCTAACCTGATCATTTATATTTCAAAAATCTTTCAAAGTAAAACTATAAATGCTATTTTATTATCAGAGGTTGTCTAACTTTAACATAACATCAATTAACAAATTTAAAAACATATTCAAAATAATGCTAGACATTGGAATGAGCAGCTAAAATAAACAAAGGAACATAAATATTTTCTTTGCCAACAAAATGCTCATTTTCTACTGTACTGTCTCATTCCCACACGATGGTTCTTATCAAAACAAAGCGATAGTTACAAACACACACACATTCACGCACTCACAGAATCACGTGACTTAGATCAGTTGTGATGGTGATATTCTGGATCGCTGTCTAAAATAATTTCCAGTGAGTACTTCTTGTCATAGCTCTAAGTCCCAGTGAGTAATTCTTGTCGTGGCTCTAAGTCACAGTGAGTACTTCTTGTCATGACCGTAAGTCCCAGTGAGTACTTCTTGTCATGGCTCTAAGTCCAAGTGAGTACTTCTTGTCATGGCTGTAAGTCCCAGTGAGTACTCTTGTCATGGCTGTAAGTCCCAGTGAGTACTTCTTGTCATGGCTGCAAGTCCTAGTGAGTACTTCTTGTCATGGCTGTAAGTTCCAGTGAGTACTTCTTGTCATGGCTGTAAGTCCCCAGTGAGTACTTCTTGTTATGGCTGCAAGTCCCAGTGAGTACTTCTTGTCATAGCTTAAAGTCCCAGTAAGTACTTCTCGTCATGGCTCTAAGTCTGCAGATTTTTGGTCTAAGCTTTGTGGGAATAGGCTCAGCAAAGCAAAACTAGACCAAAATTAAAGCCGCGATATGGAGCCGGGATATTAATACTAGATGTGGATCTTTACATTTCATAGGCGTAGGAGTAGGAGGGGGGGGGGGTTAAACAACCCACCAACCACGAAAACATTTCTGGCTACGCCCATGATACAATGAAACTCTTTATGGCAAATTAAAAACATCTGAGTCGAAATGTCAAAGAAAAGAAAAAGTCGAAGCTAAATTAGCTTAAAAAGAAACAGGTACACCCGTTACGAGAGGGGAGGAGAAAATTGAACGTAATTGCAATGTGTACAACAAATATCAGTGCAATATTAGTTTCTTCTTGTTGTCTTGTAGTTGTCATGTAGTTGCCTATAAACATGTCCATCTTGGGGTTCTTCTTAATTACATCAGTGAAAAAAAAAAGCTTTGCTGAGCTTTCAGTGGCGTCAAGAACAGCATACTTGTTAGATAGTTAGTTAGATCGTTTGTCCCTTCGATAATTAGTTAATAAAGCTCGTTAATTAGTTATTAAAGTTTGCTAGCTAGATTGTTCGACACTTCGTTGGTCTTCTGTGAGAGGCAATCTTCCATAACTGTCCCTCTGGCCAGCTCTTGTCAGCCTGTCTCTCTTGGGCCTCGCCCTTTTTTTTCTAATTATAGATTATCCTTTTTTTTAAAAATATACATCTGGCTTTTAATTTTTTGTAAAAGGAAAGGGTAACGATGAATTTCGGTTTAGAACAATATTGTATTACATGTATTTCTGTATGCTCTTACTTTCAGGGGGACATAACCTGTCGCCTTAATTCGTTTCACTATTTATGAGTACTTGGATATTGAAATTTTTAAGCTCTTCCTCTTGATGTTCAAAGAAATGTTCATTACTTCGATGGCAATAGTGCTGTTTCAAGATCCTTGAGATTGTTTAGTTTGTGTTTTTTTATTTCAAAAATCTCTCTCAATCTTCCCTCTTTTAACTTCTTCAATATTTATTTAGGTTACCAAATATATTGTAATAACATAATGGAGGTAATTCAACGAGGCATATGAATCAATATTTAAATGAAGACATGACAAACACATCTGCCTTGAGCACAGCATCTTCATATCGGCTCCAGACTTGGGCGGAAATCGTTCTCTCTTCTCTCTAATGTCAATATTCTTCTCACTAATAGAGCGCAAATTCTGCACTCTCTTGGATGGCGGTGTGCTTAGCGGGGCTATAACAATATATTACATTATATGTAGACCTATATACATACATATTACATAGAGAATGCAAACCGGAACAAATTTCCTAATGCAAAAAATGATAAAATAACTGTGTCTAAAATTTATTGTGAAAATCTCCAGAGTTCTTGCCCTTGGTTTATGGACTTCATGGTTAACATTTTTAACATACATTTTTTTTTCTGTAAATTTCAACGCAACAAAACGAGTCAGAGAATTATAAGTACACATCTTTTTTTTTAATGTGTGTGTGTGTTTGAGAGAATATTGTTTGTTTTAGAAGTTTCAATGTTGATTCAGATTGTCACTTCCTAGTCCAACCTTCCTGCAGGACGGGCAGGGTTCAAATTTGGAAATATCATGAAGGGCAAACCACGTGACAAGGCAATGTTGAGAGAGGGGGAGGGTTTCGGGAATGTTGCTCGCACATTAAAGATCTTTTACGTAGCGCCCCGAACATGAAGAAATGTAATTTCTGTAAATACAATTCTGTGTTGGACGTGGCAGTAGGTACACACTGCATAATACATTGGCCGCGGCAGTTCAGGGATATGTGGCAAGGTGTGAGCTCTAGGATTCATCAGGTTCATGGGGTAGACACATGGGGAAACAAAACTTCTAGGGCTGGTTTTTTTTTTTCTTTCTTCTATCTGAACGTGTTTACTTGTTTGTTTGTTTGTTAGTTCTGTCTCTACATCTTTTTATTTCCTCATTCTATCTTT
This sequence comes from Biomphalaria pfeifferi, assembly GCA_030265305.1. Taxonomy (NCBI): domain Eukaryota; kingdom Metazoa; phylum Mollusca; class Gastropoda; family Planorbidae; genus Biomphalaria; species Biomphalaria pfeifferi. Next base: position 107,146 of record JASAOG010000121.1, on the reverse strand, counting down.
CTCTTTCACACGCTCATTTCTTCAGTCATTCTTTTTACATCCCAGTCTCTACATGTTTTCTGACCCATTTGTTCTTCTTTATTCTCCAGCAAATCTTCTTTCTCTTTTTTTTTTCTACTTTTCTCTTTCTCTCTCTCTCTGTGTTTCTTTTTTCTTTTATTTCTCTCTTTCTGTTCATATTTCTCTAGTTTCATCTCTCTAGCTTCTCTAATTTGGTGTCCGCTGTCATCAAGAACGTGGTCCAATACAATAAAATATCTTAAAGTCCAAACACTTCTTAAGAGACACGCGGGCTTAGAGACTGCTTCAGCTACACAAAATAAAGTTGTCAGTTGAAAACAATGTCATTAACAATTAGACTAAGTTTCGTTCGTCTTTAGGTGGCACTACAAAACATGATTAACATTCAACCGATCATCAAATGGCAACGACATCCCCAATGACATTTTTTTTCTAGACTCTTACTCACTCTCACAAAGTTTTTCAAACAGCGGTGGTAAGTGGGGAGGGGGAAGCGTGAGGCGAATAGAGCTACACCGTATGATAGGGGGCTATTAGGCGCCAGCAGAAGAAATCTGTTTTTAATCGGCTTTCTCGAAAGGATGCCTGGCAGTGTGGTTAGCGCTCTGGATAGTCGTCACGATAGTCTCTAGTTTCTCATTTTTATTTCGAGCTGTTAATTAAGTCAAAGTTGGTGTATATAAAATAACGATTTAAAAATATCATTCGTTGGTAGTTCTATTATTATGCTTGTTAAAGCTCGCTTATTCAACCTTTTTTTTAATTTTAAAAACAAAAACCTGTAAAAAAAAAGTGTGCATAACATTCACACACAAGTTCGAGAGTCAGGAATTTCAAGATGTGATTATTTCACAAACACGACTAGGAAGCTTAACTGAATTCTTTAAAAATAGCAAAATATTGATGATGATGCTTTGAGTTTGAGTTTTAGAGAGCTGCTTTGTTTTGGAGAGCTGCTTTGTTTTAGAGAGCTGCTTTGTTTTAGAGAGCTGCTTTATTTTAGAGAGCTGCTTTGTTTCCTAGAGCTGCTTTATTTTAGAGAGCTGCTTTATTTTAGAGAGCTGCTTTGTTTCCTAGAGCTGTTTTATTTTAGAGAGCTGCTTTTTGTTTTAGAGAGCCATGAGTGCACTAAGCTTAACTTTAAGAGCACTTATTTTTAAATTTACAATTGATAAGCGTAAAGTTCCAGTTGTTTGCTATTAGCTTACTATCTGAGCGACTGGTTCAAGTCAATTAGGACAGGTTTGACCTTGCTTGGGACAATTCTAGAAACAACTCATACAACACGCTTCTGTTTGAGGAAAGGTTTAGTCCTAAGAACCTGAGAACCTATTGCTGCGATGTACAATAATGAATCAGGATACAAAGAACATACAAACTGAGTACTGAATGCCAAGTTTGCTTTGATCCCATGCTATTTGGCTTAAATATATTTATAAAGCGCCATGTTTGCCCATTAGATGAAATCTGTTGATAGGCGATTTTTAGAAGCGTTTTGTTCACTTGTGTTTATAGCCATGACTGTTCTGAGATCTTCACTGCATCACAAAACTGAGACTTGCCTTTTTGGAATTCCAATGAAGCTGACATGCATGATGTGACTCAGCCTGAGTTTCATCTCTTGTTATAACCGTACTTTTCGATCATGACTTAATTTATGGTAATTATACAATTAGAAAATTGCAAAAGGGTAAAGTTGTTAAAGTTCGTCTTAAGTCAATGATTGGTTCTCTAACCATCCTCCCTTAATGAAACCAAGATTAATTAAAGAATGTGAACTAAAAAGTTAGAGCTGGTGAATAGAATGTATTAACTATGTTAAACAAAAAATGTCTTGACACACACACTGTACACACACACGAGCGTACGCTTTAGCGTGATTTGTGCTCGCTATTTTTCTGGCGCACAAAAAGTCGTGAGAGATGAATATGGCGGGAATATACTTGACATTTCCAAAGAGTCTATTCTTTTGTTTCCCATTTGTCATTTTAATTTTAAAATATTCAACATCATAAATAAATTCCGTTTTGTGATATTGGTTTTTAAGTAGTCAAGCTCATGATAAGATTCATTTTCGTTGCAATGTAGCTAAATTATTTTTTCGCGTGTTTATGAATTTGAATGGAAAGCTGTTCAGGAATTGACAAGTCTTGATACCGAGATGCTAGACTGTTGATGTCATCTACATCTATATTATAAACCCTGTATTGCTATTTTATCTTTGACTGTTGATGTAATCTACATCTATATTATAAACCATGTATTGCTATTGTTTTTTTACTGTTGATGTCATCTACATCTTTATAAACCCTGTATTGTTATTATATTTTTGTGATTTTCAGTCTTATGTATGATAAATAACAATATTTTAAAGATTGTCTATCCTTTAAATCCGTTAGAGTTCTCAGGATTCAATTAAAATTTCTCTAAAATTTTGGGTTAAATTATAATTTAAAGTAAATCTTGACTTCCCTAAGCAATCAATAGAGAGGATTTAGCGACAAAGTAAAAACTATTTAAGCAATTTTATTATGGAACGTTGTATAGCTTTAACAGAACATCAATTTTCATATTTATAACATGCAAATTACAACATTAAAGTAATTAGACGCTTTATTATGAATTATACATGATTTAATTCTAAATATTTATTAAAACAAACAGATATCAAAGTTCACTGAATGGACTGATACCATAGTCGTGTTTTTTTATTTAAAAAAAAAGGAAAATCTCTGCGCTTGGGAAAAAAAAAAAGACTTTTCTGGTCTGGTGTCATTACGATACTGTCACAAACACAAAAAATGAAGGCGCTAAATCTTAAAAGTTAATTGAATTCCAATAATTCTCTCCCTTGTCATTACACTCGTGAATTTAAAAGTCTGTGAGATCGCGTGAGGTTTAACGAGTAGCAAATGAATAATGTAGCGCGTGGTTTCCTTCCTCACATCACAAGACGGCCGTCATAGTCATCAGCCACCTACCTGCTCCCACCAGCCCCCCGCCCTGTCCCCCGCCCAGCCTACAATCAGAAGACAGTTGTAGAAGTATCTGGGACTGCTACGTTCCTATTAGATCTAGATATCTAGTAGCCTACTTTAGTCTCAGTCAAGTGATTGGAACCTCAGCCGCTTTGAAGGCTAACGCTTACATTATCCTCGCCAGAGTCGGATCTAAGGATGGAAAAGTAAGAAATTTATAGAAAGATGTGGAAATATTGATTTAATTTTATTATCGTAAGTTTGAAAATTAAAAAAAAATGTTGAACAAAAATGGAATGAAAGTAGAGAGACAGACAGAGAGAGAGAGAGAGGGGGGGGGGGAAGCAAAAGAGAGAACTTGTAAAAGAGAGAAAACAAAAATTAAAGAGGGAGAGAGAAAGAGAAATAGACGGGGAGGGGGAAGATTGGGAGAGAACGATGGAGAGTGAGATTGGACGAGAAGAGGTATAGAAAGAGTGAGAGAGAGTAGAGAGTAGAGAGAAAGAGAGAGAGAGTATCTTATGTAATCTCTTGTCCTCGCTGAATGAGACTGTGTTCTTCTTGCATCGAATCATACACTTACAAATGTGGAATGGTATCGACTGTAACAACAAAACTAAAACAAAGTGAAGTCTGTTCAAACCTTCAGATCAACTGTCAAGTAACGCTACAACTTCTGGATCACGTGACTCTCACCCCAACCTTCCAAACACAACAACTCCCTCATCTAGGTAGACAACGTCGTCTTCGAATCTATCATTGTACGCAGGTATTCGATTTCGTTATTTTATCGCAGGTATCAATACACCTTCATCGATTCCTTTAGTTTCGAAGCTGGTATCCATAAATTGCAATCATTCGATGTCTTTATTTTACCACAGGTATCGATACACTTTAATGGAATACGTCATTAAGCCGCGAGCATCATCACAACATCTCGAGCATTTTTTGTTTTCTTTCAAGACCTAACCCCCCCCCCCCACACACACACACACCTTCGCCATGTCTAATAATTTAATGCTTTGTCTAATTCACAAACGAAGGTCCACCATTAAAACTAAATTTACTCATTTCCAATCAGAGGATACTTAAAAAAACAACAACCTCCACATAAAAAGATAATGTATGATCATAATTGATTAAAGTGCAAAATATTTAAACCAAATGAATGTCCCTAATGCAGAATTTTCTAGATTTTAAAAGCTAAAGATCTTTTTGTCGCCCTCAGGCTGGCGTATAATACCCGCCCCCCCCCCCCCAAAAAAAAAGTTTTTCTCTCGTTTTAAAACTTTTTTTTTTCTTCGAGGAGGAAGCAGCACGTGCTAGAGAATTGTGACAAATAGAATATGACATGCAGAATAAAGTGACAGGGGCGGAGATGTTTGCATTAAATAAAACATTAGGCATCATAAAAAAGTGGGTGATTAAATCAACGACGTCAGACATTTTCTTACGAAGTTTTTCTTCTTTCTTTCTTTCTTTCTTCCCTTTTGTCTTCCATTCAGAACACACACGCACACTCACACACACAGGCACTCACACCGCCCTTGCCTCAGGGAAACTATGGGAATATGCTTTGGTTCTTATGTTAGCAATATTTCCGAACGTGTTTGGATTCTTATGCAAGGAAACAAATTGGGAGATACAAAAAAAAAAGGCGGGTGGCGTTCAAGTTTTTATGACGTCTTCTTGTAATGATGGGCAGACGTGTAGTTATATAATTTGAATTAACTAGCCTACGGCCGTTAAGGAAGGGAGATAAATCTAGGTCTTAGGTTTTATATACTGGTCATTGCGAATGAGGACTTCAATAAACTTTATATAAATACACTGTAAGCTATTTGTGCAGGCGTAGGATTTCTTAAAAAAATTTTTACGTACATTGCACATCACTGTTCACTAGCGCTTGCTATTGTGGTAACTGTGTCCAGAGGCGGACCTAAAGGGATGGAGCCTGCTAGGAAAGAGACAGGTTTCGCCTCCGCTCAAGATGTGAAACAGAAACGGAGCGTGTTGGGTTAGAGCTTGGCTTGCTCCGCCTGCAGTATCAAGAGGTCATCGCAAGTGGACAGGACAGGAATGTGAGAAACAATGGAGAGGCTCTGTTGGATTGTCAGGACATGAAGGATCGTTCGTTCGGAGACATGTGTGTGTCCGGAGAGCAACCGATCCTGGGACAACCCCAGTGCGACACAGATCTGTGAACCAGTGGTAGACGGCTGCCTGCGACAGAAGCGGCACCAGAGTCTTTGTGAGCAAGAGAAGGGCCGAAGACTAAAACTGACTTTTTTGTTGGATTCACGGTCTTCATTAGACATAAGCACCCGTCATCTAGCCTTGCTTCTTATTAAGTTGCCTCTCTGAAAGAGCAACACTCTCATGAAGCACGGGCGATGTTTCCTGCACTTCTCTTAGTAGGCAACTGCTCTAACTATGTAATGAGTTAAAAAAATAATTTTGTATTTATTTTTATCTATAAATCTCAAACTGTGTTTTCTTCCAGTTTCTTAACATGAAAACGTATCGTATAATCAATGTTGTTCTTTGACATATATATATATATGAAGCACACAGGAATACATTGACAGGGCTGGACACGTATGTACAGAGCTGAGAAAATCATTCCAGATCTCCTCAAAGATACAAGTTTGTAAGCTTGAGATCCAAGAAATGAAATAAAATTATACATACAATTCTCATAGACTTTCCCTGGCACAACGGCAGTCTGGGTTTCGCAGTAAAAATGTATTCATATTTTCAACAAGACTTCATTAAAGAAGCGATTATTCAAATTTCTATGCGGTAAATGGGAAAAGAATACATAATTACAAAGTAGATTTTCAACTAGACTGCTTCTTTGCTGCTTGTTTGGTGTTCAGAGTTTAGCTTTTAGTAAAAAGTAAAGTTCCCCTTCCAGACCTTGTGGTCTATAGGACAGATAGATGTAAAGGTCATCTGCTTCTGTGGTCTACTGTTAACGAAGGTGTCATGTGGCCAGCACAACGACCAACCGCCTTTACTTTTTCCCAACTAATGTCAGGTACCCATTAGAGTTGGATGGACTCAGAGGCGAAGATCCCGAAATTAAAAATCCCCGTCTTCACCAGGACGGGAACCCCGGACCTCGGTTCGAAAGTCAAGCGCTTTACCGCTTTAGTAGTTTATCAAAGAATCAAAGATATAGAATAGAAGAGTATTTTTTTAAAATGAAATACTTTTTTTAAATTAATACATGGGCCTGCATAGCAACATGAACTACTGTGATAGTCGTTAATCTTACGACGAAGGTGTTTAACTTATTATTGTATGAACTAATAGTTAATGATAGCTAAACATGTAGGTCACAGCTGGGGCTGCGTCGCCACGGGAATACTGCATTCCTCATTAATCTACAGAATCAGAGACAAGCCTTATTGGAATTAATTGAGCATTGGATCACGAACCCGGTGCGTTGTATTTGATGTGATTGATGTAACACATGTACTAAGAACTCAAATGTAATCTAGTGACTGGCAGAGTTTATTTAGTTGATTTGAAAAAGCTGAGATTTTTTTTGAACCGGAAGTATAGGCTGATGAAAGAGAAGGTATGCGTGAAGAATCTGAATTGAGTCGAAAGATAATTGAAAATCTTACATCTTCTGTTACAATTTATATATTGAAGATTACTATATAATAATAAAAGTTTGTAAATATTTTAGAACAAAACTTGTGTTTATTTTCTTGTTGAATAAGCAGTATTTCTTGATCTTTTTCAAGTGTGACCTCCAAGCCACAAAAAAAAATGACGTTCGCGCCTTCCGTAGTCAGGAGATTTTTGGGGCTGTCTGTAAGCTCCCCGAGAGGTATTCGCGGGGAAACACTGGCAGTCAAACGTTTCTCTGTTTGTCTTGGCTTAAAAAATTCATTCTCTTGTTGTATACAGTACACCCTTTTTTTTTCTCTGAGTAAGAAGAATGGATGTTAAATAAAAAAAGGGTGGGGGAGGGAGAAGCGCATGCATTTTTGTAATGAATTTGATTATCGGTAAGATCATCCTCGTGTTCAGCAAGACGTTTTGTATCGGGCCTGTTTAGTTCAGGCCAAACACATGAACAAAGCGATGGCATGTTACTCGGGAGAATTTTGACGTAAAAACTAAAACGACGGATTGACTCTAGATCTAGGCATGGGGGGCAAGACGTATGAAATGTGTTCTGAACAGAATGTTTGGGCTAGATCTTGTTACAGACCCTATATCTTGTTACAGACCTATATCTTGTTACAGACCTATATCTTGTTGCAGACCTATATCTTGTTGCAGACCTATATATTGAAAACATGATGAAATGGCATCAGTCGAAATATTTTCATTTTTTAAAAAAAAAATTTTTTTAATGCTCGCTCGCTTAGACCTTTCTACAGGGAATGGTACCAGAGGAAAAAAGAAGAGGCAGACCAATATCTCGAAAAGACAAGGTCAAAGAAAGGACGTTCCTGTCAATGAGAGTCACCCTGGTAAAAGACAGAGAGGAATAGTGAGAGATGGTCATCAGGCCAACAGAGTAAAAAAAAAAAACTAAAGTAAAGGTGAAGAGAATATCTATATACGGATTTAGAACTATAAGTCAAACAGCAAAAATTGTTTGGCCCTTGAAACGATAAACGCATTCGCCCCCCCCCCCCCCACTCGCCTTTTTTTTATGTCAGCAAGTCAGGTCGACCTAGTAAGGCTTAGAGTTTGTAAAACACTGGATTTATCGATTTACTGAAGACATCTTTTAATATGTCCGAAATGTTTTCTTTACCATTTACTTACTGGCATACTTTTAATTTAGCACTGTAGTCTTGCTATACGCCTTCTCGATATGAACATGTCTCTCCCTGCTACGGCTGTTAGCACTCCACGCTGTAGATAAAACTATCAATCATGGAGCGCCAGGCCTAATTTACTGGGATGTTTACACTTTTCCAACATTCTGCTATTTGAAGAGGATCAAATGATACGCCATTTATACACCGGAGGGGGGGGGGGGGGAGACATAATCAACTCAGTGTAAACATAGAGTCAGCATTAGCATGTCCATAATTAACACAGACGACTTAACTGGGACGTCCGGCAATGTCAGCGCAGGGGCATTAACTATGCTCATCAAGTATTGCTTTAAAAAAATATACAGAATGGAAACCTGCTGTTTATTTTGACTATCTAAGCTGAATAAACTATACTTAGGACATTACAACTAAAGACATTACAGCTAACGACATTACAACTAAAGACGTTACAACTAAAGACATTACAGCTAAAGACATTACAACTAAAGAGATTACAACTAAAGACATTACAGCTAACGACATTACAACTAAAGACATTACAACTAAAGACATTACAGCTAAGGACATTACAACTAAAGACATTACAACTAAAGACATTACAGCTAAGGACATTACAACTAAAGACATTACAACTAAAGACATTACAACTAAGGACATTACAACAATGAAATATCAGTGCCCGTGGCGTATAATGTTAGAGTACATTGATAGTAGAAGTAGGAAGTAGGTCTATGTATTTTTATTTGTAATATTACAATCCAAAAAGTTTTGCTTACAAAGAAACTGATGACGAGAGTTTTAGCAGTAGACAGAAGGCTACTCCTTACTAGTTATATAACCAAGAGGACATGAATAACCCAGGTATGGATCTTCTTCTTGTTTAATAGTCCAGACGTGACTTCAAAACTGAAGACAATGACGTTCTACGCGTTTCATGCGTCATCTTGTTCATTAATCAAACTCTGGCAAGCCGTTGGTTTTCATGTCTGATTCAAGCAACCCATTCCATTCTTTAATGGCACTAGGGAAGAAGGAGCACTTGTATGAATTTGATCTAGCACATGGAATAACAAATGTGCCTCTATCTTTGTGTCTTTCTGAGTGTTTCATTAAGTTTTGTTTTTCTATTTGTAAATTATGGTTCAATGTTTTATGTCTTAAAAGCTACTTTACTTTGTTTTCTTCTGTCTTGGAGTGTCTCTAAGTTTAGGGATTTTAGTAATTGTGTTACTGTAACCAAATTAGAATATCTGTTTGTTATAAATCTCACTGCTTTATTTTGTATTGTTCTATTTTCTATATGTTTTCTTGAGTTGATGGATCCCAAACAACGGAGGAGGCATATTCTATTATTGGCCTGACTAAAGTTAAATAGCATTTTAGTTTTATGTTTTTGTTTCATTTGCAAGAATTTCTTTTAATAAACCCAAATGTTTGGTTTGATTTTTAAAAATAATTTCATCAATTTGGGTATTCCATGATAACCTTTTATTTATTATTACACCTAACTATTTTTAGTTCTTAGTCTGTGTGACGAACTATACATTATTTGTTTTACTTCTTTATTACTCTTTATAACTGCCATTTTTCTCCAATTAGATTCCCATTTCTGTGATTCATCTAATTCTTTTTGTAAAATTTCAGTGTCATGTGTTATTTTTATTGTTCTATAAATTATGCAAACGTCTGCAATAATTTATCGATTATCATTGGGGATTTTCACACTAGAAGCTAATGACAGTCATCACAAGTTCATCTTGTAAGCAATAAAATACACTGAGATCAAGAAGACAAAACGGTATGAAGAGTGGTGGCACTGTAATGGAACCTACACAAAAAGAAGAGGAAGCTGGAGAAAGATTTGTAAATGATTAAGACCAACTACAAGGTCAGTGACGCCTTATTGAAAGAAGACTGTTAAAATCTAAATAATTTTTTAAAATGAGCTACAACTCAAAAAAAACTTTGATCCACAAATGCTCAAACTATTATGTGGTTTACTTACGTATTCTGTACACCGGATAGACCATAAAAGCTTGCTATTACAGGATTTGCATCCATATGTGGACATAATCGATCTCTAAGCTGCATAAAGTAGGAATTGTTTTGTTTTTTAAAGTATTTTTGTATATCCTCTAAATGTTTCTCATATTCCTAAGTGTACAACCGCAGCCCTCCGTCCTGCTAAAATCCCCAATGTTCCCCCCCCTCCCTTTTCCTGTAAAATCTGACTTGGCCCCCTCGGTACGTCCATCATTTAACTTTTTCTTTAATTTTTATTTTAAATAGTTTTCTGTCGATGAAGTTTCAAATGTCATGACCTGTAGGTCACTGAAGTTCAAACGGTTGTAATATCCATTCTATCAAACGGAGTTCTTCATTATCCATTGTTAAAACACTTTTAAAAAAAAAAATCTTTTCTTAGTTGCAGTATTCTTCTGCAATGACCTAATCGCATTTTCCAACAATAACACCATTGTACAAAAGAAAAACACAGCACAAGAGCAGCGTTGTGGAATCATTTGCTTCTTTAAACTCACTGAGCCAGATCCTAATCCTCGCTCTAATTGTTTTAATAGTTTCAGAACTAAGGTGCCAGCGAACAGAAACAAAAAGTTCCGGCACCGCAGAGTTGCGATGTGGACATGGATATTTATACACGCGTTCATTGTTTTGGCTGACATTAGATATTATTAGATAATGTAATTAGTCAAAAGTCAAAATGAATATTTAAGAACTGTTTAATGTTTAGTGCCGACTCAAGTTTCCCAGTATATGATTTTCTAATGTCCTATATAGCCATACCCCACCCCCCTTTTTTTAAACTATTAGAACTATATCATTAAGCCACTATATCTCTACTATAAAAAAAGTATACATGTGCATAGCTATATATATCGTATTACTGTATGTAGATCACAAGATGATGGGTACTAATAGAAAAATAAATTGTTTATATTTATTAGAGTAAAGCGTCGGAGTGTATATTTTTAAAGCCATTTAAAGGGAAACTCCGATGGTTTTGACAATTTTTGATACAATATGTGTTTTGATTTACAGATAATGAATATAGTCTTCTTTTTTTCTTTATTTGCAATAATAACTTAGTCATTGATGTTTTTCTGTCGTAATTTTCCTGCGCATCTAAAACAGTCAGACATTCACAGGGTTTCTATGTGACGTCACACTAGCCTACTAATTTAATCTATTGACTTATTGTATAACGGGAGACCATACAGAAAAGTTAACATTCTCGTAAAAGAAATATATCTTTGTCTATGCAGTTAGATCTAGATCTTGTAAGCAAAGAAAAAATGCGTATTAAAAGTAGATTTGCATGCTTTACTAACCACGGCAGTGTATTTTCTCGCCTGACCACTCAACACACAACAAACACTATCGCTTGGTTGTCTTGTCATGACCGACTACACGTAGTCTCGACTAGCCTTACACTGACCAGTTTGTTCGAATCAGTCAGACACATGATCTATTTACTTTTTGGGAAAGATGAAAATGTTACTTTTTTTTTCTTGAGTTGCTTATCCAAATGCCTTTAGATCTACCTATATATGTATATCATATATGCAGTGGCGTAGCTAGGCTGTTTGATGCTCAGTGCGGCATTACTTCATGATGCCCTCCCACTTGGGTATAAAACAGCGCAAATACGTTATTATACCATAACACAATATACTACAAATAAATATAACGAGCTTTCTTGGTTGCAAAACTATCAATAATTTTATCGAAACTCTGTTTTTCCACCAATTGCCTAGTTAGTGAAACGCATTCTTGATCAACTTAATTAAGTCTGAAAAAACTTCGCTCGCTTAAAGCCACACTTATCGTAAGTGTCAGAAATATGCAAAAATTTGATAATGCTACCTGAAAAGAATCTTGGACATCATTCTTTTTTCTCTCAAAGCAGAATCTGACATTCAATATTCAGGAATATTTAGAACTGTATTATCTGGTGGCATTCTAGCTGATATCTTTTTGTTTTTTATTCAAGATTTAAAACAGGTTCCAGCTTGAGAAGTTCAAAGGTTTCTGAAGAAATTCCTACAAACCGTTCAAGCCTCTTTCGCTGAAGAAGAAATTTGTTTTGTCAATGTTGCTATGAGCTATGAGATTGATTTCAATCTGAGGATTTAATAGTTGGGATAGCGACAGAATTCATATTCACCTACCACATTATGATATAATCATTTTCGCTGATTATTTCTTGAACTTTCACTTCCAAGGAATAATAATCCTCAATCCGTAGTTCTTTCTCATGTGTTTATACAGAATCTTCACCCTTTCGCTTGGCTTCTTTTTATTGTGGCCAATTCGTTTTTGATATTCTGCACTAACCCTCAGATATGAGCACATACTTTCGCTAATGTTTTTAATGTTTTCCATTAAAGTGCGCAGTCTCGGATTGACGATCATTGTTTTTAAAGTTAGACTTACCTGTCGTTTATTTCAGTTAATTCAAGGGCCAAGAATCCAAAATAGGTGAGACAATCAAGACTTCATAGCAACTAACACTCCGCCTACTTCAGAGATTTTGTCTTTACAATTCTTCTTCAACTCGTTCGTGATGCCCATTGAGGGCCAGATTCTGCTTTGAGAGAAAATAAATGATATCCAAGATTCTTTTCATTATCAGATTTTTACCTTTAGAACCTTTGGATCACTGCCGTCAGCCATTTTAACCAGAGAAGACAATTTCTCCATCAGAGCTACCACTATGAGCGCCAGCCAGACTTATCCATCTTGAGCAGTGCCCATAATATTAAGAGTGGCAAAATCAATAAATTTTTAAATCAAATACAGTAGTTAATATTTGTTCATGTGTGTTCAATGTGTGCAGCTTTTACTGAGAAATTTTGTGATCAGTTTGATGCCCCTAATCACTTGATGCCCCGTGCGGCCCGCACCACTCGCACATGGCTAGCTACGCCACTGCATATATGTTTATATAACTGTACCATGGCTCTAAGCCCAAGAACCTGTAAGAATGAAGCGATACGATTGGTTAAATCTAGTTTTTTTTTCAGTATTGTTGATGGAAGTGACGTATCCCTAACCTAAAAACAAAATCTCAAAGAACCCCGTTTTTTTTTTTGAGATGTCAAGAATTTACTGTCTAATTTATTAAATATAAATGTTTCTAAGCATTTAAATAAAAAATGGTAAAATGTTTACTATTACAACTTTTTACGCAGAATTCAAATATGTCAATAAATCAGATTAAAAAAAAACATCGGAGTTTCCCTTTAAGCATTTTTAAAAAAAGTTAAATCCTTTCTCTTCGCTTTAAAAAAAAAGTAAAATAAATTTAAAAAAAAAATTATTTCCGTCTGTCCAGTCAACTAAACATTCTTAATTTTTGTCATTGAAAAAAAAAAAAGGACAAAAGGTCATTATGGGGATCCACAAAGTTTGCTTCATTATCGTGACATGCTGTAATACTAACAAGGCCTGTCTTCGAGTCCGTAGATTAGTGAGGAATGCAGTATTTTCCGTGGCTGCGCAGCCCCAGCTGTGATCTTACATATTTTGCCACACCCAGGGCAAACATAACCATTGTCCGCGGGTGGTCGATTTGGATTTTCTTTCCGCCGTCTGCGTTTGTCCTCGGCAGCGGATTTTCTTTTGGTCTCAAATGTGTATCCCGCGGCCTTTGTGAGTGACCTCCAGCTGTTCGTTCTGAGGCTGCATGCAACCAGGTACTCTCTTCTAGCATGCCGAAGACTTCACTTATCAACCATACTTTTGTTTGTGTGTGTGTGTGTGTGTGACAGAGAGAGAGAGAGAGAGAGAGAGAGAGAGAGAGAGAGATGCTAGCTCGCAATAAATTATTTAATTTTTAGTGATTTCCAACTTCCTTACACAATGGATCAACTGTGACGTGAGTGTGATCTAATAGTAGCTGATAGTAGGAATAAAACTAATGAAACTCCACATCTGCTTTTCTAGTGTGACTACATCTGTATTATTATTAGTGTTGGGAACTAAACTAAATTTTTTAGTTAAACTAAAACTAAGTTTGAACTAAAAAAAAGTAATTAAACTTTTAGTTAATCACAAATTGAAAAAATTAGTTAAACTAAACTAAGAAACTTTAGTTAAACCTTTACTAGCTCTTTTGACCTTTTTTAAGGACGAAACAGCCAAACATGAAAAATATAAAGCACAACCAATCTCTTTAGCAAAATGTAATAAACATTTATTTGTGCACATGAAAATAATTAATATTTTAATCTAAAAATAAATCTAAGAAATACTAGTTACTACTACTACTACTAGATCTAAAATCTAGATAGAGTCTAGTAGATATCTTAGTAACTCTAGATCTAGAGATTTTAGATTATAAATTATAATTATGATTATAACTAGATATGGGTATTTAGATCTATATACTCTAGTAGGTAATACTAGATCTAGATAGTAGATATAAGTATAATTATAATAGAAGTAGATGTAGATCTAGTCTAGATTTAGTTAATTTAGTATTAGATCTAGTATAGTGACGACTATTATAGCCATTATAGATGTATCATCTATGCATCTTAGAATAATAAGTAATCTAGATATATCTAGATCTAATCTAGACTCTAATTCTAGAATAGTAGAATCTCTAAACTAATAGATCTAGTCTAATAAAGTAAAGTAATATAGATTTCAATTAATAGATCTATATTATTGACTTATAATTTTAAATTTACATCTAGATCTAAGACTACTAAGAGTTAGACTCTACTTAAGACTAAGAGACTAAAATAATTAATTATTAACTATTATGACTATATATCTAATAGTAGTAATAGACTAATACTAATAGACTAGACGTCACTAGACTCTAACTCTAGATCTATCTAGTAATAAGTTTTAAAATAAAGAGTCGACATTTCTTTTAGATCTATAGTAAAGCAAAATTCTTTGCCTGCAGCTATACAGGAACACACTGGTGTTTAATAAAAAGCAGCAACATGTAGATCTATAGAAGCAAGGAATTATCAGGATTTATCAAGCAGCGAAACTTGCTAGAAATTTAATGAACACGTTTATTTTTCTCGCCTTTCAAATACCTTGAATTGGCGGGAAAAGCTGCCTTTATAGGGTAAAGGTCAATACGCTTTCTAGAGACCTGTGCACCCTCTAGTTTATTCTCCTCTCCATTACTAATCATCTATATATTCTCCACATTAAAAAGGTCTAAATATTTATTGGTATGTATGTTAAAAAAGTTTGTAAAATTTGTAATTAATCTTTTTAGTTTGTAACTAAAAAAAAATAATTAAACTAAGATTTTAACTAAACTTTTAAAAAAATTAATCTTTGGTCTTAACTATTTTTTTAGTTAAACTAAAAGTTAGCAGCTTTTTAGTTAACTTTTGCCGATTACTAATCATCATTGACTATTTTAATGTCCCATAATGAGTGCTGAGCTACTGAGGATCTCTACCCATCGCTACTTCTGTCGTCTGAGACTTGCCTATATTATTTTTTTTTCATTAAAACAGCTCTGACGTTGGTGTATACTAACAAAACACACACACACCAGGGGAGTAGCTAGGAATTTTCCTTCATTTGGGGGCCCGGGGGGGGGGGGGCTTGATCTGTTTTGGGGCCTTGCATTTTGCGTAATATTTAATTTAAATGTAAAAAATCACTAATTCGGGCCCCCATTTAAGTAGGGGACCTTGGGATTTTCAAATTTTCCGCCCACCTTCCCCCACCCTATCTACGCCACTGACACACACAAACCTACACACAAAACATACACAGTATTACATTATCTGTATGTAGGGGCAATGTGTGGAGGTGAAAGCGTGAAGAAAGGAGTAGACCTAGCGGCCACACTGTAAAGGTCGCGAGTTCTATTTCCTATCGAGTCTAAGTCTTCTCTCGTGTGACTGGGGACATCCGTAAGTCCACGAAACTCTAACAAGGACCACAACTCAGTTGGGACTCCTCCTGGGGTTTAGTGGGACCCTCATTTCCTTGTGACATTTGTAGCACCTGTCACGTTACCAGTACAAGGACGGAACAAGTGGGTGGTGTCTGGCTTGCCATATATAGAGAGGCATATAGTCATATATATATATTTATTTTAAGAGGAAAAGCTTCTAGTATGATGATATTTCAAAAGAACCGTCACACTTCTTAAAATTCTTCCTTTTAGATATTCATTAAATGTAAAATTAAAAGCGTCATCTAGAAACACCTAGAAGCACGGAGATTGAAGGCAGTGGATCTTGGACTGTACAACTCGGCCCATTAAGGAGGCCCTAGACTAGTTCGAAACAAAATAATCAGTCTAATTATGTCTATAGTTAGAAAGGAAGCAATAAACCTTGACAAAAAGTTGAAAGTTTTAAAGATAAAACATTTTTTTGTTTGTTCGTTAGACGCATGGAGCCTTTCATAATAATAACTTGGCCACACCACCAACTAAGAGGGGACTTAGTGTCATTCTACTCAGTTCCTGTTAATAGCTTGTATAGAGAAAGGAATGCATTTTATTTCTAAACTGGAGACTGTTGATTGTTTATATAGTTTAAAAGTCGGTGTTGGCCTTTAATTACCTGCACTTAAGGATGCGCTATTATCATCATGTCTAATGATTGTTTAATAACAAAACGTGTTTGGTTGGTTGTTTTGCTTAACTAGTTGACTCAATAATTACAGAAAGTCCAGGAAAGAAATGAAAAAAAGAGTCCGGACTCAATCTGACAGAGTCCCAATTAGAACAGATCTAATACCTGGACTCGAACCTAACACTTGATTAATCTTTATTTTTTTTTTTTGGTTTTATTTTTGGGACAGCTAACAATAATCCCCTCTAACTCATTCCACAAGTTGAAGTTTTGTGTCTACCCCCTAGCACTTTGAGGCGCCTACACGCCATCACTTGGTGTTTTCTACATTTATATTAAATTCTGAGAGAAGATCTCAAAGCTCATCTGTTTGTTTGCGGCCCGCGTGTTTTCTTTTCAAATTGCCTCTTGTTTTGTTTGTCCACTTTGCGGTCCGCGTGTTTTCACTTTAAATTGCCTCTTGTTGTTTTGTTTAAAGTGGACGCCAGCCTCTTTCTGGCCGAGGTCAACATTGAGAGCAAGTGTCCTAGCAGACGTAAACCCAGAGTCAACTAACTCGACTATAAAATATAGACAATACCTCCCTGGCTCTGCCCTGCAGACATTGTTGTCTAGAATAGCCTGAGCATACATTCCAAGACATCGCAATTTTCCTTTCCAAAAACCTTCTTTGAGGCTCTCTATTTTTTTTTTACACATTGAAAACATTTTTAATCATATTTAGATCTATTGGATCATTTCAGAAAAATGGAGCTAAATCCATGAAAATCAAAACTTTTTGGTGTATACAAAAATACAAATTTATGGATAAACTTTGCATTTTTAGAACCACATAATAATTTTGTCCACTTTTTTTTTTGGGTAGCACTGTAAATTCAAATACAAAAATAAAATTGTACATAAAGAGTATAACCTTTAACATGAACATCTCCAATAAGTATAAGACATTCATGCAGATAAGAAATTCTAAATTCAGGAAATTCTAGTTGACAAACTAGGACAATTTTCAAGCCAAGGTATTCATAAAATTAGTAATATTTCATTGCATAACTCATTGGGCAGCGTCTTCCCCACTTCCCAGATTTCAAGACAAACCGTGATGCTTTAAAAAGGTTTGTTTTTTTATTGTTCCTGCATCCGTATTAGTAAAAGCGGTGAGCGCAAGTTGAAGCGTTTGGCTTCTTTTTTGAAGAGCTCAAGGAATTCTAAACCTGCTGGTGATACTAGGCTTGTGACTCGGAGGAAGAAGCTTTGAACACAAGAAGAGAACACTGAATCCATGTTATTGGTTCAATCGTAGCACGTCCGCTTAAAGTTTCACAACAGGGATGATTGAGCAAAGCAATCCCTAAATGTGTTGCTAAAAAATAAAATCTCCTGATTCATTGTATTGTGACAATGGTATAATCATTAACATTGTGTGTGTGTGTGTGTGTGTTGTCAGTCCCAATAGCCCGACACAAAGAAAGGAAGCAATCAATTCGAATGAAAATTAAAAGGGGAGATAAAATATTGTGTTTTTTAATGGCAGTTTTTTGTTTTAATCCGGTTAACAATTAATTGATCACATTTGTTAGTTAGGGTTAGGGAGCTGATTTAACTTTTCAAACTCCTATTAATCTATGGGATTTCCCTGAAAACGTTTCGGAGATCAGTGATGACAAAGAATAGAACGGCAGCACTTGCAGCTTCGAGAATGAATAAAATCTTCTTCTAAGAAACTGGAGGTCTTAGATGTTGATCATAGAACACAGATCGACATGGTGAGAATCCGAAACAAAAAAAGTCAAAATATAAAAAAATGCTTGTAAAAAATTACAAATCTTATATTGAGGGAAATTGTATCAATTATTTTGAATCAATCATTTAATTACGATTTAGTAGATCTAGGTCAGTGTTTTCCAAACTTTTCTTTAACGGAACACTTCGCACATTCTGAGAATGGAACGGAACCCTTTTTTGATTTTTTTAAGGTTGGATAGTTTTCTAAACATTAAAATAAAAATAATAATAATTAGAAGCTTATTCCAAATTTAGAATCATTATTTATTTTTGAGTATAGAGCTATAAGTAAATACATACAGAAATGAGTATTTAAAAAGTTATGGTTTAATCACTTTGATGGTATTGAGTCTTTCAAGATTATAACTATTTAGTATTAGGCACATTGATCAGCTGAGACCTTGTCTTTTGTTTCAAAATAGATTGTATGAAATATATGTGTATCGCGTGTACTTCTAAAATATTTTGGTACTGTTTTAACAAGCTTGACCAGAAATCCTTTAATGGTCGATCTCTGTATCTTTGCTTCAAATAAGAGTCAAATATAGAGCAATTGTGGGCCTATTAGTTAATTATTCCAATAGTTCATATAACATCTATTTTGGCCTCCCGGAATCCCGGCGCTCCGCAAAATACGGTTCAATTAATTGCTGCTTATTATTTATTTCATTTGGTACCAACACATTGGGTTACAAGAAATATGTCGGGGTTTGTTCCCTTGAATAATAAATGCACACTTTATTTCTACCGTTCTCGGATCAACTTGAAAATGTAAGCCTGTTATTTATTGTATAAACGAAACAATAATCAGTTTAAAAATTGACAAATAATCAATTAATTATTGTTGATTAATGTTTTTTTTCATATTGAAAAAGGGAAATAACTTCTACATTCTAAAGTGATATAGTTGTAAGTTGTAAGTACGGAGTTTTTTCCCTTAGATGGGCTTTCCATTTTTTTTATTTTTAAGGATTTTTTTTAGTTTGCTTGTCTTAATAATTGTACAATTTAATGGTTACAGTTGTGTTCCTATCTTTACCTTTATTTCATAGGGGTGGTTTCCTAATCATCAGGATTGGTGTTTATAAAATATACAAGTACAAGTTTATGCACTTTTGTATGGAAATGGTTTTCATTATTTCTAACCTAAGCCAATGCTCGATCGTTGGAAGAACGCGCTAGAGAAATCGTCTGCCGAATGGAATGTTTAAGGATCAAATACTGGTCTGATGATTCAAGATTTCAAGATACGATACTCGAGAAATGGGCTATGTTTGTCTTCTGCTTATAAAAGAAAATTAAAAGTAGAATCGTCCCACCGCTGAATAAAAAAAAAATAACGTGTCAATTAAAATTAGATTGAGTCTCTGAGGACACAGATCTTCGTGTCAGACAAACTTCAAATCTCGTTCGTTTTCAACATCTCGCTGTTTCACGTTCCATGCTTATAAAAATAAATAATTTCAAGATTTTTGGGGAAACAGAAAAAAAAATCAATGTCGAAAAAAATATATTTGGCAGCTCAAAGTGAACAATGGCAGAACAAAAATTGTGATGAATTAAATGACAAATTGGTTCGGAAATGTTCAAGATTTGATTCCCTAAATATATCGGGTAGATAATATGGACGCGTGCAAGAAAACTTACGTGAAACAAATTATGAGATAAAATTTAATGATTATAATTAATTAGATCTTACAAATCGTACAAAATCTAATTATTGCTTTATAATTAAGATACGTTACTAAAATTAGATAATACTGAAATTTCATCTGTAAAGAAGCTTTGCATGGATCTTTAAGAGTCTTATGCATTTTATTTGGATAGGAAGAACAGGCAATGGTTGGATAAGCGTGTCCAATTTAATAAGCTGACGTTTTGAAAAGGTTTGGGATTTTTTTTCTTCCACATTTTGAAAAGGTATGTGATACTTGTTTCCAATATTTTGAAAATACGTGATACTTAAACATTTTCACTAAATGTTTGGTAGAAACCAATCAGGTGTTCCTGCTCTAACCACACACAGAGTGTATGAAACTATCCTGTGTGGAGGAGTGTGCTGTGTCGTAAGTGAAAAAGGTAAGCAGTGTCTCTCTCTCACACACACACACTCACATAGACACAGTTTCTCCTGAATTCTCAAAACATCTTTCTTCATTAGTTTCTAATTTGTTTCAGCACTTAAACTTTTGAATGCTGTCCATTATGAGCCGGTTTGTCCCGTGTCTGAGTCACCAACTTCGAAAAAACCATTTCATAACATTTGACAGAGTTGAAATGTCACAATTTAAGGTCCTTGTCTCCACATCCACAACACTCCATATAAATGTTGTCAATCTCGTGCTTCTTCCTCGCGTTCATTATATTCTCTTAAGTTTTGCACAGGTTAGTCATCGTGACAGAAAACTTCTAATTGTATTACTTTTGTGATTGGCAAGTAGTACTAAAAGAATGTAACAACGGGTGTTAAGAGGAGTATAGTAACTATGTTGTGGTTTATTTAAGTTTCGTCAACAAAATACTATCATAGTTGTTATAGCATAAAAATAGAGCTGAGACCTAAACGTAGTTCTTATCTATCTATCTCTCTATCTATCTATCTATCTATCTATCTATCTATCTATCTATCTATCTATCTATCTATCTATCTATCTATCTATCTATCGATCTACTATCTCTCTACCGATCTAATATCTCTCTATCTATCTATCGATCTACTATCTCTCTATCTATCTATCTATCTATCTATCTCTCTATCTATCTATCTATCTATCTATCTATCTATCTATCTATCTATCTATCTATCTATCTATCTATCTATCTATCTAGCTCTCTTTCTATCTATCTATCTATCTATCTATCTATCTATTTATCTGTCTGTCTGTCTGTCTGTCTATCTAAGACTAAGATTAAGACTTCTTTATTGATCCTTATGGAAATTTGTTGTAATTACAAGGACTAGGACATATAGAGGGAACACAACAGAAACATACACATACATAGAACAGACACAATATAAAGAGTTCATTCAGTGACTACACAGGCATCTTGATACTTTTCATGTTTATTGATCAACGAGTGGCGTTGATATAGTCTTACCGAGTAAGGTACAAACGAGTATTTGTACCACTCTGTTCGTTTGATTGACAACAGTCGCCCACTTCGCGACGACCTGAAGTAGTTCTGATGGAGCGGGATGCCGTTGTTGTCCAAGATTTGTTCCATTAGACACTTTTGCTCTAAAACTTCTGTTAAATATTGTCATGTTGTGAGAGTTGATGCCCTTTTTAGGATCTTTTCTTGACGGCGCAACAGTTTAGATGGAGCGTTGCCTTGCCAACAAGTTATTTTCCCTGTTAGCAGATTTTACAAAGTCGCGCCGTATAAAGTAGCTAGAATCTTTTACCTAAGACTCCATGAACGCTCTCAATAAAGATGTCTGCACTATATCATGAGCATACGATGGTGAGACCCCCATCACTAATGTTCTTGAGAACGCAGCTATGGACAGTATGATGGACTGGGTATGGCCTGACAGCTTCGCTGGTCATGGAGAGTATCCCGTATTAAGAAGTAGCTTTATCAATTAATTTGGATCAGTCATGCTATTAAAATTTTTTAAAAATTGTGTTTGTTTATTCGCATGCTTTTAGCTTTCTCAGTACGCTGTGGTTCTATCACTTGTTTGGACTAATTGGGCAAATGGGGTGGGGGTGGGAGAAAGAAAGGCATATTTGGGTATTTTTAACGTAATTGCTTTTTAAAAGCATTTATTGAAAAAGATGGGGGAGTGATCTGAATTCTAACTAGCGTCTTTAAAACTCATATCTGCTAATAAGGTGCTTATGAAATAGAGGATTGTATAGTTATCTATTGTTTGTTTTAAGTTTACCTCAAAGCGGCGACCTATAAAGGGGACTAATTCAGCTTAAACCAACAATTTAGTCAAGTTCAAATTCTTTCCCTTGTTCGAGATACCAAACAAAATAATTAATTACCAATAGTTAATTAAATAATCGTTCTATTTTATTTATACTCATGTTGTCAGGTACAAGAACTAATTGTGTGCAAAATGTCATCTTGATCCCAAGTCTGGGTGTGGGAGAAATAACTTGTACAAACTTTTTCCAGACAGACAGAGTGAGTCGATATAAGCTTTGTAAAAAGGGGGACTATTATGTTCTCTAGTGAGACAGACGACAACGAGCATCGATAATCTAATCCTTGACATTTTTATCGATATTTTTGTATTTACCTTACCAAGAATAAGCTTATCAACACAACAGCATGAAATGGTCGCCGGTTGTTAATTAAAGAAATCTATATATATACATTTGTTAATACACTATTTCTATATACTTCTTCTAGTACTAAACTCTTGTTTTTAAGCAATGTGCATCAAGCGGTCACGAAGCCATAGTCACATGTCTTTGGTGGGAAAGGGCGCTTCCTAAATATGTGATATCTTCGGCATCGTACCATCTTTATCTGACCCACTGTTTGTGTACATAATAGGTGTGTGTGTTTTTCTTAAAACTATATTTGTCTTTTGTTTACACTGCTCTAAGCCTTCATAATTAATGAGTCAATGTCAACAAAACAGCATCGATACCGTCCACCTCATTAGTTATGTAATCGGAGCTTTAAACAGCACGATTCTTTGGTTTGAGCTGAACTCGATTCTTTGTTGGCTGGATTCAGTTTTCGAGTTACCTTTTTACAAAGATATATTCTATGTCGTAATTTTATATAACAAAAAAAAACGCATTGATAAGTGTTTTTATACATACAAATATACAATTTTTGTTTTGAATTTTTAGCGGTCCCCTCAGGGA
Organism: Biomphalaria pfeifferi; assembly: GCA_030265305.1. Classification (NCBI taxonomy): domain Eukaryota; kingdom Metazoa; phylum Mollusca; class Gastropoda; family Planorbidae; genus Biomphalaria; species Biomphalaria pfeifferi. Next base: position 84,125 of record JASAOG010000121.1, on the reverse strand, counting down.
AAAGCTATTAATAGTTTTGCGTTGTCTGACCGTCAAATTCTCCGTCTGTCTTGTTAAGATCTCAAATTAAAAGAGCTTTGGAAATTTCGATTTCATCAAATTTTGTTGAAAGATCAGAAAAACAACAAAGACATGTGAAACTGCAATATTAAGTCTTATGTAAACTACCCGTTTTGTTATTAAAATAAATATGCAAATTGCGAACCTTATTTAAATATTTAAAAAAACACCATTTTAAGAACAATACTTCAATTTTGTAAGGTCTAAGAACACTGAATAAAGGTACGGTCAAATTATAAGTTGTTTAGAAAAGAACTATAAATCGTACACGTCGCTCAACGTTGATTTTGTTGGCCAATAGATCTATGCAGATCCCAACCTCTGGAAGTCAAGCTTTATGCCACGAATTTTTACCTATATTTTGGATCACTTTTCAACACATACACAGCACGAACTCTTAACCTGGTCAGTTCCCACACGCATAGTTAGCCGATACGATATTTTAGTAAAACATTTATTTATTTATTTATTTTAATCTGGAAGTGCCACTTAGTTGTATGTTTTCTGGTTTATAACCTACTAAATCATCACCAATATAGTTAATTCTTGTTTAGAAGAAGGTACACCTTGATATAGATGTTGATATATATATATATGTGTATGCAGTGCTTTTTTTTTGTAACAAAATAGGTGATGGATTGCTTAACTTTTAACTGTTCAAACATGTTCAAACTAGTGAATCGCATAACCTCCTACATTGGAGGTGAAAGGTCGAAGGTCATATTCAAACTGGTGACTCGCAGGACCTCATACATTGGAGGTGAGAGGTCGCAGGTCATATTCAAACTGGTGACTCGCAGGACCTTGTTCATTAGGGGTGAGAGGTGGCAGGTCATCGTTAGATTGTGGTTAATAGTAGGTTGTCGTTCTTGATTTCCGAGACTCTTATGAACCCAAATAATCATTTATTTTTTTTATTAACAATTCCTTATATAATAGGGAAAAAAAAGCGTTATTGCAATAGAATTTGACCTAAATGTTCTTAGTGATCATTATATCAAAGCCAGACCATAGACCTGTATTTCTTACCAAAAAGACGGTCCCAAAAGGGAGCTATAATTTTGACAATGGTTACAGACTCCCATACGTGACAACTTATTCAAAATGTTTTCTCAAATGTTTTAAATGTTTTGTATGTTCCTTCAGAGTTGAAGATAATCGACTTCCTAGTCTAAACCTCCCGCAGAACGACAGGAGATGGCAGCGGGCAGGGGTTTGAACCCGAAACCATCAAGACGACCGAACAAAAGTCCAAAGCGCATGTCGCACGACCAGTCAGCCATCCTTGAAAGTACAATTAGCAGCCTATAGGGAACCTTTAGAAATTGGGTCAAGGGTCGTGACGTGTAAGTTTGGGATAGATCAGTTATTTTGATTTAAAGCTTCATTAAATGAAACAAATTCACAATTACTTGCAGTTAAAATATATTTCGTATGGTCTATAAGAGAAGATAGTGTCCAGGAGTAGTGTTCGTTTCAATCATGTATCTAAAATGCAGTTTTAACTAAAATCAAACGTAGCTAATTCAGTACATTATCTTGAAATTTAGATGAAGCCATAAACACAAGTGTAGATTTGCAAATTTTACAGAAAAGTTCTTTATATTTATAGCCCATTTGTAAGATTCCCCCCACCCACCCGCCTCCCATGAATAAAAAATAACTGTGTTTAATAATGAAACTAAGATTTATTTCCCCATAAAAAATATATTAATCATACTGAAGTAAATTGGCGGCCAACCATTTGAGTCTGGTAACAAGTACAATTCTGCCATTGTAACCTAGCCCCTGTATCTATGTGTTGTAGGCAGACTTGATGAGGAGATTGCAAGATACTACATTTACTTATTATTGATGATTATGTTTTCAAACTAGATTTAATGCTGTTAAAAATAGGTAGTTTGTTTTCTTTTTAATTTGAAGTTCATAAACAGTAAATTAGAGTTACCTCTCAATCTATTCATTATCATCTACCTAAAGTTGGTCTCAGTTTGTTCATTTCTTTGTCTACGTGTCTACAGATACATAAAGTTGGTCTCAGTTTGTTCATTTCTTTGTCTACATGTCTACAGATACATAAAGTTGGTCTCAGTTTGTTCATTTCTTTGTCTACGTGTCTACAGATACATAAAGTTGGTCTCAGTTTGTTCATTTCTTTGTCTACGTCTACAGATACATAAAGTTGGTCTCAGTTTGTTCATTTCTTTGTCCACATGTCTACAGATATCTAAAGTTGGTCTAAGTTTGTTCATCTCTTTCTCTACATGACTACAGCTACAACAGGTTCGCCACGCCGTTCCACAAAGGGGATCGTCGAGACTGGATAAATGTGATACGGCGTTCCTCCCTCGGCATTGCAGCTGTATAGGAATATTAGGAAATTCACCGCGGTAAGCACGGTCTTTGACCGCCTATAGCTAGCGGACAGGCTTTGGACACCGTGTGTTACGTATTTGACACGATCTAACCCAGTTTAAAGCGCTATGGTCGCTGTCCTTGTTGAACCCTAATACATGACTTAGGGTGAAGAGCTCCCTGTCCTGGTCGTTGAATAAAATCCTTTCTAAAGACCAATAGCGATAACTCTATAGCTTTTTATATAGCGCTACTTTCATGCTTATAGCATGCTCAGAGCGCTTTTGGTCCAATCTCATTTGTGGACCAGTGGGGGGGAGGGGGTATCTAGGAGTTGGTTTTCCGTGCTGCCTTTAGGCGCTTAGTAAACGCAACTCTGCTCTGTCGAACCTCGAGCCCCTTTCTAGGTAGCCAAGCCAAGTTCAATCGCACTTGGCCTCTCAAACACGCTTCCCACCATTCATTCATTGAAGGTCAAGCAGGACGTAGGCTACAGACAGGCAGACCACACAAAATTAATAGTGAACTTTCCCATTTTTTTTGGGACCGCTGTAAATGAAAAGCGCTGCTATAATTTAAATTCGCTTTCAAGTTTGTTTTAAAATTTTGTACCTGCTATTAGACATGCATTGTTAGGATGAAGGTCCCAGAGGGGCCGCCTGCGAGTTTTGTTTTTCTACAATATATAGTAAGATTGGTTAGATAAGAAGCTAAAAAAAACTTATTTAATCTGTCTGTTTCTCTGTCTATCTATTTATCTATATCTATCTATCTATCTATCTATCTATCTATCTATCTATCTATCTATCTATCTATCTATCTATCTATCTATCTATCTATCTATCTATCTATCTATCTATCTATCTGTTTATATCTCAGTAGTTGTTTCTATAAAATCGTGTGTTGTTTTGTTTTGATGATTTTCTATGCACAGCTTTTTTTTCATCTCTCTCTCTCTCTCTCTCTCTCTCTCTCTCTCTCTCTCTCTCTCTCTCTCTCTCTCTCTCTCTCTCTCTCTCTACTTTGAAAATTAACGTCATTCACTTATCGAAGTGACCTTTGCCATTTTGGCGAGTTGCTTAACTGCATACCATTATAAATCTGACGCTTTCAATGCATATTTAATTAGCGAGTAAAATATCTTGTCATTGGATCTTGTAATCAATTCAATAAATTGTGACTAAAAGCTGACATTTACGAAACCTCGGGAAACTCTCCGGATACGAAACTTGCCATTAAAATTAATCCAAAGATAACGACAAGTCATCTAGCGTCTAGTTCTTGCTTAAGTGCAAACACATACATTTAAGAGATCCACAGGTCGTTCTGACCAGTATCATTTAGGCCTGCCCATGTTCTGGTCTCACGGAGCTACTGGTTTCTATGGTATCATAATTACAAATCTTCTATCAACTCACTCTGTCTGTCTGTCTGTCTGTCTGTCTGGTGAAAAGTGTGTACACGTTATTTCTCCCACACCCGTTCTCGGATCAAGCTGAAACTTCGCACAATTATTCATTGACATAGACAAGATATGAATCAATAAAAAAAAACGTAATCAATTACATAATAAATTACTGGTAATTCATTTTTTTGTTTAATTGCAACAAGGGAAACTAATCCTTCAATATTTACAAATATAGCTAAATGTGTTGGGTTTAGTCCCCTTTAATAATTGTCAACGCTATTTCTCCCTCACGCTTTGATACTTTAAAATAATTATTTATTTTATATAATAAAACGTTAATAAATAAACAAAAATACTATATTGGTCAATTAATTATTGGTAATTAATTATTTTGTTTGAAATAACTTGTTCATTAGTGGAAGATATAGTTTTAAGGACGGAATTCTTCCCCTTTAGATAAGATTTTTTATTTTATTTTATTTGTTTTTCGTTTAAGTGTACAGTTTTGTTTATTTTTGTGTTCATATTTTTAATTATTTAAAATAATATGAGCGGTTTGTCTGTTTAATTAGTTTCAGACGTACCTCCACAACTGAAGATCATTACGACCTGAAACCTAGTGCAGGACGGCGCGACGATAGTGCGAAGCGCAAGTCATAACACCTGGAATTTATCCTAACATAAGCATATCACCAAATTTTATTGCTTTCATAGTCCATTTAAAAATAGGGTCAACCTTTCTGGTACTTGAGCTGCCAAACGTGTCATCTACATTGTGTTTACAAAGCTTATATCAACTCTGTCTGTCTGTCTTGTAAAAAGTTTGTACACGTTATTTCTCCGACACCAGCCGCGGATAAAGCTGAAATTTGGCACAATTAGTTCTTCTACCTGACAACACAAGAATCAATAATAAAAAAAGCAACTAACCACTTAGTTAGTAAACTATTGGTAATAAAATAATTTTGTTCGGTATCTTGAACAAGGGAAAGAAATCGCACTTGACTGGTGTGATTGTAGAAGTTAAATTTAGTCCCCTCGAGGATTCAAGACCCCCTAAGTTAAAATTTGTTTAAAAATTAAAAAAAAAAAACATTCTTTCTCCCCCCGCCCCCTTTTTTTGCACAGCTGGTCCAGACAAGTGATAGGCTCATAGCGCATTGAGAAAGCTAAAAGTTTATCCAAAAAAAAATTGGTAAGAACTATTTCTAATAGCACAGATTTATTATGTCTAGGCTAATTATGAATATCAATGTCTGACTGATCCAGACTAATTGATACAATTACACTTAATAGTTAATATAAGCTTTGTTTATTTAAAAAGTACTCTTTTAATGTTATTCTTGTTTATAGATATCAGTGTGGAAGGCGGTGCTAGATAGTTTGGAAGCATGGGCGTAGCCAGGGGGGGTTCTTGGGAGTTCAAACCCCCCCCCCCCCAAAATGAAATCCCCCCCCTCAGAGGGGGGGATCGGAATTTAGTGACTGATTTTTTGCTTTAATTTTGTTATTTTAGGTGAGATTTTAATACTAAACCATCACTTGCCCCAGCACAACCAAGGGGGTTTTGAGTTTAAAAACCCCTACCAGGGGGGCTCGAGTTTAAAACCCCCTACCGTGGAGGGGGGTCGAGTTTAAAACCCCCTACCATGGGGGTTCGAGTTTAAAACCCCCTACCAGGGTTTTTTGCAGTTAAATCCCCCTCTTCTATAAAACAAATTTTAAAAAATGCAAACGACAATCCCCTAATTCCAAGAGCACAGTTAAGAAAGATTTTGATTTTAAACATCCCCACCAAATTTAACGATAAACCCCCTCTTCAATATAAAAAAAAAAGCAAATTACACACTCAAAATTCTATGAGCGTAGCCAAATGGGGTTTGAGTTTAAACCCCCGCCAGCGGGGTTTGAAGCTAAAAAACACATCTTCAGTGTAAGAAAAAAAGCAAATTACGCACTCAAAATGCTATGAGCGCTGCCAAAGGGGTTTTGAGTTTAAACACCCCTTCACAGGGGTTCGATGCTAAAAAAATGCCTCTTCAATATAAAAAAGCAAATTACACACTAAAATTATTTGAGCGTAGCCAATCCTATTGGGGTTTTTAGGTTTAAACCCCTTTCCTACATATGGCTTTTTTTAAAGTTTAAAACCCCTTCAGATGGTTTTGAGTTTAAAATTCCCTACAGAGTGTTTTGAGGTGGAAAACGTCTATCTTCAATATTATTCTAATGGAAACTACAGTTACTAAATTTTATTACCGTAGCTAAATGGGGTTTTGAATTAAAAAAAAACAAAAAACTCCAGAGATTTTTTAGTTTGAAACCCCCAACACATGATTTTGACGATAAAACTTCCCTTTTCGATATAAAATCTAAAGCAAACTACAGTCACTTAACTCCAAGAGCGTATTCAAGATAGGTTACACATTTCTACCAGTGGCGGGGCTCCATTAATAAAGTGCGAAATTGAAAAACACTTAACGTGGCTCAACAAAGATGGCTAAGTTATATTTTAGGAGTCAGTTATAGAGATCGGGTCTAAATCAAGGAAATCCTATGCCGAAGTAGGAGTCGACCAATTAGTAAAATTGTGATTGAGCGTCGCATGAGATTTGCGGGGCATGTTCTCCGACAAAATGAATTACGCATAAGATGACATCCTAGTATAACTTGGCGCCACACATTCATGGAGGTCCTCAGAGCAGGTGGGACGAGGCTTCAGACATTATCAGTGACGGATTTTTATGGAAACAACTAGACTGCAAATGCGCCGAACGGCGCTGGAGGCTATAAGTCAGTAAGAATAGCACATTTATTACCAGAAATGGTGCTTGGCGGCGTGGCTACGCCCCGCGATGGGGGAGCTCCTAGTGCTCCCCCAGAACCCCTTACTGGCAATGGCAGGGAATCTACAATTTTCCCACTAACTCCAGGAAGAACCTATTCTATTGCACAATAAAAGTCTTCCGAATGGTCAGAATGTAATAAAGATTTTGTACACACACACAGATAAATAATTATTTTTGTCGCGGGGGTGGGGGGTCGGTTGGGTGGGAGAAAAAAAAATCCCCCCCCCCCAACCCCCCCCCCCCGAAAAAAAATCCTGGCTACGCCCATGTTAGGAAGGCATTACTAGATAGCTTGCAAGGCTGTGCTATATAGTTTGAAATGTGGCGCTAGATTGGAAGTCGGTGTTATATAGTTTGGAAGGCGGTGCAAAAAAAGTTTGGATGGCGGTGCTAGATAGTTTGGAAGGCGGTCCTACATTGTTTGGAAGGCAGTGCAAAAAAATTTTGGAAGGCGGTGCTAGATAGTTTGGAAGGCGGTGCTAGATATTTATGATTGAAAACCTCTATTTTTCTTAATGCAGGAACTGTGGTTAATTTCTGTGGTTTAAAAGAAAGTTGCTTGGGTTATATTGTAGTACAGAATAAACCGTACTTATGTATCTAAGAAACTTACTTAAAGGAAAAAACGTAAAACCAAATCATAATGTAGCTTCAAAGATGTTATTAACATTATGATTTATATGTGAAGTAAATACTTAGCCTTGAAAAGACCGCATTCATAACAAGCGTATTTTGATTGACCAAGACTACTTCAAAACAAGAATGCTTTGGTTAACCAAGAATACTTCGCAATGTCCATATTCATAACAAAGGTACTTTGATTGGCCAAAAGCACTTCGAAATGACCTTATTTAAAACACTTTGATTGACCACATTCAAAGCAAGATTACCTCTAAATGACTATGTACGTAAGTAAGAGTACTTTGAAAGTACCAAATGCAAAGCAAGAGTACTCGGAACAAAATGCGCAGACAAATGTTGATTTGTAATGAAGATATTTATTAGTAAGAATACTTCAGAGTGACTACATTTATAAACAAGAGTACTAAAAAAGGACCACAATTATTCAATGCCCATGGCACCACACGAATTAATCAAAAAGAAATTACCAGTAGTGATAATTAATTAATTTTGCTTTATATAACAAGGAATGTAAATCTTGCAGTATTGATATCTATATCTTTATATCTATATCTATCTAACTATTCTATAGTTAAGTTATAATGTTTTGTTTGGAGTAATGCACAAATTGTAAGATACATTTCCTTACGGATAAAAAAAGATTATTATTATTATTTTATATTTATTAATGTAAGCTTTTCTCCTTTCCTCGATGTTGTCAAATACTCCAAAACTCCTGTGTTCACGTTCCCTACAGTTACTCTATGTCGAACACAACAAACCAATAGAACAAGGTGGTCAACAGAAACTGTTACACCTGAAGTGTTTCCTAAATTAATCAGCTAGGATCAATCCTAACTGGGATAAAACTTTGGTTGGACCAGCCTTAAAGTCTTGACGATATTCAAACCTTATGACCATGCAATTATTTGTAGTTAATAAAACAACAAATAGTCACAATTATCCTCAGGTCTCATGTTTCATGTGGTGCCTGTTAACTACCCTTATGGTTGTACATGGGCAGACGTGATAGAGATGATTGACACGATGCCCAGTAAAGCGAGAAACATCAAAGTATTGAACTAAGCGAGACGACGCATGACATAAAACACAAATCGTGACGTAATACACAAATACGCCCCTCGGATTGAGAGAAAGAAGGCCGAGTGTTTAATTCAATAAATTATTTCCATAACTTGCTGCCCGGGATTCCAGACTTGTCGGCCATGTTTAAGTACCGGCCTGCCGCCCCACGATCTAGAGCAAGAGGACAAATGGGCTTTTGAGGAGGAATTTATTTACAGCTTAGCGCTCATTTTCAAGTGACTCATCTTGTTAGAGGTGACCTTCTCCAAACTTGTCGTCTGCCACTAGTGAGCACTTTGGATTTTATCTTCGTTCTCTCTCTCTTCTTTTTTTTTCTTTTTTGTCTCTCTTTTTTTTCAGCCTCTGTCACTCTGTCACTCTGTCACTCTGTCACTCTCTCTGCATCTCTGTTTCTTTTTTTTTTTTTAATCACACTTTCTTTTTCTCTCATTTCACTTTTGTCTCTTTTTATCTTCTACTACTCATTCCTCTTTCTGCTTTTCTTTTCTCTTGCTTTGCAGTGACAAACTTTTCTTACTGTTCATCTCTTGTACTAGATCTAAGAGATTGTTCGATTCTGTTTTATAAGTTGAAATTGGTGCTCTCCTGGATCACTAAACATTTTATAAATCTAACATTTAGGAGCAGGAGAGTTGCTGTCACAGTGCCTCTTTGCGTAGCATTTGACATTTGGCATAAATAAATTAACTGAGTTGAGTATAATTAGGAGAAACAAATGTTTCGGGGAAACATTCAAGATAAATAAATAAATACATAGACAGGCAGACAGACATATATATATGTATATATATTTATATATATATATATGTATATATATATATATATATATATATATATATATATGTATATATATATAGATATATATATATATATATATATATAGATAAATAGATAGATAGATAGATAGATAGATAGATAGATAGATAGATAGATAGATTGATAGATAGATAGATAGATAGATAGATAGATAGATAGATAGATAGATAGATAGATAGATAGATAGATAGATAGATAGGTAGGTAGATAGATAGATAGATAGATAGATAGATAGATAGATAGATAGATTGATAGATTGATAGAGAGATAGATAGATAGATAGATAGATAGATAGATAGATAGATAGATAGATAGATAGATAGATAGATTGATAGATAGATAGATTGATAGATAGATAGATAGATAGATAGATAGATAGATAGATAGATAGATTGATAGATTGATAGATTGATAGATAGATAGATTTGACTAATGTCTCAGACTTGCTCACACTCAAGACAAGCTAATACCATCAGATGAAGATGTAGTGGAGAACTCATCAAGGTTCAGAGTCTGGCTTGAGCCAACGGTTGCTGAAGAATGTCCGTCTCTCTTACAGTTGGTCACTACGTTCAACAGCTGTTTGCTTTTTTAAAGTGTAGTATCCTCCTCCTCCCCTACACTCACACACTTTCACACACACTCTTACACAAGCAACGTGACTCTTTGGTTCGTTAAAACATAGGCTGCGACTAGATCAGCCCGCCAACAATGGAGCCCATAGATCGCAAGTGGCTTGCTGAAGTCCCTGTAATTAATTAGTTAAGACGTCTATTAGCCTTGCTGATCACCTGACACGGGGAGAACGTCTTACAAGAAGATTCAGTGAAGAGTTTGGAAAGTCGCAAGTACACTATCACTAAGTCTTCAGATATAAAAGAAGTCTCTCTGTAGGGAATGTCTCATGGATTGAAACAATGTTAACTAAGTTCCTCTCCACACACTTTTCCAGAAAGAGCTCTAGTCTGAGACCAGGAAAACATGTGGGATACATCACGTGACTTTAATGAACTTAATTTCTGTTTGTGAATGTATTTTTGTATGTGACTATCAGTATTAAACATTGGCTTCTGTTTTCTTATTCTCTGATTTCTCTTTTCTTTAATAAAGAGGTGACAAGAAATAGCGGATGTCATAAAATAAAACTAAAACAAGCAAAATATAAGAAACTAGTCGACCTGTGGCATAGCATACTCCGCTACTTTGCAGAGCCGGCCTTAGGCCAATGCAACCTATGTGACCGCAGTGGGCCCCGCACTTTCATAGGACCCACGATAATTCTAGGTGTATAAATTATTAAATTAAACCATTGTATAACTTATAAAATCTGAAATTGTAAAATATACGAAAACGTTCTGGAAATATCCGGATATTATTAAAATCTTTATAAAACCCATACAAATCTCCTTAAATAAATAGAAAAAAAAATTCATTTTGGGGTGTCATTCAATATGGAAAATGCCAAACCTACGCGCGGTAAAAAAAAAAACGGCAATATCCCGTAATTTTGGACTGTTTAAATAAGCTTCTTGCACCTCAAACTAATGAAAAATTACTTTAGTTCAACAATTCTCGTAGATAGATTGAAACATTTGGTAATTCTTGCTATTGAGCGTGATCTATGTAGGGAATATAATTTTCATGATATACTGTATGACTTCGCTACACGCGAGGCTCTTAAAGTAATTCTGTACGTAGTAAAGAATGAATAAAATGCAAAGACGAATGTATTTTCTAATATAAACTCTTTAATTTTCACTTATTATCCGTATCGCTACCCAAACTGGGCCCCGCGAATTCCTTTTCGCATAGGGCCTCACAATGTTAAAGTCCGTGTAAATAAATACTAGATTACTTGTTTTATATATTTTATATACTATAAAGTAGAAAGTAAGGCGTATGTATGTATGTATGTATGTATGTGACGAATATAAATTAAAACCGTTTGACCAATCTTGATAAAACTTGGCAGGAATGTTCCTTGAGTACTAACTTAGACCGTAGTGTATATATTGTAGCCGTAAAACAAACTAAATACCCTTAAAAAAATTAAAGTTGTCTGACTCTATTAAAGCTATAGTATTTATGGATCTAGGCCATGTTTACAATGTTGACATGAGAAAAGATTGAAAGGATTTAGATCTAGATCTAATTTTAAGAAATATACTTTGCGCAGATAGTTTTTTACTTTGACACATGATAATATATAAGAAGGTACAATGATTTCATTATATAGCAAAATTAACCTTCAAATTTGTGTTTCAAAACCATTTTTTTAACATAAATTAGTTCCTTTTATCTGTGACTACAGATCTCCAGAAGAATAACAAAACAGAACAATACCGTAATGTTACACATCTTTCTATCCCTAGATCTAAAACTCTAATTTAACTTTAAGATGATAAAACTTCTCTTCGCACAGATAGTTTTATACTTTAACACATGAACATACTAATTATAGTCAACTCATTTCATTTTGATCAAATTAAAAATCAAATTTGGTTTTCTAAAGCATTTTTAAGAGACTACATTCGTTAACAAAAGCTGCGAAGCCGAGTTGAGATACGCCTTTATTCATTCATGAATCGTGTACTAAAAATTATTTCGTTTAATTGTTTATTTTATAATCCCATTCATTTAACAAAGCTATCGCTCTTTTCGTTTATAAAAGATATGAATGTATCGGCTTAGGAAAAAACCATTTTCGCAAAACTAATTTTATTTTCGTAGCGAAAGAGAAAAAACTTGAAAGGTTAACATACTTCTAAATCCAATCCACTAGATTAATAAACACAAACAGACCCGCAGGCCGCGGGTAATGTCAGGATAGTATATATATATATATATATATATATATATATATATATATATATATATATATATATATATATATATATATATATATATATATATATTTAACCCACATCGTAAGATATGCCGCTATTTTGCATGGCCGACCATAGGCCACTGCAACCTATGCGACCGCAGTGAGCCTTACACTTTCATAGGACCCGCGCTAATTCTAGGTGTAAATTATTAAATTTAACCATTTTATAACTTATAACAGATTTCCCGAGGCCGCCTGATTCACCAGGAGCTCCTGGAAATCTCCTGAAATTGCAAAATACATGAAAAAGTCATGGAAATCTCCGGAAATTATTAAAAATCTTTTAAAAAGTCATACAAATCTCATGAAATATATAGACAAAAATTGTCATTTTGAGGTTTCATTCAATATGGTAAACGCCAATCCTACTCGCGATAAATAAACACGGCATTATACATTAGCCGTAATTGTGTTAAATGGGCAAAGACGAATGTATTTTCTAATAAAAACTTCTTAAATTTCTCTTACTATCCGTATCCTTACCCAAATTTAGCCCCGCGAAATCCGTTTCGCATTGGACCCCAAAGTGGTTGAGTCCTGCCTTGCTTTTTAGTGACGGGTGAATACAGAGTAGATTACTTGTTCTTCCCCCCCCCTCTTTTTTCGCCGCTACTTGAGGTAGAAATGAAAAAAGAGCGATCTTTCTTGGTCACATGGTTCGGCCCTGCTATTAAGTGACGGGTAAATACTACTTGTTCTCCCCCACCCCCTCTTTTTTTTCCTGGCGTAACTCTAGTTCGTCAGACTTGCAGAAATAAAAGAGTGATCTTTCCTATACTTCTTGCTTGCGTGTCCAAACTCTTGAGCCATGAAGAGCATTATATCTATAGATAATTAAAAAAGAACAAAGCCATATAAGGGAAAAAACGGCACATTTACAGCCATATAGGTCAATATTGTAAGATTTATTCCCCTTTTCTACCTCAAACAAAATTAATTTTTATCGCTAATTAATTAACTTGTTAATTTTGTGATCGATTTGTGTTAATATAAAAAGTTTCAACTTTATCTAATACTGGACAGTTAGAGAAATATTTTTACCAGACAGACAGACACAGCAAATCAATTTGACATCAGCTTTGTAAGAATAGCATTTTGTTTTCTATAAAGTATAATGTCCGCTGTCAACCATTATATAGGCCTAATTTAACAGATTACAAAATACTTATCTAATAACGCAATTCAATATCGTAGTGGATATTGTCAATAAAAATCTTGCTTAAATAAATAAAAATATTTCAAAAATTATTGTCTTAATTCCCTACCAAACACAAAAACACAAGCTAAACACATACACACAAACACACACACAGAGTAAATACCTACCGACAAATTTATTAGTCAATAAAAGTTAGGACAACATGAAGTAACAAAAAATCTAAAAAGGAAATATTATTTCAAAAGTTGAGGTTGCACTTACTAATTCCTCTACACCAGTGTTTCCCAAACTTTTTCCTTAACGGAACACTTCGCATATTTTGACCATTTAGCGGAACACTTTGCCTTTTTTTTAAAGAGAGATTAATTCACGTGTTGGCTTATTAGTTAATTATTCAAGCAGTTCGATGAACACCTATTAAGACCTCGCGGAACACTAGGGTTCCGATGAACACAGTTTGGGAAACACTGGTCTATAACATTTGCAAGTTTGAGCAGAAGATTTAGACGGGCTTAAGTCTTCGAGAAAAATGAGCTAATTGTTTTGTGTTATAATTTAAAGGATCTAACCGAAGCTCTTATGAAGTTGAAAACTACGCTGAGACAAACTGGTCTCAAATATCCCCAGTTTAGCTGTTTGCGTAAGCGCTGGAATTCAATGTGAACATGCTACTGAACGGACTAAGTGCCAGAAAAACAAATTTGACGCTTTAATTTGGCGAAGTTTGAAGACAATGTAATGATTAAATAATTGGCAATTAAAGGCGAAACTTTGTCCAGGAAGTCAACGAAAAGCTGGCGTTCAAAGAAAAACAAAAGCTAGATTTCGAAATGCCTTTAAATCAGCTAAATCTACAGAGAAAGGGGAAAGTCCAATGGAAAATGAAATTTTTACCCACGATTCTCTTTCCTTTTCTTCCTTGCCAAAGACTTCACATATTTTATTTTAATTAATTATTCTCTAGGGCATTTTTTTAAACCAAGGGAGGCAAGAAATGGAACCTTACTGGTGTGCTAATCTGGTGGTATCTACATTCATCTAATTCATGTTTTTTTTTTCTACTTGTTCTAAAAGCCCCCCTCCCAGTCAAAGTTTTCTGGCGGGAATTTTATATATGATAACTCATGGGCGTATCATGTGGTGGGGCGAGGGTGGAAGGGGGGAATTTTATGCCTTTTTTTTTTTGCTTTAATTTTGTTCATTGTAGATGAGATTTTTTATTATATATATATTATATTAAACCACCACTTTCCCCAGCGCAGCCGGGGGGGGGGGGATTTGAGTTTAAAATCCCCCTCAAAGGGGTTTCGAGTTAAAACCTCTTCTTCAATAAAGCAAAAATAAAGCAAATGACAGTCACAAAATTTTATTTGAGTAGCCAAGGTTTGTTTTGAGATTCATCCCCCTCCATAGGGTTTAAAACCTACTCTTCATTATAAAACTAAAGCAAACAACAATTCTATGAGCCTAGTCAGAAAAGGTTTTGAGGTTAAAACAAACCTCTTCAATATAAAATTTAAATGAACAACAATCACCAAATTCTATGGAATGAGCAACAGTTGGTTTTGACAATAAAAATCCCGTTTTTAATAAATAACCTAAAGCAAACTACAGCCACCAAATTCCATGAGCATAGCCAAGAGGGGTTTGGTGGTTAACCCCCCCCCCCCCACACACACACAGACAAAGAAAAAACTAAAGCAAAACTACAGTTACCAATTTCTACCAGTCGCTGGGCTCCATTAATAATAAGAATTGCACAATGGTTTTTGAACTAAATTTTTTAAATTAAAAAATAGCAGGATAATGCAATGTGGATACCTCAGAAAAAGCATTTTGTTAGTTTTAAATAACGGAAATAATGCTTGGCTCCAAAAAGAACCTAACTAAGGTGCAAAAAACGTAGGAAAGAATATAGGTTCAAGTGTAATGAAGATTAATTACGCACACGCATACACATATAAACAGACATACTTTTAAAGACGTCTTCGATTCCAAAGATTTAGGATGAGTGCAGTAGTTCACATTACTATGCAGACCCAGTTACGACTTACATATTATATATATATAACCCCCCCCCCCTGAAAAAAAAATCCTGGCTACGCCCATGTGACAACTACCAGACTGTGTTTGTTTGAGTTTTAACTTGAAAATATTTTTTATGAACTAAAAATGAAGTGAAAGATGTTTTCAAGATTAGTTTGAAGTTGAAACTCTAAAACGGACTTTTTGTCCAAGTTAATCTTCAGTTGTTTTTATTTTTATTTTTTTTAATATCTGTTCTCTAATTATTTTCTCACTTTTTTTCTTATTAAGTTACTTTTAGAAATTGATGATAAATCCTATTCATTTTTCCCCCAATACAACCAAAACACCCGCTCTCCATCTCCAAACACGCAAACAAAAAACTAAGCGACCTTCCAAACTTTTTTTTCTGACAAGATAAAAAAAAACAACAACTTCAAAAAGTAATCTCGCAGTTTCTCTAGGGAAAAGAGACCATTTGTTTAGCAACGAGTTAAAATAGAACGAACCTTTTTATACATTCAGAATAGTGAAACTATTCTCTGATACAATGAGGAAACTGTGTGGTTAATATTTTTTGGTAACCGTTAGACCAGAAGACTTGCATTCGCAACCCAAATTGTCTCCAAAAGAACAAAAGTTACCTCCAAACAATTTAAAAAGAAATACATTCTGGTTCACTGTAAAAAGTTGGAATAAGGTTCCTGATGTTAAGTCACATAATGTTTGAATGCCATCCGAGGTAACATTACTTTGATATTGTTAAATAACTTCTATTTTCAACCTTTTGAAGTGAACGCGCCGTGTGAATCCGAAGAATCGTCACTGTGCAATTATATTGTAAATTTGAAACTAATTTAGTGTAACGATGATTCCAGACTCGAAACAAACAACAGAAACTAGTAGACCTATGTAGATAGCTGCATGTATGCAATGCTTTTTTTGTGACGGTACGCACCGGTATGGCGTACCGGCACCTTTTTCTATGTAAGGACAATAGTATTACTTTTCTTAAAATATAACGTATATTATAATGGTATTGGTTGTTAAAAGTAGAGCAATCCATCACTGAGTACCGGCATCTAATTTTTTGTTTTACAAGAAAGCACTGCATGTATGTATTAAATAACATGTATGTATTATATAATAATAATGACAATAATAATAATAATAATGATGACAATAATTATAATGATAATAATAATCTTTAATAAAATAAATAAACTGAACAAACCACACACACACAAAGACGCATTTTAAATGTTTTATACAATCACCGTGAAGGAGTTATCCTCCTTAGATCCAGCAGAATATTAAAATACATTTGATTAGCTGGTGTAAAAAATAATATAATCTCTTTTTTTTTTTTGGTAAATTGTCTGTCTCTCTCTTTCTCTTTATCTCTCTCTCTCTCTCTCTCTCTATCTCTCTCTATATATTTCTCTCTATTTCTCTCTCTCTATCTATATATTTCTCTGTCTCTGTCTCTCTCTCTCTGGTTGTCAGGATCAAGTAGCAGAGATATTTAATAGGGCAATCTAAATGACTGTATTGATAAGTTAATTGTACTTTTCCATTGCTATCAATGAAATGACATGGGACTATGTTGTTTTCGGACAGTCTGACGTAATCACTGCAGAGAATAAAAAGCGCTGGACACGAGAAGCAATCAAACAGATTCAAAAGTCATTAAACTGAAACCTGGACATCCCAGACAGACTGAAATCTTTTTGACATGCTTATCTTATCTTGTATATAACAGACGTTTCTTTAAAAAAGAAAGATAATTACGTCCTACCCATTTCATGTGGTAATCTTATCGTGCATGTTAATCAATAACTTAAACTCTGCTAAGTCGTTGGTTTTCCTAGCTGATTCAGGCAACCCATTCCATTTTTTATGGCACTGCAAATTTGTTATAGCATATGGAATAAGAAATGTGCATCTGAGTATTTCATTAGTTTTTGTTTTTCTATTTGTAAATTATGGTTTAGTGTTTTATGTATTTTAGCAGTCCAGAATTGACAACTCAAGGATGTGCAAATGATTTACTTAAACCGCTTGGCTGTTGTTAGGCGCTTCTGCGCTGTGTCTTATGCAGATAAGTCAAACGGAGGTAACTCTCAAATAACGAAATCCAATAACACAGGTGAAAGGACAACAATATGTGTTGGTCGACGCTGGTAGTGAATGTCGAACAAGAAGTTTAATAACGGAACCGTCGAATGTCGTCAGGCTAAATCGTTGATAAAAACTGCCTCTGTCTACAGCCGTCAAAAGTAGTCTGTTTACATTTCTCTATTCTTCCTCCTTGTCTTGTTTTTGAAAGTGGTCATTGTCTCGAAGTCAAAACTTTCCCTTTCTATGAACCAAATAACTAATTCCTAATCGTGCCATAACACTATCAAGGGGGCGAAAGTTAGACTCTAGACCAGGAAATTTGTATTGAGATTTGGCTCCAGCTAAATTGTGCTAGGAGAGTATCTAGAGAAGACACGTAGACCTTCTCCAAGGGACTTCCTCCACATGCCATGTCTACGAAAGAGGAAGGCTAAGAGAGTATGGGATTGCTAGGCCTATAGCATCAAATAAACTCACTATACAAAGGTAAACAAGTTTACAAAGACAGTTTGTGTGGAAACACAAACTCAAAATCGGCCCCCGAAGTGGTTCACCCAGACAGGTAAAAAGGCAGGTTTCAATGTTTTCAGATAGAATATCAGAATGAAATTCTATGAAAGGCAAATGACACAGAAAAATGGAGAAAGAAGGTTGATAGATCTTGTGTGGTGCCCCAACGGTCCAGCAGAACATGGGATAGGTGAAAGTGAATGTGAAGTTAGATGTGTACCTGGCCTAACTGATGTCATATAATGAGTATCTAATTGATCTAATTGTTTTGTAAAGGGTCATTCAAAGCCTCAAGATAACAAAAATTTCCGTAAAAAAAAATTCCTTTCGTTATGAGATTGACGATGCCGTTGATATTCCGCAGTTCACACGATTATATGAAAAACTACTTATTAATTTTTGTTTTACATTATCTTCCACTTGTATGCTTATTAAATATATTTTTTTCTCTTTAAAAAAAAAAAGTAAACTTTTTTTGTGAATGTAGTAGTTAGTATGACAGAACTTACCTAACTTAGCGATACTTTTGTAGGAAAAAAAATTTTGGACACAAGATCTAAAATCGTTTGCATATGTATGTAATGGGGTAAATAGCCTCCCGTGTTAGTTACTATTAATAGTGAATAGGTGTAAAAATGCTATATTTTTATGAAAAACTGTCTGCATAGTTGATTTTAAAAATTAAATTTTTCGCTTTCAGAAAAGAAATAATTAGCCATTGCATCAGAACTTTGAATGGTCTAAATATCTTTTCTAGTTTACGAGATCTAAACGGGAGGGACGGACGGACGGACAGACAGACCACACAAAACTAATTGCTATTGCTCTTTCGGAGGCCGCTAATAAAAAAAAAAAAATCATCTAGGCGCTTTTATTGTATCTCCAGACATTAGAAATAAATTTTAAAAATAAAAAAGTAAAGTACCCCAGACCATGCAATCATTGGGTTACATGATATAAAGCTCATCTGTTTCTGTAGCCCACGGTTAACAAGGGTGTCAAGTGGCCAGCATAACGAACAACAGCCTTTACGTTCCCCAACTGTCAGATACCCATTAGAGTCGGGAGGACTTAAAAATCTCGAAATTCAGAATTCCAGAATTCCTTGTTAAATTATAAGAAAATATTTATAAACGATTGTAAATGTAATATCGAGTTTTTCTTTACATATCACTTTATTTCCCTAAAAAAAAAAAAAAAACTACATGGATGATAAATCAGGTTTTTCTATATTTTAAATAAGTTCAATAAACTATCACGCGATAGAGTTAAACAAACTTAATACATGAGCACACGCATGTCTCTGTCAACTCGAGTCCATTTTGAATGTCTGGTTGGTTAGCGTAACAAGACAAATGATTTACAAAGTCTACATGTCGTCTGCGGAGCACAGTCTGATGAAACGTTTAATAAGGTTTGTTTTTTTGTTTTAATCACCGTATTTTTTCCTTCTGTATGTCCGCCTGTATGTCGGCTGTCAATTTTAAAGCTCTTAAACTAAAAGCGTTATCGAGAATGTAATTTCTCCATTACATGTAGCCAGCTAGAAGTTGATTTAACAGCTTCTTTGGTCTTTTCAGACTCTTAATACTTCGAATTACTAAAGCGTATTGTATGCACACACGTGTAAACCTTTCTTAATACAAAGTGAGACGCGCATTTCAAGTTATGCATATATTTTATTGTACATAATACATCAGACATCATTCTAGTATAGCGGGGTCTGTTGGTCATTGTGCTAGTCACATGACCTTCTTTTCAACCTTTGACAATAGAAACAGATGAGTTTTTATCACCTGCCTTATAGATTGAAATGTCTGGGGAAAAAATACCTTTTTAAATAACGCCAGCATAAATGCAATTTCGCTTTTGGCCTGCTCAACAAAGATCTAAAGGATATTTATAGATTTGTAAAATACATTCGAGAAAGATTCTCGTTCTTTTATAAAAAGTTGGTTATTACTAAAATTCGGTCACTATATGGTCATGTCATGGTCAATGCTGTCAATGCAACTTAGTTTTGAGATTCTTTTTGATGTATTGTATCAGTTCGGCTGACCTGCAAGGACTACCTTTAAATTTTTTAAAGCAAAAATACTTTTGCTACTTTTTTTTCATTACAAAACACACACAAATATTTTCTCTCTTATGTTGATTGCTTTTGCTCCTAAAGGTTGAGCTACTTCTGTCTTTGTGCTAGTACATTGCTGTACAAATACAATGACCATCTTACTGGACTTAGTTGTGTGTTTATTTTCTTTTACTTCTTTCCGATGTTCCTTTAGATTAGAAAAATTAATCCATCTTAGCCCGTGGGACGGCGACGGTCAGCTGCGGGCAGGGTTCTAGCCCGGGACGATCGAGACCATCGAACGACAGTCCAGAGCGCACACCACACGACTAGACAGCCATCTTAGGAAGCTAGAGTCTTTAGCTTGAGAGGAACTTGTAGTTAAATATTACAATAGAATGACTGCTTGGTTCTGTGCTATGCACACTGCACTGTCGTTTGATGGTCTTTACAATGTTCATGAGTAACGACAGTCCTTTCCGCTTGCATCCTCTGCCCTCCTGCTGGAGGATAGGACGCAATCCATTTCATTTCTTAAAGAATTCCCGCAACGAAGAAAATAGTTTTGAAATTCATTCTAATCGGTTGTTTACATTTCAAAATTATGTGCCGCTTTTAAAAGATAGGAAAGGTTTAAGGATGGAACACAAAAGAAATGGAAGGGAAGGATTCAAAATAATTTTTAAATTTAAATGTTTCTACGTCAAGCTTTTATTTCTAATCTCTACACTTTTAATTATGTTGGGGTAAGTTTTCATATAAATATTTAAAAAAACGAGTTTTTATGGCGCGATATTGACAACATAGATTGCGACAATTACGCACAATAATAGTTTAAAAAATCAAAGCCTCTTACTTTAATCGTAGGACTTTATTCCAGAGATTAGTTTTAATCTTCAGGTATCTCTTCGCTTGCCAGAATGAGTTTCTTCAAGTTTTAGTTTCTCAGTCGTATAGCTCTCATACAACAAAAAAAAAAACAATTTCCAAATACAGTGTTTGAAAAACCGTTGTTGAATGTCTTGAAATGTAGAAAAAGCTGGTTAAAAAAATAATTCGAGTTGACGACCAAAATGTTTTAGAAAATCCTTCCTTTGGTTTGGTATTGCCAGAAAGGTTTGACTACTACAAGTTCTATGTTACCCTGAGTGTTTGGCCAGCCCTAATCAAAACCCAATGGAGACTGAAGCTCCTTTCTTAAATGAGGCGAATCTATTGTTGGGCGTTTGGGTGGCGGAGGACGTTGCCACGGTGGCAGGGAGCTAGGAAGGGGCTTCTCATGGAGGGGGGAGGAGGGGGGAATTGTTTTCAAGAGACTTACAAAAGAGGATCATACATTATTTTATTTTGCGAAGTTTTTTTTCTTCTTCTTTTTGGCGCGAACACGTGGTGACAGGGCGGTAGTGTGGGCTTCTGCTGGTGGTACAAGCGTGAGGTGCCGTCGCGTGCACGCGCTCAGCTAGCTAACAAGGAAAGCGATGAGGTGAATGGGGGCCCGGTGAATGATTGCGCTGCCGAGAGAGTGTGAGTAAAGATAGAGGCGTGGAGGGGTGATGTGACTAAAAAGAGGGAGTTAAAGTCATGTGCAGGAGGAGGAGGGGGGATTAGAAGGAGGGCCGTGAAGTCTGTCATTCGCTGCTAACATTCGATGTGATACGACTTGGCAAGTGTGAATGCTGGACAGCTTCTCTATGGCCTTGTTGTGACAAGTGAATGGTTTTATTCCAAACTCACGTCAGAGTTATAGCGCGTTTGATTCTTTGACACCAATGCTTGTCTCCCTTAAGTGAACTCTTCTCTTTACCTTCAGCATGACTTCAACCTTCCACTGCTACCGAGGGGAGGCGCATGTGTCACGAGGAGATGTAACGCACGATCAGTTACCGGGTTGAACAGGGGCGACCTTAGAAGTGCGCGGGGCCCTGGGCGAGCATCATGTGCGGGACTCTTATCCGTGAGGGTAGACTATATATATCTATATACACCGTAAACTCCTCACTCTAACGGGCTCATAGATCTCAAACGCTGTAACAATAACAATACAGTCGGTCCTCCTCTAGGCTGTGGACTTTATTTTTGCTACAAAACATAAAACATGGCGTAGCTACATTAAGTAAGTACATTATATACTGCATTGTAATTGTTCTGAATTAACAGAAGCAAATAAAAAGGAAAACACTCGGGCACTACCCACTATTATGTCTCCTCACTCTGGAAATTGAAGCTAGTTGGACGTTCTATAAGAACTAAGTGTGCTATAAGAGCTACAGTGGTCCCTACACTTTCGCAGACTCAACTTTTGGGAAGGGCTGTACCACGGGTTTTCAAAATTAATTTTTAAAAAATATACTTCCGCGTTTTGTTTTTTTTTTCAACGCGGTGACACGCGTTTTCCCACGGCCGCATGATGTCTATGCACAGTAGCCTATTGGGAGAAAAAAATAACTTAATTTGTCATCGCCGAACTTTCTGGAAGCTGATTGATCGATTTAACTGTACAATCAAGTGGTTAAATATAGGCTAGGTTACAGTACTAAATAAAGAATCCTTCTCGTACACCCTCAACCTTTTTTTCCATTGCAGACTAAATTAACAATAAAACACTCGGAAAAATGTCAGTTGTTAAGAGTAACAAAAAAACTAAAACAAATGAATTCCACTTATCTTATTCATGGCAAACCAGTAACACAGACTAAAAACGCAAAATACCTAGGTGTTAAAATAAATGAAAAACTGTCATGGAATCCACATATTGATGAAACTATTTAAAAAATCAAATAAAGCATTAGGTTTTATTAAAAGAAAAATCCATAATCTATAAATTAAGTTTTTAAATGGAACAGCATATAAAAGTTGTTGATAAAATGGGAAATGGTTATCTAGAGGTTTTAAGTGTTTGGGGATGTTCTGCGATACTGTTTATATTCGAAAATACTGTACGTATACGTAATTAAATACCGCAAAAATCTGACCTTCGCGTGCGGTCTTAGAACGTATCACCAGCGAATGTCAAGAAAACACTCTGGGTAGATTTGTTTAATCATTTTTATTTATTAATTTTCATTTTAAAAAAAAATCAATTTTTCAAATTCAAAAGTTGCATTTATGTTACTACAAATGTTATAAATGACTTTCAAAAACAATTTTTATACTTCAACCAGTTCAGACTTGATCCCTACGCATTTTCATACTTCAACCAGTTCAAACTTGATCACTACGCATTTTCATACTTCAACCAGTTCAAACTTGATCACTACGCATTTTCATACTTCAACCAGTTCAAACTTGATCACTACGCATTTTCATACTTCAACCAGTTCAAACTTGATCGCTACGCATTTTCATAATAAAATCCGTTAGGACGTCGATGTTTAAATACGAAATAAACGATTTGGATTGGCTGGTTCCACCTAGGTGTTTTTATTGTGGACTGTCAAACGATAAAAGCCTCTAAGAATCGGTGGGTCATAAGATGCAGTCTTTACCAAAACTGACCAGTATTTCGAAATAAAAATGTATGTTAAGAGCATACATGGTATTTGGTATCATATTTATATATGTCATATTTATGACAACTGATTCGGTTTTCGAAGTTCGCGGGGCCCCCGTCAGGCGCGGGGCCTGGGGCGGTTACCCCGCTTGCCGCTACTGGGTTGAACATCCATTGAGTGTTGCTCTTACTCAAGACAAAGTTGTCATGATCTTTAAATCTCAGCCAGTGAAGTTGGTGCCCCCCCCCCCCCCCAACTGAAATAGACAAAAAAGCATCGAATAAATAAAAGTACAAAGTTTTGTTAAAACATTTTGTAATCCAACAAAAACATTGAGCACAAGCTTAGCTATTGTTTCTCTAAAAAATTGTTTTGAGTCCTGTCCGAGGCCCCTACCCATCGGAGGCGCTAGAGGGCTGCATAGTTTGCCTACCCGATCCAACTTGGATTTTCTTCATATTCCTATTCCTCAAAAATCTTGAAAAAATCGCCAATACTGATGCCTATCGCCTTTGATGACCTCCTTTGTGGAACGTAGCGGTAGACTTGTTGGACTGCATGGTCTTTGTCCATCCTCATCCCCGAGCGAGATAAAACAAAAGCTCGTCCAGGATAATACCACAAAGGCCTGGTTAACACGCCATTGGTATATCTAGTTCTTCTGCTAGATCTTTCCACGGCCTGGTTAACTAACGTCATTGGCCTATCTAGTTCTACTACTAGATGTTTCCACGGAGGCCCGGTTAACTACACGCCATTGGCCTATCTAGGTTCTATTACTAGATGTTTCCACGGAGGCCTGGTTAACTACACACCATTGGCCTATCTAGGTTATACTACTAGATGTTTCCACGGAGGCCTGGTTAACTAGCGTCATTGGTCTATCTAGTTCTACTACTAGATGTTTCCACGGAGGCCCGGTTAACTATACGCCATTAGCCTATCTAGGTTTTATTACTAGATGTTTCCACGGAGGCCTGGTTAACTACACACCATTGGCCTATCTAGGTTATACTACTAGATGTTTCCACGGAGGCCTGGTTAACTAACGTCATTGGCCTATCTAGTTCTACTACTAGATGTTTACACGCCATTTGCCTATCTAGTTTTACTACTAGATGTTTCCACGGAGGCCCGGTTAACTACACGCCATTGGCCTATCTAGGTTCTATTACTAGATGTTTCCACGGAGGCCCGGTTAACTAACGTCATTGGTCTATCTAGTTCTACTACTAGATGTTTCCACGGAGGCCCGGTTAACTATACGCCATTAGCCTATCTAGTTTTACTACTAGATGTTTGGACGGATGCCCGGTTAACTACACGCCATTAGCCTATCTAGTTCTTCTACTAGATGTTTTTACGGAGGCCCGGTTAACTACACGCCATTAGCCTATCTAGTTTTACTACTAGATGTTTCCACGGAGAGCCGGCTAACTACACGCCATTAGCCTATCTAGGTTCTATTACTAGATGTTTCCACGGAGGCTTGGTTAACTACACACCATTGGCCTATCTAGGTTATACTACTAGATGTTTCCACGGAGGCCTGGTTAACTAACGTCATTGGCCTATCTAGTTCTACTACTAGATGTTTACACGGCCCGGTTAACTAACGCCATTGGACTATCTAGTTCTACTACTTGATATTTCCACGGAGGCCTGGTTAACTAACGTCATTGGCATATCTAGTTCTACTAATAGATGTTTCCACGTTCACCGACTATTCTGGGGACTGATTTGTTGGTGAACGAATTGTCGAGTCCCCAATCGCACTACATGTGAAACGCAACATTCCTAAAGAATGTGGTTCATAGTTTCTTCGTCCTCGATGCAGTGGTGACACCTAGTGGCGTAATGCTCCCAAAACCGTCCGTAGTAAACACTGATTAGGCAGTGACAGACTCGAGCTACCAACGTCCTGTGAAGTTGCCACCAAACCACACAATGGACGGGCAGCCACTGGATAAAACTATGTATACCTTTCTGTTAAAGACATTTTACGACCGGGTTAACTGCTGTCACTAGCCTATCTACTTTTCCACGGAGGCGCCATGGGAGCTGGTATCCTCCGATTACAATAGCAGAAATACCCTTTCATAATTTCCCCCCCCCCCCCCCCCTCTCTCCTGAAACAGGTAAATTGATAAAAGCACATTTCTTATTTCATATGTGCAAAGATCACATTCATTTATGTCATCTTTCTTCCCAATCACCATTTCAGTATGGAGCAAGTTGCCTGAATCAGACAAGAAAACCAATGAATAAGTAAATTTGGTCTCTGATTAACATGCATGACCATGCTATATGCAACCATATGTCTGTCAATTACTAAATTATAAGATTTGATAAGAGACCTAGCTTTAACATTTAGTTCAATAATAATAGACATATTGAAATGACCTAAACAGAATTCAGTTCAACAGGATTTAAAGACGTCGAAACGAGCGATTGATTGGGACAGAGATTAATGATTCCCGAGACTTGAATGATAGAATTATAGATTGACACTGTAGAGCGTCAATAGTGATTAGATGAAGTAACAGAATGTCGTGTATCTCTCTACTTCTCTTTATCTCGCCCCTTCCCCCTTTTTTCTGCTCCTTCTCTCTCTCCCTGTCTCTCTCTCTCTCTCTCTCTCTCTGTTTCACTCTGCCGCACTCTGTCTCTCTTCATTCTGCCGTAGGTATATATATAGACAGTCTTTGATATATCCTTCTCCTTCTCTTCTCTTCACATTCACTTCTGCATGTTTCTCTTTCTCCTTCTCTTCTCTCTTTCTCCTTCTCTTCTCTCTTTCTCCTTCTCTTCTCTCTTTCTCCTTCTCTTCTCTCTTTCTCCTTCTCTTCTCTCTTTCTCCTTCTCTTCTCTCTTTCTCCTTCTCTTCTCTCTTTCTCCTTCTCTTCTTTTTTCAATCTCTTTATGCTCTTTTTCTAAAGCTGATTTTTTTTTCTCTTTCTCTTTCAGTTTTTCTTTTTTTTTTAATGTTTGCCACTCATTTTCTCTCTCTCACACTCACTCTCACTCCCTCGCTTTCTCTCTCTCTTTCGCTTACTCTCTCTTTCTCTCCTTAGTTCATTCTCTCTCTCTCTCTCTCTCTCCCTCTCTATCTCTCTTTCTTTTTCTATCTCTATCATCTCTTCGGCCAACAGAATTTAAAAAAAAACTCAAAACAGCAGGCAGTTCATGACGAAAGGTCTGGGTTGAAAATACCTAGCATTTAGTTTACTCTGTTGACCAGACTTCCTACTGCGTTGAAAATACCTAGCATTTAGGTTTACTCTGTTGACCAGACTTCCTCACGATCAGCTTTTTGCGTTGCTTACTATAGAATAGCTTAGAATGACACGCCCGGGTACGCTGTTCTGCCTCATCGTGGCACCCGGGTGGAAACGGTTACTTGAGGGGGTAACTAGGCTAAATGAATGGCGAAACAAAACTCCCGTGGGGATGCCCACGGGTAGACGAGAGTCCACCCCTTGCATGGCGCGGAGTTGCAAAAGAGTCCCCACGAACCTGTCACAAATCCATGCGCCGCTCCTCAAGGGACCGTTACATGAATGGCGAGTCTCCCACGGTTAGCTTAGTATAGCGAAGGAAAATGGCGGGGGCTCCCGGTGCTCTCGGCCTTCGGCCATGACCAGCCAAGCATGCGTCCGGGGCCAAAGGCATCAAAAAC
The DNA here is from genome assembly GCA_030265305.1 of Biomphalaria pfeifferi. NCBI lineage: Eukaryota > Metazoa > Mollusca > Gastropoda > Planorbidae > Biomphalaria > Biomphalaria pfeifferi. The sequence goes on along the minus strand of JASAOG010000121.1, from coordinate 56,966 downwards.
AGCAATGCTTTACATAGGTATTGACTTGGGTCTCTCCCAGACAGAACGGAGGTTCAGACAGGTTGTTTTTTTTTACTGTTTGACTCTTAAACAGGTTTTTTTTCAAACTTAGAGCTCGAGGAGCCTTCGGCTCAGCTCTTGGACGATCAACAAGAATGACACGACTGGTCCAACAGTAGTTGTTCAACTCTGAATTGTTTTTTTTAAGCATTTTTAAAATGTTTTTCTTGTTAAATTTTTTAAACAAAAATAGAAGAACTAGGTAAGTCTTTGTTATGGAGTATGTGTGTGTGTGCGTGTGTTTCTATGTTGACGGTGTGAAGAGGTTAGCGATTGGTTGTGAATGATGCAACATAGGTGACATTGTCGTCATTTGGTCTTAGTTTACTATGTACATTTTACGTATTACTCTTGAAAATGTTTTTCCTTTTTTTCTTTTCAAAACATGATTAATTACATCGTTTGATGCATTGCTGACAAAGGTTGTGGTAAATCAATTCAACCGTCAGCATCAAGGCGCCGATGAGCCAACATCCCTCTACCCCCGCCCTCTTACAATGTGCTTAGACACACACACACACACTGTCCGCCATTGTTCTTTGCTGTCCTTTATTACGGGCCTTAACAGCTAACTAGCGTGCAACTTCCGGTTTGTAGAATGTCTGCCTGGACAACAACGGAAGTCCCTAGCCTGGGCGATTGTATTTCTTTTTGACACCAGACCTTGCAAAAAATAATTGAGCGAGCCCGTGCGCGCGTGTGTGTGTGTGTATCAGCCTGAATGTGTGTAGACGTCTGTGAAAATGTATTTGTGTGTGCTTTAAAAACAAACAAACAAACAAACAAGGCCTAATGGAATGGTGACACTAAAGCAAATCAAAGAAACCAAGATAAGAACAAAACACAAAAAAAGATGTCACCTTCACTCAAGGTGAAGGTCTATGTAATAGATCTTAAATGTTGGTAGTATATATAAGCACTACACTATCTATCAAATACTTCCAATCACATGCGCCTACGATAACCAGTCCAACTCTAAATCTTAACTCTAAATTCCATCTATAAATATCAACTCTAAATCTTGCTCTAGCTCTAAATTTTAGCTATAAATCTCAACTATAAGTCTCAACTCCAAATCTTAGCTATAAATCTCAACTATAAGTCTCAACTCCAAATCTTAGCTATAAATCTCAACTCTAAACCTTAGCTTTAAATCTAAGCTTTAAATCTCAACTCTAAATCTTAGCTCTAAATGCCAACTCCAAATCTTAGCTCTAAATCTCATTTATGAATCTCAAATCCAAATCTTAGCTCTAAATCGCAGCTCTAAATCTTAGCTCTAAATCTCAACTCTAAATCTTAGCTCTAAATCTCAACTCTAAATCTTACTCTAAATCTTAGCTCTAAATCTCAGCTCTAAAAGTCAACTCCAAATCTTAGCTCTAAATCTCATTTATAAATCTCAACTCTAAATCTTAGCTCTTGTCTCAGCTTTATTCTAAAATTTAATCTCGTCTTTGATAAAAGCCACATTAACATAAAAATTAGCATATGAAACTTTGGAGGTCACTGACGTTACCAAGTCTATTGCGTCAATTAAAAAAAGAATATTTTAATTCTAAATTGAAATAAAACTGTTGAAATCAAATTAAAATGTTTACTCTCAGATAAAAGTGTGCAAACATAATGAAATAAAAACCTAAGTATCACGTGATCAGTCGTGACCTAGAGTTGAACTTCGGCTACTCTCTAATCTGTTTCCTTTCGTTTATTTATTAATACATGTTTTTCAGTATCTGGACAATTAAAATCCATTTATTATTTATCCTAGAAGAGACAGACACAATATTTGAAAGTAAATAGATCTAGTAGTTAAGAAAAGCCATCATTCAACATAATTGTTCATGTGGGAAGATGTTCAAACATTCATTTGAGATGGTAACAACAAAGAACACCTACTTAGGAATAAATTTGTGATGGAGCAGAGACTCTCCGAAGGTATTTCCAACATTTAAATTGTCTTGATTTACAATGTATTTACATCTTAATTAACTGATAAACACGTTGAATTATGGGGCCTTCCAATCGCAAGAGATAAAGCAAGGGAAACAATTCAAGTAACTTAACTTCCGTAGCAGGAATCTATACGATACATATCTGCACTCCTCGACATACCTCATTTGCCGATGGCTCAAGGAATGAACTGAGCGTGACACTGATGCCAGACAAGAGATAAGTATAATTATAGGGAGGTTAACGAAACAGGAAGGTATCCAAGTCTTTATTGGTGATCGATACACCAGCCCTTTGCTATCGGAAAGCGGATCGGATTCAGTAAGCATATCCTTATTTTTGGGGATGAGATAGGAGCCAGAGTGCTTACAGTACTTAACTTATGGGTTGCGCCTCCGGAAATCTCATAAACCGATGGGGGAAAAGGGGTGGGGGCAAAGCAAAACATTTTGTTCACGTTGTTCACATCACATTGCAGTGAAATTAGCTTGCATTATTAAATGAAATTAGCTTGCATTTTTAAATGAAATTAGATTGCATTATTAGATGAAATTAGATTGCATTATTAGATGAAATTAGATTGAATTATTAAATGAAATAAGATTGCATCATTATTAAATGAAATTAGATTGCATTATTAAATGAAATTAGATTGCATTATTAAATGAAATTATATCAAGATGAACTTTTTTTCTGCAGGTGTTCTACGATTTTGAATTTCATTCATACTAATCTCAGATACAAGTAACTTTCACTACCCTGCTGGGAAAGCCCCATTGCTGTTGTGGACGGTAGTTGACTTCAGGCACCAGACTGCTGGTACACAACTAAGCCGCTGCAAACGTATTAGGCCTAGAGCTTCACTTATAAAACTTGAAATGACTTGAATCACTTCTAGGTGAACAATAGTATGTTTCGATTTGATTACAACCAGGGCGCCTCTACCTATGCAATGTGTGCATTGCACGCAGGCGACCGATTGTAGGGGCGGCCAAATCATTATTCCAAGGTTACCTTTATTAATTAAATTTTTAGTTTAAAAACAATAACTCAAACATTTAAATATTTTATATTAATTCTAATTAATCCATCATCCTTTGAAATCTTTAAAAAAAAAAACACAAACAAACAAAATATTCGTGGATACTAAGATATTTTGGAAACTTTTACTAAAACAAATGGAGCGGCGCGCGAGGGATTTCCAAGAGTTTTTCCATAGGCGCCTCCATATTTCCGACCTTAAATTTTCACGGGTTGTCTGTAATATTTGTTTCGGGTATTCGGGTTTTGTATCAATTAATAAAGGCTTTTTCAAAATGAAAAGGAAAACACAAAATAAAACCCTTGAATATCATTATTATAAAATCAAAAGGTATTTTAAGCAAAATTAACTGAACCTGACACTACATATCAAATCGGTATGAAATGATCAGCCAAGAGAAACTAAATACTTAGACAAAAGTGTTGAAAATGGGTTTACAAGTCTCTTTGTCCCTGCTGGACCTCGGAACATTACATCAGCAATTTCGCCAACAAATATTGCGTCATTTCTGGAGTTATTTGTTCACGAGATACCTGCAAGCTTGTGCATTAGAATTTTGAAGAGTAAAATTAGTCGTGGCGTCACATAGAATCAGTCAGTCAATACAGATAGTGTCGCTATCTGCGCGTGGGATGAAGAAAAGTCAGAACAAAGGCTGAATAAATTCCAATATTTTCTGGTTTCTAGATGCAGAAGCTTCGATGGAAAAAAAAAAGGAACATCGGCGCTCAGTAACAAACAAGATTTGGTCTCCGTGTTGTAGAAAATACCTGCAGCCAGTAAAAAAAAAAAATTAAAACTTTTTCTATGACAGTACAAGACGAGGCATTTAGGCGATCAAACGAGATAGACAGATAGGCTATCATTGTACAGAGAATTTTAATTCCAAGAAGGGTTTTAAATTTTATGTCAAATATATTATTTAAGTGTGCAAACTCATAAAGGCGTTAAGCACTGGCGTATCCGGGGAGAGGGGGCGTTACAGCGTCGAAGGCGCCGGTTAGACTCGATCGTCCCAACCCTTCCATCCCCCCCCCCCCCACTGGCGACCGACCCCAAATTATTGATTGTTCTTAAAATATATACTAATTATTTAAATTTTAACCATTTTTTTTATTATGTCACCCTTCTCTCTGGTTGAGACGAATATCCATCTATCTATCTATCTATCTATCTATCTATCTATCTATCTATCTATCTATCTATCTATCTATCTATCTATCTATCTATCTATCTATCTATATCTATCTATCTATTTCTCTCTCTCTCACTCTCTCTCTCTTTCTCTCTCTCTCTCTCTCTCTCTATCTATATATATCTATATACCTATATATATATATATATATATAAATATATATATATATATATATATATATATATATGTGTGTGTGCGTGTGTTTGTGTGTGTTTATACTAAGGGCATTGAGTTAGTCACGTCAAAAGGGGGAAGAGCATCTATTAGTTTTGTGTGGTCAAAATAAACTCACACACATACAATTATGAACTCACACACTTACGTATACTCTAAATGAGTTATAATATTAATTGTTATTGTTAATACTATACTACTTTCACCACTCCCATCATAGTGTGGGAACAGAATTTTGCTTGTTCGTGATTCAATCCTTTAGCCTACTTCGCTTCTGTTCAATCCTTTAGCCTACTTCGCTTCTGTTCAATCCTTTAGTCTACTTCGCTTCTGTTCAATCCTTTAGCCTACTTCGCTTCTGCTCAATCCTTTAGCCTACTTTGCTTCTGTTCAATCCTTTAGTCTACTTCGCTTCTGTTCAATCCTTTAGCCTACTTTGCTTCTGTTCAATCCTTTAGCCTACTTCGCTTCTGTTCAATCCTTTAGCCTACTTCGCTTCTGTTCAATCCTTAAGCCTACTTCGCTTCTGTTCAATTCTTTAGATTACTTCGCTTCTGTTCAATCCTTTAGCCTACTTCGCTTCTGTTCAATCCTTTAGCCTACTTCGCTTCTGTTCAATCCTTTAGCCTACTTCGCTTCTGTTCAATCCTTTAGGCTACTTCGCTTCTGTTCAATCCTTTAGCCTACTTCGCTTCTGTTCAATTCTTTAGCCTACTTCGCTTCTGTTCAATCCTTTGGCTATATGGCTTCTGTTCAATCCTTTAGCCTACTTCGCTTTTGTTCAATCCTTTAGCCTACTTCGCTTCTGTTCAATTCTTTAGCCTACTTCGCTTCTGTTCAATTCTTTAGCCTACTTCGCTTCTGTTCAATCCTTTAGCCTACTTCGCTTCTGTTCAATCCTTTAGCCTACTTCGCTTCTGTTCAATCCTTTAGCCTACTTGGCTTCTGTTCAATTCTTTAGCCTACTTCGCTTCTGTTCAATCCTTTAGCCTACTTCGCTTCTGTTCAATCCTTTAGCCTACTTTGCTTCTGTTCAATCCTTTAGCCTACTTCGCTTATTATCAATCTTTTAGCCTACTTCGCTTGTGTTCAATTCTTTAGCCTACTTCGCTTCTGTTCAATCCTTTAGCCTACTTCGCTTCTGTTCAATTCTTTAGCCTACTTCGCTTCTGTTCAATCCTTTAGTCTACTTCGCTTCTGTTCAATCCTTTAGCCTACTTCGCTTCTGTTCAATCCTTTAGCCTACTTCGCTTCTGTTCAATCCTTTAGCCTAATTCGCTTTTGTTCAATTCTTTAACCTACTTCGCTTCTGTTCAATCCTTTAGCCTACTTCGCTTCTGTTCAATCCTTTAGTCTACTTCGCTTCTGTTCAATTCTTTAGCCTACTTCGCTTCTGTTCAATCCTTTAGTCTACTTCGCTTCTGTTCAATTCTTTAGCCTACTTCGCTTCTGTTCAATTCTTTAGCCTACTTCGCTTCTGTTCAATCCTTTAGTCTACTTCGCTTCTGTTCAATTCTTTAACCTACTTCGCTTCTGTTCAATTCTTTAGCCTACTTCGCTTCTGTTCAATCCTTTAGCCTACTTCGCTTTTGTTCAATCCTTTAGCCTACTTCGCTTCTGTTCAATTCTTTAGCCTACTTCGCTTCTGTTCATTCCGGGAACCTGGGGGGAGAGTCCTCTAGTCACGGGCTACTTCTCAGGGCTACCTCTCAGTCGGGTGCGCGTGCTAATTGAGTAGCGACAGGGTGTGAAACGTCCTATCTGACGTCACAACGACGCGTTTGTCGTTTGCTCGGATCACCCCCAACCAAAAAACTAGTTGACTTGTCTTCCTTCGGACTTCACCGGAAAGTCTGTTTCTAGATCGCTGACTTCCCTTAACGACATCCATAATGTTAGTGATCTTTTTTTTTGCAGACGATACGATGTAATGATCAGATCTAATTCTTTCAAAAGATAATATATTTCAACATTTGCTACTAATGATACTGATATTAAGTTAGCTTTGCTTATGCCATTGTATCAGAGATAAGATAAACGTTCAATGCTTAAACCTTTGTTTACTTTTTTTGTGTGTGGATACTGGTATTATTCTGGAGGAAGATCTTTGCTAACCCCGAGAATCTTGTGATATGGCCATGAATTTCTAGTTTGTCTTTTTTGACAGTGGTCAGCAGGTCATCGTGTGGCCCAATTGCCGCTGCGATCCTGTTTCAATTCTCTTCAGGAACACAGCTGAGTAAAAACTTTAAAGTTCATCACTTGATTCATGGAATGAACAGATTCTCTCAGAATATAATTATACTGCGTTATAAAAGTGCATTGCTTATGAAAATGATACGAGCAAGACCTTAAGTAAGCTCACATTTCAAGTCACTTTTCAAAAACAGAGCGAAGACAAGTGAAACTATGTGTATGTATCACACGATTACACTAAATACCATCATACATACAGGAAAGTAAATTAGGTAAACAATACAAACTCAACCGGAAGACACCGATCAGGGAATGATATCAAACTAAAATTTGGCTGTTTTGTTTACAAAAATAGTTAGATACGTTAAAATAAGAAAAAAAAATGTCCAGACCGTCAAACCATATTTTATATCACTCGAGAATACGTTAAAGCGTATTTTCACCTATATACCAGAGGACTGTATTTTTTTACAATATCTCTAATCAAGTCACAACTTCATGGAGGGGGACGTCACCTGGACACGCAAAATGTCAAAAAACGTCTCCAACGATTTTTCTAGAAATGTCACATTTTGATGTTTTATCGCTGAGAAAAGAATTTCTAGCTCACGGGCCCACGGGGGGGGGGGGGGGGGGGGGACTCGAGTTTGACTGTTATCATTGTTCATACAAACTGTCAAATGTATATGAAAATCTTTGAGCCGTTTTTTTTTAAAACCCGCCCACTGAGGAAAATCTATCTAGAGTTGGCAATCTAATAGAAGAAATTGTTGAAAGGTACAAAGACACAAACATTAACAACTCTCTCAATACCTCCATTTATCTAATGTGGACGCAGTTGTAACTTCGGTATTGAGATCACAGATCAGCATGTTTAAAAATGAACTATATTCAGACTTAAAGCGATCACGTCGACTTCTATTTGTGCGATGTTTCCACACGAATACCCCCCCACCGTGATTGTTTTTCGCCATATTTCCCAGACGCCTGCAATAGTAGTGTAGAAATGCTGATTTATCATACAGTCAATGGATAATTAGACGCCCAGACCTCCAATAGTAATTCTCCAGACGCTCTCATCTTTCCTAATTCTCCTTATTACCGTATTAGTGCTAATAAAAGGGACCTCCAGTCGATGGACTTTGGCACGTGGCTTTTGTGTCCTTTTCTCTATTTCTGAAAGGAGAAAATGTGGGCCGTGTCACGAGAGAAAGGTTACAATGGAAATAGAACACACAAGGCAATCAATTAAACAGAAGATCTCTAGATAGATGAGTCCAACAATCAATCGGCTTGGTATTGGCTACTGTGATCTACCCTCCATCTACCCTTGTTTTCTATTTTCTTAGATCCTGGCTATGACAATTAAGAGATTTAGAGATTTGGTTTTTCTATCTGGAGATAATGCAAATGTTTTGTACGACAAAAATGCTAACTAGTACGCGGAATTGACTTAATTGACACATGAATACTGGGCAGACCCTGGGTGATTGGCAGCAGTGAATCTAAATAGTCTTATTCATTTACTTTAGACACTATAACAGCCAAAAACAATTAGGCCTAGTTAATCTTAAACGTAACTTAATTTCAACCATACATAAAAATAAATAATTTGAATACAAATAAACATATGAATAAACATATGGTAACAACGAACGTACACTTCCTTTATAAATATATCAATTAGTGTTGTTGTTTTATTTAAAAAGTATTTAGAAAATTTTAAATGCCTTAATGACTAAAAAAATCATTAACGTCAATGTCGGCATCACTGGTAGATTCAAGGGGGAGGCCATAAACACGAAAACTAAAAATGACACTATAACTTTTATTTATTTAAAATAAAGAGAATTCCTAAACCTCCACAGTGTATTGAGTCCAGAAACTGGTACAAGTGGCAGCACTAATACTATGTTCGTTGCTTTACTTTCACAGTTAACGTTTTAAAACAAAATTTGTTTTCTGGTATTCGTCGGAAAAAGAAAACTAATTTAGCAACAGTAAGAAAGCAATGAATTTGTAGCTTAGTGACCATCTGGGAAGTCGCTGAGACTAAACAGAAGATCAAGGTTTAAGATTTAAGGGGAAACAAAAAAATATCCTTGAAGAAAACTAGTATACTAGTGACAGTGCGTGTGTAGTGGTAAGTTGTAAGACTAATTTGGCCACGTAAACTAGATCTACTCATTTCCATTTCTCGGGACAGGTCTTCCTATTGTTTCTCAAACTCAAACTTCTTGAAGCAAAGGGGAAAGAATGAAATCCGGCTTATTGCACAACATAAATTAAGTTGTTATCATGCAATGACACAAAACAATGCGAATAAAAGGAATGAGGGTTTCAAAAGAAATCATCCAAATGTTAACTAACTAGCAGGAAAAAAAAAGATTTTATACGAAGATCAACTGCATCGTATTCAGATAGTGTTAAAATTATAGCTCAATGCTTTTTACAAAGCTGAGATCAACTCAGCCTTATATTAACTCAGACTGTCTGGTAAAAACTTTGAACACGTTTTTATTCCCACACCCATTGCGGATCGAGTTGAAATTTTGCAAATTTTTGCCATGGGAGGGGGGGGGGGAGAGAGAAGGTATGAATAGTTATTAAGCTGCTGTGTGCAGCGTCTATTGTGTCACCCGTCCAGCGGCCAATAATTAAAACTTAGCCCTAGAGAAACTACTTTATGTTTTAGGTCGAGCTCCGTCCCGTGAGAGCCAGTACCTATATGTCTTGACGAGAGGAAATACATCTTAGAATAATTTAGTTAGGGGTGGACAAAGAATAATTGGTAAAGTTACAAATAAAAGTTTCTCACGATTTGCTGTGAAAACTCAAATGAACTTTTGTATGAAAGTCTAGTATCGTCACCTTCACCAAACTAAAATATGCGAATCTTCTAAGACAGAGACTTCTTTATTGATCCTTATTGGAATTGTGTTTTTTTTTTAATCAAAGCTAAAAAAACCAACTCACTTTGTCTGGGTGAAATCTTGTACACGTTGTTTCTACCCATTTCCACCCTCGGATCAAGCTCAAACTCTGCACAATTATTCATTATTGATGACAACAAATTAATCAGCCAATAATTGAGCCAAATAGTTCATCAATCTATTGTGATTAATTAATTTTGTTTTGTATAGAAAATGTGCTTAGCTTAAAGAAGAGAAAAGCCTTGTGTGGAGAATGATATCACTCAGCATTCTATAAGCATAAACATTTCACGAAACAAAAACTATAAATAAAACTATTTCCAATTAGACACATTTATTATTGTTATGTAGGACTCCATATAATTTGAAAATAAATTATATGATTTATTCAAAATAATTTTATAATGTCACTCAATATAAGCTTTGCTTTTCAATAAGTGTTTCTTTTATTTACTCGTTTCTTATCAAACATTCAAACCGCAGAGAAGTTCATGGAGTAGCCACACACACACAAAGAAGTTCATGGAGTAGCTACACACACAGAGAATTTAATGGAATAGATACACACACACACACACAGAAGTTCAGGGAGTAGCTACACACACAGAGAAGTTAATGGAGTAGCTACACACACAGAGAAGTTCATGGAGTAGCTACACACACACACACAGATGTTCATGGAGTAGCTATACACACACACATAGACAAGTTCATGGAGTAGCTACACACACACACACAGAGAAGTTCATGGAGTAGCTACACACACAGAAGTTCATGGAGTAGCTACACACACACGAAGAGAAGTTCATGGAGTAGCTACACACACACAGAGAGAAGTTCATGGAGTAGCTACACACAGAGAAGTTCATGGAGTAGCTACACACACACACACAGAGAAGTTCATGGAGTAGCCACACACACACAGAGAAGTTCATTGAGTAGCTACACACAGACAGACAGACAAAAGTTCATGGAGTAGCTAAACACACACGTAGACAGACAGAAGTTCATGGAGTAGCCACACACAGAGACAAAAGTTAATGAAGTAGCCACACACACACAGACAAGTTCATGGAGTAGCTACACACATAGAATTTCATGGAGTAGCCACACACTAAGAGAGAAGTTCATGGAGTAGCTACACACACAGACAGATGTTCATGGAGTAGCTACACACACACAGACAGAAGTTCATGGAGTAGCTACACACAGACAGACAAAAGTTCATGGAGTAGCTACACACACACACGTAAACAGACACAAGTTCATGGAGTAGCCACACACACACAGAGAACTTCATGGAGTAGCCACACACACACAGAAGTTATGGGGTAGCTACAAACACAGAAGTTCATAAAGTAGCTACACACACAGAAGTTCATGGAGTAGCTACACACACACACACACAGATGTTCATGGAGTAGCTATACACACACATAGAGATGTTCATGGAGTAGCTACACACACAGAGAAGTTCATGGAGTAGCTACACACACACAGAAGTTCATGGAATGGCTGCACACACACAGAAATTCATGGAGTAGCTACACACAGAGAAGTTCATGGAGTAGCTACACACACAGAGAGAAGTTCATGGAGTAGCCACACACACACACAGAGACATGTTGGTCACGTTTTCCAGACAACGAGTAGCGCTGATACAGTCTGACAAAGTTAGGAACAGACGACTTTTGGATGGCCACCTTTCAGTTCTTGCATTGAAGTCGCCCACTTGGAGAAGACTAGATAGGGAGAATGTGACTGTTAACCATTTTTGTTTTCGAATTTGCTGAGACATCTTTGTTGAAAACATTTCATTAAAATTAGATTCCATTTAAGTGAAATTCATTCAAAAACGCGAACACCCTTCTTGGTACAGTTTAAAATTCTGACGAAGACAACCAGGTAAACGTCATTAAAGTTTGACTGTTTACTGTCATGAAGCTTTCTAAAACAAGTAACCTAGTGACTAAAGTAAGCATAGGAGAGAGTAGCTAAATAATGTAATGGTAGCTAGTAAAGAGTACATATTTGCTGCTGTGACATTTCGTGTCACCAAATCCCTCCAATTTTCTGGCAAGCAACTGTTCTAAGCAGGATATCAAGAGAGAGAGAGAGACAGAGAGCATCCCCTTTTATTACGTTGTCCATCCAGCTTATCTACTGTCTCCATACTTTAGCTACTTGCTTTCTACTAAGAACTAACAAAATAAATAAACAAACCAGATAGTAGTTTATTTGAATATATTTATTTAGTTGAAATAGACATATCTTTGTTTTTAAATAATGGTTCACATTGTCTAATATGTCCATTCCTAGTCTATAATAAATGTTCATTCTTAGTGAGTAACAAATGTTCCTATAACAACAGCCTCCAAGTTTTACATTCACTCACCCACACAGACAAACTTGGTGCCAAATAAATACATTTTTATGTAGCAGTTGGAGCTCAGAGCTCACAAACTAGATATAGTAGATTCCCACTAGCTTGAATGTCAAAACATGAAGATTTGTTTCTCACAGCTGATAACAGCCTATCACACATTAGTGATACATACATCCTTTACACTACAGCCAGCACTTCTAGTTGAAACAAAAACCTTTATAGATAAACAAACAGAACATAAAAAAAATCATAAACCTATGGTAGAACTCAAATTGTTAATGTTTTAAGGAGGGGGGGGGGCCAGAATGTGAAAATCCCCCCACCCCTGCCCCCAATTTAGTGTTTTTTTACATTAAAAATTATGGAAAATTCCTAGCTACACCCTGATATATATATATATATTTAAAGCTTACTTTATAAAAAGTCATTTAAGAATCTATGAATGCAGAAAAAAATGAAAATATATGAAATGACAAATACCGGTACGGTATATAATATTTTTTAAACATGGATTCCATTGGTAAGAAAAAAAAACAAACTATGTTACAGTCAGTCTTGAAAGCAAAAAAAAACTAAAAAAAAAAGTGAATAGAAAAATATAGAGCCTCTGTAGTACATCAGTAGAATATATCATTTGTTAGTGGAAGCTCAGGTCAATATAGAACATTTCATAACTATAGAAACATGTTTCATCATACACATCTGATTACTTAGGTCAAGGTAAATACAAACTACATATTTTAGTACGCTATTTATAAAAGTACTGCCACAGTAAACATGAAATTAATTGACACTCTGTTCACATAACAGAGAGTTGATCAAAAGGCCTGCAATCCAACTTAATATATATATATAGATAAATCAATAGGATGGTGCAACAGATGTAGCAGTTTACTATTACATAACATACACATATATTTCATTAACAAACGCAAGTCACTGATTGAATAAACAGTATGTCATGCCTATGCTATTTTGATTTTTAATGCATAAACTACTCAAGAATAAAAACAATATACTGTAAGTAAACAAGATGAGACAAGGTTTGTATTTGTATTTCAAGAGTTTGAAACTCAGTTAGTGGGGGCCAAGTCAACTTATTTTTATTCTAGAAAGAGTATTTTCTTAGACATATCTTCTAACACAGAGTTCCTTCTGATACCAACAATTTTACCAAATTACCTTAAAATACTAAATATTATGACTTCCATGAGTATAAAGTACTTTTAAAACCTAGCTATTTTAATGCAACTGTATTTCTTGATTGTTTCATATTTAATTATAGCAATGTACAAGTAGCCTACATGTTACAGTTTTAAGTAGTTATACTTCAGTAGCTTTCAAAACATTAAACACCCACTGACCTAATTGGGACAAAACAAAAACTAGTCTGACCAATGTGAGAGCATTGGAAAACTTTAAAAAAAGAAACAAAAAAGAGTAGTCTAAATGTCAACAACAGAATGCAAAGAAAAGGCAACTCTGCACAAACTCTCTACATCTGCATAACAATTTCACGCATTATTACAATGAGAAGGACCAATTCAGTGCAGCAACTTCAAATTTTAAATTCTGGACCTTATTATTCAACCATTAGGAATTCTCATTGCAATAAACGTAATTCTAATTTTAAAAAAAGTAAATCATTAAATGAACATACTAAACTGAGTCAACATTAGCCAACATTCTTTAAAATATTTAGCAATAAATTAAACAATAAACAATGAATTAGAAAATAAACAAAGATAAAATCCAAAATACTTATCAGGCACACAAAGCTGCAATACTGTTTACACCAGGCATTCAATTATCAAACAACAATGTATAGAGTAATTAAATGATAAAGTCATCAAAATATATCCAAAATGATATAAAACATTATGTTCAAAAAAATTTCACACCTAAAACAAAATCAGACATTGAGATTTATCCAACTCAAGAGCCAATCTTGATTATATCAACAATAACTGAAATGAAACAAATCTACAAATACAATATATTGGCTATATTTGGAATGAAATATCACATACAGGTCATATAGAGTTTATTGTTGCAACTAAAAAAAATATGAATAAAAAACAAACAAACAAACAATTAAATTAACCAATAACTAAATGATAATATTATCATACATAAGTATAAATATTTGTTACCTTTATGAAAATACAATAGTATGTTTCAATAATCAATCAAAATTTACAACATATCCCATCATAATGTTCACTTCAAAGGCAGACAATCCACTGATTTTGTTTAGCTCATCCAATAGATAGGATTATCTCCCATTTGAAACAGACGCTGGCGAAGGCGGAGCCAGCAAATCACAAAACTCGTGAAGGACATCTCTCAGAGATTTTGAGACCTTCAAAAACGAGTTTATATTTTAAATTTTTTGTTGTCAAAAGATGTATATAATACAATGAAAAACTTTCATCAGTCTTTATAAAAAACCTAATATAGTTACTGTTTATTTCTCAATGTTAGAATCTGTACCTGTAATTATATAATCATGCCATTGTATTTATAAGTCACCAGAACAATTTCTTTTTAAATATATTATGACAAATGGTAAAAAGAGTTCTATCTATATATATATATAATTCTCTTCTTCCCTCAACAGTTTAAACGAGTAATAAGGAGTAAAGGAAAGATCACTATGCGGATAGTCCATGAGAAAACAAGAAGAGGGGGGGGGGGGGGAGAACACGTAGTCACAAAATAGCAGTGCAGGACCGTTGCAATATCACTCTTTTTTTTTTTTTCTACCTCACGTTAAAAAAAAAGGGGGGGGGGGGGGGGGGAGTAATGTACTCTGTAGTAACTATCGAAGCGAAATAGCACGCTCAAGAGTTTGGACACAATGCAAAGATCACTCTTTATTTTTGCAACTCGGACGAAGGGAGTTATCTTAGGTAATTTAAGAGTGAAAAAAAAAGACAATTTTCATCTGTACATTTCAGGAGATTGGTATGAGTTTTCAAAAGATTTTAATAATTTCCGGCTATTTCCAGGACTTTTTCATACATTTTGCAATTTCAGGAGATTTCCAGGACCTCCTGTTAAATCGACAGGAGGCCGTGGGAAATCTGTTATAAGTTATAAAATGGTTTAATTTAATAATTTATACACCTAAAATTAGCGCAGGGTTCTATAAAAGTGCTGGGCCCACTGCGGTCACATAGGTTGCAGTGGCCTAAGGTTGGCCCTGCAATATAGCAGCGTATGCTATGCCGCCGGTCTACTTGTTATTATTAAATGTAAACAAATACCAATTACAAATAAGTGCTTCATGAAAAAAGGGAGGTTAGAGAAAAAAAAAAAGCTCAACAATTAGAAAGACTTGCCCAGCATACAGGCAGCAGCAGTAACAAAATATTGACTTACATGAGGGGACGGTGATGTAGTACATTCAACTAGAGCTGGGTATAACTTGATCACCTTACTCCACACATTTGGTTCAACTAAATAGCAGAAACAGAATTGAAAATCATTTATAAAAACATTGATATAACAGACAAAAAACAAATAAGATGGACTTCAAAATAACTGATTGTAAATTTAAAAGTAAAAAACAATTAAACTATAAAATGTTAATATGTAAAAAAAACCCCACAGATATAAATAAGTATTATGACTAAAAAAAAGTCCACTTCAATGATAATGACTAGCATTCCAGTAAAATACATCAGAGTCTATTTAACTGACCATTCTCTTTAGGAGCCTTCTTTAATGACTTGAGTAAAGTAGCAATGGCTTTTAACACAGAAGACATTTCCACGAGACGAGCTCTGTTGGTAGATTGAAATTATCAAGATAGAAAAATTTTTAATAAAGCTACTCAGTCTGACTAAAATATAAAAACTCAAGTTGTCTTACCTTGGCAGTGGACATTTGCCGCTAAGTCTCTCGTCTTCAACATATTTAGTGATCACATCATGACATCTGCGCAATAAAGACATGACAGCCAGACGGGTCAACTGACCTTGCTCTGACACAACATCACTAACAAATGAGAACTGGAGAAGAGTTTCAAAACAAGTTCTGGCAAAGTCCTCCCGCAGTTTCCTACTGGACTCAGTATCTGCTAAGTACAATGATGGTTGGTCAGTCAGTATAAGTCAAAGATAGTTAGTATGAATAATCATAGTAGTTAGAAAATAGTAGAGATATCAGCCATACAATAACAAGATTAACATCCAGCAGGTTGAACAAGTAGATATATGACAATATAGCTTGTGAAGATTTTAATAAACATTGTAATCAATAAAAACTGATTATTTGTAAAAAAAAATGTTAATTGTTATAGGAAAACATCTAGAAACATAAAAAAACAACAACACAACCTGGCTTTGATACAGAAAATCATCAAGCACTAATTTACATCTGGCAGTGACAATCAAACAATTAATTTGCCAGAAACAGAAAAATATTGCCAATGATACAAAAACAAATCTGTCTAAAACATAGAAACATATAAGGCAGTCGCACAGGTCACCATTTGGTAGTGATGAAATACAGAAAATTCTTAGTAAAGCTGGTAGTGACCTTACCAACAAAGGAATCTGAGGTAGTAGAGTGAATGGAGCCCTTGTTTAGTATGTCCATCACCTTGACCATAAACTCCTGTGGGAGGTGACCAGCATGCGGAAGTATGTCATCACGTATCAGTTGTACTATCTGACAGTCAAAGGCCTCATCCCTCTGGAAGTCTTCTACAGAAAGTGTGGCTGGACATGGGCTGATGAGCAAAAAACAAAATTGACCATTAGAACTGGAATAAGAGAATTTCAATCTACTGCTAAAAGTAGATACAGTACTATAAGTAGCTAGACTGTAAGAATAGATAGATTACTTTTGTTTATAGTAATTATATTATGCTTTCTTCAGTTTCAGTGAAATAAAGTTTGACTACAGTTTTGAGCATTTATACTCTTAGTACGAGTTCAACTTTTTGTGAGTCACTTGTTAACTTACCGCTGAGAAAAAAGGAAATCTTCAAAAAGTCCAGCAAGCTCTGACCACATTGTTGGGAAAGATTTACCTGTTCAGAGTGAGAGACAAAGTAACATTCATCTTATACTAAATATGCTAGTAATATAAACAGCTAAACTAATTATGCTAGTAATATATACAGCTAAACTAAATATGCTAGTAATATATACAGCTAAACTAATTATGCTAGTAATATATACAGCTAAACTAAATATACTAGTAATATATACAGCTAAACTAAATATGCTAGTAATATATACAGCAAAATGACACATAAAGATATCTAAAAAAAGACTCTATAGTAGCAACTAAACACCTTTATAATATAACTATAAGAACAGACTTTATAAAAACAGCAAAAGTTTACAATTGGAAGGGTAAATATTTAGTTTGTTTTGTTTTAGAAGTTACTGATGTTCCTTCAGAAATGCTGATAATCAGGGAACAGCTCAAACTTTCTCCACATTGGGAGGAGATCACAGCATGCAGGGTTCAAACTGTGGACTATGCATTATTATGAGAACAGTCAGAAGTACATACAACATGACCAAGCATTCATCCATGTTATCATCCTAGAGTCAAATCAAATATTGCAGTCCATTTTTTCCCCCAATTTTTGGTGAACAGTAATATTGCATTGCACAACTTTTAGGAAGTATTCCTACTATCCTATTCCTTGACATAAATAAACAAGAAGTGACTTGCTATTGACAACAGAAGGAAAGCGACACACACACACACACACATGTAGGCAAAAAGTCTTTTTTAAAAGTCTGAAACAAAAGGGACTAAAAATTGTGCTTGATTAAACGAGACAGTCAATAGAGACATTTCGTAGAGATCTACGTGCCAGCCATACATTATTACTTCATCATTACAAACACATATGCTTTAAGCAGTATTATGAAATCCTCGTATATATATATATATATATGGAGGCATGGTGGCTGAGCGGTGAAGCACTAGGCTTCCAAACTGGAGGTCACGGGATAGAATCATTGGGTGCTCTCTGAGTCCTCTCAGTTCTAATGGATACCTGACATTAGTTGGGGAAAAGTATAGTTGGTTGTTCCTTGTGATGGACACATGACATCCTTGTTAACCATGGACCACATAAATAATTGACTTTTACATAATCTGCCCTATAGATAGCATACTAAAAGGGGAACTTTAATTCTTCACTTTATATATATATATATATATATAATAATAATAATAATAATAATAATTTTATTTATAAAGCGCTGTTAACAAACAAAATGTAGGCTCAAGGCGCTGTAACAACATTACAAACATAAACACAAGGGCTAACATGACAAACTAATCTAAAAAAGTTTTAAACAGATAGGTCTTAATGTTCTTCTTAAAAGTGGTGTAGCATGTTGTCTGTCTGAGATCAATGGGGAGTGAGTTCCAAACCTTTGGAACTGAAAAAGCCCGCAGACCGTAGCTTTTGAGGGAGAAACGTGGCACTACTAAAAGCGTTGAGTCCATTGAGCGCAGGGCTCTCTGGGGGACATAAGGAGTAATCAGTTCTCTAAGGTACAAGGGCATCTCGTTGTTATATATACACTGATGACAAAGTGTGGCGACCTTGTAATCGATTCTCGCTTTCACGGGAAGCCAATGGAGCGTGCGCAAGAGTGTAGTAGCAGAATCTTGTCTATTTTTTTTAAGGACTATTCGTGCGGCGTTGTTCTGTATACGTTGCAGCTTGGCTATTTTGTCATCAGGTATACCTGCTAGCACGGCGTTGCAGTAGTCAAGGCGGGAGAGTATGAATGCCACAGCTAGCGTTTTTGAAAACTCCGTTGTTAAATATGGTCGGATCTGGCCTAATCTGCGCAGCTGCAGATAAAGACCTTTGCAGAGCTGACTTATGTGTGGGTCGAAAGATAGTGTTGAGTCGAAGAAAACTCCAAGATTCCGCACTACATGGACAAAAGGAACATGGCAGTTCGTGATAAAGAGAGAATCTGTGCTTTCAACTTTTGAGACATTGTTCCTAGTGCCAATCTTAATTATTTCTGTCTTGTCTTCGTTCATCTTGAGTTTATTTTCAACCATCCAATCGCTCACCCTTGCAACGGTACTATTGATTTTCTCTGCCAGATGCGACACCTCTGAGGGTACTGATGAATCGTATAACTGTGAGTCATCGGCAAAGAAATGGTATAAGATACCGGTTGGCCGTATGACACCGCTGAGTGGATATGTGTACATAGTGAACAGTACTGGGCCTAGAACTGATCCTTGGGGTACTCCGTACTTCAAAAGTAAGCTTGTTGATTCCGTCGCGCTTACAACGACACTTTGGGTGCGTTCCGTCAGGTAGGATCCAAGCCACTTTAGGACGACTCCTACTAATCCAAAAGTTGCAGAGAATCTGGCCATCATAATTTCATGGTCTAGCGTATCAAAGGCTGCGGACAAGTCCAGCATGGAAAGATTTGATATGTGGAATTTGTCGGAATTGTGAAGTAAGTCGTTTAGTACCCTGACCACTGCTGTCTCTGTGCAAAGGCACTTCCTATATGCAGATTGAAATTCTTCCAAGAGACAGTACTGTTCAAGATGAGAAAGAATTTGCGCTAACACGATGAGCTCCAGAAGCTTTGACAGGAAGGGAAGATTTGATACGGGGCGATAGTTTTTTTGACATTCCGGGTCAAGACTGGATTTCTTTAATAAAGGCCTGACAAATGCATGTTTAAATTGCTTTGGTACAATGCCTGAAGTCAGTGAAGAGTTCACAACGTTAGTAATTGTAGGTACAAGCTCATCTAAACATTCAAGAAAGGAAGTTGGAATGGGATCAAGGTCACATGACTTATTTGGCATCTTTAGAATAGTACTTTTGACATAATCTTCAGATACACGCTGAAATTCGCAAAAAGGAGTATTTTGAAAAATTGGAGAGTGGTCAAGCTGTGATGAGAGGGGTGGCATGTCATTTCTAATCTGCTGAATCTTCCCAATGAAGAATCTATTGAAGGAATCAGGAAGTTCAGATACTGGGATAGATAACGGGAAACGTTCGTTATTTGCTCCCCCTAACATTTCAGCGGTGATCCTAAATAGCTCCTTTGAAGAATCAGAAGTTTCGATTTTTTGTCGAATATGACTAGCTTTTGCGTCTTTAATCAAACGGTTAACCTTGTTTTTTTTTCTAGTATGTATATTTGTCGATGTATCGTCAGACCTGTCTTTTGAAATGTACGTTCGGCACGTAGGCGAATATATATAATATATATATTAATATATATATATATAAGCAATAACAGCACTATAAGAATAAATAAAACATTGAAATAGTCTATAAAATTACAAGGGAAAAACGATAAATAAGAAACTAGATATATCAAAATACATACGATGCTGGCGTGCCACTGGAAGTCCCACTGCTAAGACCACAAACAAAGAATCAGCTACCAGCATCCATGTTGTGGGCGATGGACAGTCATACTTGAGCCCCAGAGGAAGACGGAAGGTCTAAGAAAATATATAATAAACAATCCATATAAACATCAACACATAACAAGTTAATATTCATCATGGCATAGAGGTTTTATGTCACTCCAGCAAACTATAGATACATCCTGAAGAGAAGCTGTGACTGGAAATATATAGAGAGCCAAAAATTGTGAAAACTCAAAATAAGCTTAAAAAACAAAAACAGTAAGAAAAACATTTTTATTTGGAACAGTTAACATACAAGTTATCTCTCACTTAAGTAATTATATTCCTGCATTCATTCGGCGAGTCCCTAAAAGTCTACTACATGGTGTCTACAACACAAATAAAATCTCTCAATTACAAAGATGCAGGCCGAGTATAAAGTTAATAAATAAGAGCTAAGAAGGGCTGATTCTGAGGTTTAAATTGAGACATTTGAGGCAGTAGACACAATGATGTGTTCTAAAATAACAAACTTTCGTTTGTTTGAAAACTATCACGTGACATGTGAAGGTCTTCAATTTGATTTTTTAAAATAGTTAATTCATATTAAACTTTATCATGTTTAAAAATAACCGATTTAAACTTTAAACATTAAAGAATCAATGGTATCCTGTAAGGATAAAATATACATTATTTTAAAAAAAATATTTATCTTCAAAATGAAGATCGTTAATAAAGAGTGCCTAATTTTCCAGTGCCTAAATATCCTTTGGCTAAACTCTCTGTTGTGCATTAGGCAATGTAATAATTAAAAGTACGGTAAGATTTCCCCACCTCTTTAAAGCAATTTATTCATGGTTTCACTAGTTTACATATCTTCTTTTATAAGCTAAATAAATATTGAGGCATGTGACCAGCAGTGCTTGTTTTTAAAATTAGACTTAAAACTTTTTAAATTACAGTCTTCTCCAAATAAACATGACCGGTATTCGAGGAATGCTAGACTAGCCCCTATTATCTCATAAGACTCTCAATAACAATAGGCCACATGGTGAATTTCCCTTAGGTCAGTGTGGTCAGCATTGCACTAGGTCAAGTTGGCCGTGTGTAGGAATATTGATCCAGGTGCGCGCGACTAGGCTATGGTCAGATTCATGACTCATGCAAGTAAGAGACCAGATAGACCGAGCTAGCCAAGGTCAAGAGGCATGCAAACTAGAGAGAGCCTGGATGTGGACATTGATCACACGTCTTATTAGGTTAGCAGGCCATCTGCCTCAACAAGAGAGAGAGAAAAGGTACCAGTATTGAGAAATTAATTGATAAATTAAAAAAAAAAAATGGATATCGTTAATATAAAAGTGCACCCCCACCGGCCTTTTCATGACTACCTTATTTCTTTTTTTTTTTCCTTCAGGTAGTCACTTTTGTAAGGTAGCCTGACTCATTGTTTGATTAAGAACTGTCAAGATAATACTCATTTAAGAACTCTATAGATTTTCCTCTGCTATCAGCAGAATAAGTATTTATAAGAGACCAATTTTTCCCCCCAAAAAATTGATATGGATTTTTGTAACCCACACAGTTCTTAATAAATAGATGAACCAGGCTCCCTTCCACGGGCGACTATCTCCAAAAAAATGAGGTTTATGTGCCGATCATCAACATTTTTACCGCCCCCCCCCCCCCTTCCACACATTCTCATGATTGACATTTTTTCCCGTTCCGTCAGCTTGTAGTAAGAATCGTTGTAGTTGGTACTTGTTGATAACGTCACCAAAAGCCCAGAGCCTAAGGTTAAAATATTAGATACATTTTTTTAATTACGGTATGTTCAAAATTAAGGCCGCTAAATTAAAGAGTGTCTAATTTTCCGGGTGCCTAAATTTCCAGACACCAATTTAGACATCCAGAAATTTCAGCACCGGTAAATTATACTTTTTTTTTTGTTTTTGGCAAGGCGTAAAATTATGTACTCTTTAATACGGTACTATTAATAGCGACCTTAATTTTGAACATAATTAGAAAATTAACGTTTATTTTATACTTAGGCTATGGACTTTTGGTGAAAGTATAAAAAAAAAAATTACCCACTATAACAATTTCTACTGCATTTTCATGACACAAAAGATAAACTGACCAAAAATAAATCATGAAAAATGGTACTCACGAGGATGCGGGTAAAAAAATGGCCCCGGATTAATAGTCATTATATAATATAAATATCACAGGATTCAGCGGAGGGGGTAGAGATGAATACCCACTCGTCACTTTACCTCCACAACTACAAGGTTGGCGGGTGATAATAGGGGTGGTGGTGGAGGTGAATTTAGGAAATTTAGGCACCGCATATTTAGGCACTGGATATTTAGGCACCCGGAAATTTAGGCACCCGTATATTTAGGCACCCGGAAATTTAGGCACCTGGACATTTAGGCACCGGATAATTAGCACTTTTTGACAAGGCGGATAATTAGGCACCGGATAATTAGGCACTCTTTAATAAGCGTCCTTAATGTTGAAAATCATTTTAAGATGTTAACGTATATTTTATCCTTAGGTTATGGGCTATCGGTGACGTTATAATAAATAGCAAACTATAACGATTCTTACTAAAGAAAAGCTGAAAAAATGGGAGGAAAAAGACAATCATGAGAATGTGTGGAAAAAATGACTCCTGAGTCATTATATAATATAGACATCACAGGATTCAGGGGAGGGGAGGTAGAGAGGATTTTCCGCTCATAGCTTCCCTCCATCACCAACTCCTAAGGTTGACTAATGAGTTTTTTTTAATTGATGGTTATGCTATTTGTGTAAATATTTAGTTACTAATGTCAATAGTTTAGATTTAAAAGTATTATAAAATATTTTTATTATGTCGGGAAGTGTTGGCGATAAATATAATCGCAATCGCCCTCTGCTTGTGGGAAAGGGAGGGGTCGTACTTTTAAAATGGGATAGGCAGTTGGGGGGGGGGGCACACACTCCCACTTAAGGGAGAGGATTTCTCGCAGATAGATGTAAACTTGGTCGTAAAAGTTACTTAGTGAATCTTAAGGCTACACACTGGGGTCAAGGGTATGGAACAGCATAGGTGCTAAATTGGAAGTCTGGAGAAACTTGTCTCCTTAAAAAGAGTATGGGAATGAGGAGGAGGCTTTGCTTGCGTTACTTATGGGGATTAGATGTGTTAATAAACTAAAGTAGTATTCATTTTTTTATAACAGCATTAATCTCTATTATCAACCTTTTTAGGAAGATCTATTGTGTAAGTGTATAGGTGTGTTACCTCCTTCAAATTGTTTTTTGTGGTAATTAATTTTTACCTATACCTACGCATATATTCAATATATGCAAATTTGTGTGCTATAATATTTATATAAAATATATATGGTTGGACATTGCAAAATGGCTAGAAATCGCGATAAAATATAATGTTTTGAAATTAAAAAAATAAAGAGTTTATGGAAAAGACAGATGAGATGAAAATTTCTATATTAATTTTTGGAATAGTGGTCTCTTTTCATTGAAAATCTTTAAAGTTCTTAATATGATGATTATGTTGACAATTTATGATAAAACAATGAATCAGGCTCCTTCACACGGGCGGGTATCTCAAAACAAAATGGGTCCACCTGTTGATCCTATGAGACTTCTGGGTTCAAAATGTATCAAGTCTTTTCCGCGACCTGCGAAATATCATGCCGATGCAATAAACGTTTTTATCCAGCTACATCAAAGTCGATTTGTGGTCCAGTGTTAGTGGCCTCTTTCAGCAGGTCAATGTATAAAAGCTGCTTCTGTGACTACTAAGTCTAAATGTTCGAAAGCTTTTGATACAGACTACTAGAGTGTTTTTCCTGTTCATTAAGTTTTTTCTGCAACCAAGTGGCACTCACAGATTGCATAATCATCAATTGAAAAAACTCACCAGTCAACTTTTTAGGGGCTGGTGATGGACTGAAGCAATGAGCGGAGAATCATCTCTACCTCCCCTCCCCCGAATCCTGTGATGTCTATATTCTCATGATTGTCTTTTTCTTCCCATTTTTTCAGCTTTTCTTTAGTAAGAATCGTTATAGTTTGCTATTTATTATAACGTCACCGATAGCCCATAGCCTAAGGATAAAATATACGTTAACATCTTAAAATGATTTTCAACATTAAGGACGCTTATTAAAGAGTGCCTAATTATCCGGTGCCTAATTATCCGCCTTGTCAAAAAGTGCCTAATTATCCGGGTGCCTAAATATCCGGTGACTAACTATCCGGTGCCTAAATTTCCAGATACCGGTGGAGGTATAGCTATGAGCAGAAAAGGATTCCTACCCCCCCCCCCCTTTTTTTTGAATCCTGTGACGTTTATATTCTATAATACTCTGGGGCATCCCCCCCTTTTTGAATCCTGTGACGTTTATATTCTATAATACTCTGGGCCATCCCCCCCCCCTTTTTGAATCCTGTGACGTTTATATTCTATAATACTCTGGGCCATCCCCCCCCCTTTTTGAATCCTGTGACGTTTATATTCTATAATACTCTGGGCCATCCCCCCCCCCCTTTTTGAATCCTGTGACGTTTATATTCTATAATACTCTGGGCCATCCCCCCCCCCTTTTTGAATCCTGTGACGTTTATATTCTATAATACTCTGGGCCATCCCCCCCCCCTTTTTTGAATCCTGTGACGTTTATATTCTATAATACTCTGGGCCATCCCCCCCCCCCCCTTTTTGAATCCTGTGACGTTTATATTCTATAATACTCTGGGCCATCCCCCCCCCCCTTTTTGAATCCTGTGACGTTTATATTCTACAATACTCTGGGCCATCCCCCCCCCCTTTTTGAATCCTGTGACGTTTATATTCTATAATACTCTGGGCCATCCCCCCCCCCTTTTTGAATCCTGTGACGTTTATATTCTATAATACTCTGGGCCATCCCCCCCCCCCCCCAAATTCTCATGATTTTTTTTTTTCCTCTTTTCTTTTGTATTCTGAAACTGCAGTTCAACTAGTTGACCTTTTGTAGTTTAATAATGTCACTAATAGCCCATAGACTACATTTTTTTAAATTATTATTATTTCAAAATTAAAGGTCGCTATTAAAGAGGGCCTAATTTTCCATCTTGTCAAAAAGTGCCCAATTTACCGGTGCCTAAATTTCCTAGATAAATCTACTTCAGATAAACCAAGGTGGCTATTAAAAAAAAAACATAATTTACTTGTTTGTATTTTTTTAACTTCAGGCTCTTATAAAAAAAAAACAAGGTTGGTAATAACGTGACAATTAAAGTAAGGGAAATAATCTAACATACATTATTTCTTCAGTATTTTCTTACAATTGACATTTTATCGGTATTGACCAACAGTTAAAATGAATGTTTAATGAAAGTAGTCTATTTCTATTATCACAAATATGTAACATCAACTACCATTATCAATAAGCGCTCAGACTGCCTGTTACGCAAATAATTCGCATAATCGTTTTGAGAACTTGTAGTTCGTTACATTAAATGCCGAGATTTTATATAAATTGGTCTTTGAAATTTGGGTGTTCAAATATATAAAATTAAAAATGGCATTTATTAATTAGTATTTTTTTTTTAACGTTGAGTAAGTCTTGCAGTAACTTTGAAAGAAATGGAACACATGGGAACTGGTAGGTCAATGAAAACGTTAAGATCACGTTACTTGTACACTTCAACTTTCAATGTTTGACAGACACAAAGAAATCAATGACCACCCACCTGCCATGCCCCTCATCCTCCTGACTCTCAGGGCTCACTAGCCACCATGACGCACACTTAACTCGGTTCCGCATGACGTCACATGACGCAACATTAGGCAAGCCTCGCCTTGAGGTGATCTGTTCAGACGTGAAAAGGACCAGCTGACCGTCTCCCCCCCCCCCCCTCTCTACTCTTAGCCTTCAAGTTCGATGTGTCGATGTTACACAGTATTAGGTACACATGGTACATTACTACACACCTTATCGTCTGCAACCTACCACCTAGCGTGACATATTCTGCCCCATGATAGACTAAGACTAGGCCGTCTGTTGAGCAGGAAGTGACTAGCACGTGGTACAGCGCAGGATCTCCAGTCAATCTGATTATCTTCCAAATACCAACAGATGTCAAACAGACCTGTCATTACAGTCTCTGCGCCACTAACTTACCAAACGTTCTAATTGTATAGGGTGGTAGATCGCAACCCCCCTAAACAAAATGAGCTGTGACGTTTATTATGTATATCATGCTTTGAAACACTTTGGAAAATATTAAAGTGTATGTATAATTGTATTTACACTATATTTCAAAGATGTTGATAACCGTCCATATTAGAATTTATTAGTAATAAATTAGGTCTAGATGAATTTGAATTGATGAGAATTAAAGTGTAAGGAAGTGCGCAAGAAAAAAATCAAGAAAGTTTGACAAAAACTCTAGCTCTCCGTCCATTCCACCATCACGTGACAACGAGTTGACGTTTAATTAAACGTGACCTAACGAAAGACTTAGAAGAAATGTATTAGTAGAACATCACTACTTCTACTCAATTAAAAAAAAATAAAAAGATTTTAAGAAGACATCTATTAGTACGGGTATCAATAATTCTACCGAAATAACTAAATCTTTTTCAGTACAAATGTATATTATTAGTTCCATCTAAATTTACCAAACTCAAAAGTATATACATTTTGTTCTATTCTTTCATTTTGTAATCTTTGTCCTTTGCTCTGTCTTCAATTGGAACTGATCAAAAACCCAACAAAAAACGAAAAGCCAATACCCAACAAACTCCAGACAGTATTTGGTGCGAGTCTAAACTCTAAATTTTGATGAAAGTCTTTGAACCTAATAACCAAGCGAAAAAACTGTCTAAATGATAGTCAAGCTGTACGTAATAATTATACTTCACGAATGTAGAGCATTTAGATTTCATATAAACCAAAAGTCAGTTCAAAGAACAACCGATATAAAAGAGTGATGTGAATCTCAAATACCGGTGCCTAAAATATCCAGACACCATCACCAAAGTTTATTTCATAGGTTTACAAGTTGTATGTTACATAAACTAGTGCAATTTTAATAATGATGTATCGACGCGTTCTTTACAGGCACAATTGTATGTATTCATTTTATATGATACATTCATATTTACCAATAAAAACAAACAACTAATTGCGAAATCTGCTCTTGGGGGACATGTCGACAGGCAAGCGGCGAAAAGCAACTGCCACCAAAATCGGGCCATAGAAGAAAAAAAGAGGAATGAGGGTTGGTGCCTGGGACTGTTTCAGAAATTTTAGGCGTGGGAAGGGGAAAGTAGACGCAATCGCTGATTCTAATGATAGCTACTTTAATCCGCTGACCAATGGTCAGCTTTCTATTTTCCCCACCACCACACCATCCACGCGTAACCGATTGCGACTGAGCCCACGTTATGTTGGGTAAGAATGATCTCAGATGGTGCAACACCAATGAAAGACTCTTACGTGCTGAGACTTTTGTTCATTTTTAAGGTAACATCTTTCATTATTATATCGCCGTCATCGTTTTCGCTAATTACGTCATTGGCGTCAATGTTTTAGAGACTTACGTCACTAGAGAATAAGAGGGGGAGATGACGACAGAAGCAGGCCGCCTTGCCACAATGTAGTCTTTCATATTTATTTTCTAAATAGCTGATCAAAACAATGACTTGAAATTAGTCACGCGTTTATTGCCGATATGCGTAGAGGTTTTACTCATAAATAACTTTGTCTTACAGTGAAGTAATCAGCCAACCTTCATATTTAGTTAAATAAGTACAATCGACTTAGAAACCAATGGAATAGAATTACATTGAAACGTAAACTAAGGCTACAAGAACAGCTATGTCAACATATTATATTAACACAATCAAATTATACACTACATTATCAGCTTTTTAAAATTCGCTTGCAACTAAAGAGTTCAGTTGAAATATTCGGGATGAAACAAATATTGTATACAATCTCTGATGCTTATGGTCGTGCTGGGTATATCATCCCCTTGTTTTAAAAAACGATTTAAACTTATATATGAAACTTAGAGAAAAGAAACTTGGTCCTTAGGTTGAAATGATAATGATATTAGTCTTAGGCTTTTGATTGGAATGTTGATATAAGTTAGGCCTCATAAATCACATGTAGAAAATTGGAAAGGGACTTGTTATCTAAAATTAACATGTTGAGAAGAAACTTATGTATGGTTTAGTCTCGTGCCTTACACTAGAACATTTCTTCTGAGAAAACGTTGATTTATTTGAGTTACATCTCATGATCAACATTGTGAAGGGACTTCGGTTTTTAACATGTTGATAAGAGACTGACTGTTAGGCCTATGCATGGCTTGTTGATAATAGAGTTAGGCCTAGGCCTTATACATGACATGTGGGTACAATTTTGTATACGTTAACTGCGCTAGTAACATTTAAAATCTGAAAGTCACAAATCTAAAAGCACTTATTATCATGCATAAAATGTCGTGTCTGGAAATTTAATATAAATTGGGTACTTTTAGACAAGGGGGAAAATTAGGCACTCTTTAATAGCGACCTTAATTTCGGAAATAATTAAAAAGTTTTAACATATATTTTATCCTTAGGCTACGGGCTCTCGGTGACATCAAAAATAGCAAGCAACTAGAACGGTTTCTAGCTGCATTGTCAGGATACAAAAGAAAAGCTCTGACAAAACGGGGGAAAAAGACAATCAAGAGAATGCGTGGAAAAAATGACGTCCGGATTAAGAGAGTCACTATATAATATAGACATCACAGGATTCAGGGGAGGGGAGGTAGAGATGATTCTCCTCTCATTGCTTTACCTCCATCACCACCCCCTAAGGTTGACGGATAATTTTTTGAAATGGATAATTACGCAATTTGTGTAAATAGTTAGTTACTATAATGCAAATACTTTAGATGAAATATAAAATATTTATTTTATGTCGGGGAGTGTTGGCAATTATAATCACCCTCTCCCCATTTACTTTAACCCTTAAGACTTGCTCGTGGAAAAGTTAGGGTGCCTAAATATCCGGTGCTTAAATGTCCAGACACCTTTGAATGGGGGGGGGGGGGGCGGTAAAAATGTTAATGTTGATGATCGGCACATAAACCTCAATACCTTTGAGGTACTGTAGTCGCCTGTGCAAGGGAACAGATTTTCCTGTGTGCTATCAGCAGAATAAGTATTTATAAGAAAAATACTGTCATTATTTTTTAAGATATAAAAAC
This sequence comes from Biomphalaria pfeifferi, assembly GCA_030265305.1. Lineage (NCBI taxonomy): Eukaryota > Metazoa > Mollusca > Gastropoda > Planorbidae > Biomphalaria > Biomphalaria pfeifferi. The sequence continues at coordinate 27,369 of JASAOG010000121.1, read as the reverse complement.
CGAGACCTATGGCTTATTGTTAAAGCGATACCAATAATTGGTCTGGTTTAAAGTAACGCACATGATGCCCCTATCCCCCCTCAACGCACTACTAAGAGAGGATTTGTCGCGGGTGAATGTTGAATTTGGTGGGTCATGAAAATGACGTAATGAGTCTTAATGCTATCCAGTGGAGAAAATCGTATGGAACAGTCTAGAACGAACGCGCTAAAATGTAAGTCTGGAGACATTGGTTTCCTTCTAGTGGGAATGAGGAGGGGAGGGTGTTGCTCGCGTTACTTATAAGGTGTACTATGCTGATCTAATGTCCATACCCCCCTCCCTCCACCAGTGTGTAGCGTTAGGATTCATGACGTCATCTTTGACAACTAAGTTGACATCTACCCGCAAGAAATCCTTGAAGTGGGAGTGTGAGGACGGAGAAGGGCATTGTGCGCGTCACTTCAGGGGTTTCGATGAAACTAATCGTAGTTATCGCTTTAACAATAGGTTACATTTTTAAATGTTAATAAACTAATTATAGTTTGTTTTATTATTTAAATAACAGTAATAATATTCCAAATATATATTGAGTTGTCTCTCTATATTCATAAAAAAGGAAATCCTCGTAGGAAAATCTATTGTGTGTTAAAAATTTCTAGATCAATTTTTGGGGGGAAAATTGGTCTCTTATAACTCTTATTCTACTGAGAGCAGAGGAAAATCTAAGTTCTTACAATAAGTATTATCTTCACAGTTTTTAAATAAAACATTTAATTAGGCTCCCCCCTTACACAAGCACATCATAAGGGTTGGGGTAGATGAAGAGAGGGTGCCTGATCTCACACTTTATTTATCAATCTTTTGCTTTAGAGTTGATGGTTGGGGGTAGGAGGTTGTTTTGGTAACATCTACTACCTCACCCTCAAAGTTGACTATATATTTACTAAGGATTTATATTTTTCTGAATTTTACATTAGAGATGCGTAGCGACATAATTTATATTACATATTTTTCTAATATTAACAATTAAACTAAAGGGTTGGTGGTGGAGTTGAAGCACTAAGCAGGGAATCATATTTACCTCCCCACCCCTGAATCCTTTCATATCTATATTATATCACGTGATTTCCTCCACATTCTGATGATTGTCTCCCTTTTTACGTGTTATCAGCTTGACTTTCGTATCATGAAAATGCAGCTAGAATTGGTTATGGTTGATATTTTTGATAACTTCACCAATAGCCCATGCCCTAAAGATAAAATATACATTAAAAATTTTAAAATTATTTTCAAAAATAAGGTCGCTATTAAACAGTGCCTAAATTTCCGGTGCCTGATTTTCAGGGTGCTAAATTTCTGGGTGCCTAAATTTCCTAGCTTCATCTCTACCTCCCCTCCCCTGTGACGTGTACGTCATTAAATGTGTTGGTTGTTCAGTGGGGAATGCGGGGAAAAGAGCACACAATATTGTGAGTGTTGTAGTGAATCCATGAATTCTTGACTGTCTTGTCTGCTCAATTTAATGTCATAGATTGTTTCCTTTTTAACTAGATGTCCATGTGTTAAAAATACCTATCATGTTATGATCATTAATGTAGTCATAGTCTTGATGTCTTAATCTTAATGCCTTAGTCTTAATGTACAATTGAAAATAAGAAAGTGGGCAAGGCGAAAAAAAAAAAGTTCAAACCCAAAGAAACATACTTTGCTACAAATGAGTCCAACAGTTTTTAGTAAATATTTTTTTTTGTATTCCAGGTAGGAGGTGTTCAAATAATAGCATGCAGCGGTAGTGCAATGAGCTTTTGTTGTTGTTGCTTTTAACTCAACACGCCATTATTACAAAATGGAGCTTAACGACGAGCAAAAAGAGTTAAGCAACGAACAACAAATGGCGCGTGTCATGTCGAGTTTCATGGTGCACAGATCTTGCTCCCAGCTACAGCCTCACTTGCCCGCACAGCAGCTACTCCAGCCATATCTCTCCACCAGTGACTTGACAGATTTAAGGAGAAACTTTCAAGTGGCTAGCTCTGACAATCCCCAACTCATGAGTCAGCTGGAAAGTCGTCTAGAGGCCATACCTAGCCTTGAAAGGTACAGATGTATAAATCGTCTGCAGAAGAGAATAGGTACTGGTAACGTGCACTCTCCTGCTAATAACAGGGAACATCATTTGGAACGACAAGAAAATCCAGAAGCGTTTATAGACAATAATCTTCCAGCTCATTCCTCTGATTTTCGACACCATACTAATCTCAGTTACAATTGTCAATCCATTGGCCCACTGCAGATGACCTCAAGCCAACATATTGCACAACTAAATTACACGTCACAAACCACAATAAGTCATGAAGTACCAAAAAATAATATGACATTTTTTGACGAGCTGGACTTTGAAAGACATAATAACAATAGGAAACCAGAGAATACACTTCTCTTTCTTCCAGAGAATACTGTCTCAGGCATTGGGATGAGAAGCGTCAATGAACTGGCATCGATTCTACCAGAAAACTTCAGCTCGTCACCCAATGCTAATGAAAGTTTCATGCCATCACTGTCTCCCAAGAAGAACATCAAGAAAGAGAGACGTGAGAATGATCAGCTGACTTCTCTCTTTGAGCAAGCTCCACCAACACACAACAACACAAGTACATCCCCCAGAGATAACAATGAGTCGCTTTTCACGCAAAGCCAAATTGATAACGCCTGGCTTTTGTTACAGAATTTAAACCAAACATTAACGGAGAAAACAAACAATGAGACATGTTCTGTAAAGAAAGAAGCAGATAGTCTGGGTACAGTTTTGGTGGATACCAGGCCATCTTCAGTTCATTCCCTTTCTTCAGACACAGGAGCAAGCAGCGCTCAAACAAAAGCCCCAATACGATCCCAATCAGAAAGCTGGTCCTGCATGCCAGCTATCAGTCATGCCTCCGCTAGCTCCAGTAAGGACCCATCCTATCTGGAAAAAAGAAGAAAAAACAACGAGAGCGCCAAGAGATCTCGTGAGGCTCGGCGCAAAAGAGAAAACCTTCTGGCCATGAGAGTTTTGGAGCTGGAGGAAGAGAACCGAAAACTTGAAGCCAAACTGGCAATGTGCCTTGAAGAACTTCAACACTGGAGAAGGAAGTGTTTTGTATAATCCTTGAGCCAAATTAGTTTAAACAAGGTGTTCAATTAACACACGGATTTTTATAGGAGAGATACTATGTAAATAGACTTTTAAACCACTGAGCCATCTTTTACTTTTTCTTTTTGATGTATCAGTCTGGCTGTTGAAAGTTAAGAAGAAAGTGTTGGCTATTTATTAACATTGATCTGTTTCTTTAAGTACAGGTCTTCTTAGCTCTGTCTAATCTTGGATGATAGGCAGGTATGATTACAAATGTATTGCTAATTGAATCATATGCTGATGTCACTATAGGGATGAACTTTTGTATCGCCCCAATTCAGATGTTTGTTCTTTTATGTATGTATGTTAATATGTATAAATATGTTGCAGTTTTCCCTAAGATAAACATATCTTTGAAATGCCATAACTAGTGATTGTGTTTTTGTTTTTGAATATTTTATTGAAATAGTGTAGTAACAGTATTTAGAAGAAATCCCTTAAAGATTTGAAACATATTTTTATGTATTAGAAATGATAATAAAATAAAATGTCTGATTTTATGTTTCTAATTCAAGCATTGAAATTTTATTTTATTTTTTTTGGTTGTAAACTCTACCATGCAAATATTAAGACAAATTAAGCAACAATCATCATAAATAATAAAGGTGTAACTACTTAAGATGAAAGACTTGATGTATTTTTTTCTCTTTCATGCAATTTCACTTGTACCTATTTACATTAAGGGAGAATTGATTTTAAATTATAAAAAAAGAAAACAATATAAAGGCTAAAAATCTAATTGACATTTTTATTTATGACAGAAAAAAAATAAAGATCTAGCTAACATTGTGATGTCAAGTATCTGGTGTCTAAAATAAAGATCTAGCTAACATTGTGATGTCAAGTATCTGGTGTCTAAAATAAAGATCTAGCTAACATTGTGAGGTCAAGTATCTGGTGTCTAAATTAAAGATCTAGCTAACATTGTGATGTCAAGTATCTGGTGTCTAAAATAAAGATCTAGCTAACATTGTGATGTCAAGTATCTGGTGTCTAAAATAAAGATCTAGCTAACATTGTGAGGTCAAGTATCTGGTGTCTAAAATAAAGATCTAGCTAACATTGTGATGTCAAGTATCTGGTGTCTAAAATAAAGATCTAGCTAACATTGTGATGTCAAGTATCTGGTGTCTAAAATAAAGATCTAGCTAACATTGTGAGGTCAAGTATCTGGTGTCTAAAATAAAGATCTAGCTAACATTGTGATGTCAAGTATCTGGTGTCTAAAATAAAGATCTAGCTAACATTGTGATGTCAAGTATCTGGTGTCTAAAATAAAGATCTAGCTAACATTGTGAGGTCAAGTATCTGGTGTCTAAATTAAAGATCTAGCTAACATTGTGATGTCAAGTATCTGGTGTCTAAAATAAAGATCTAGCTAACATTGTGATGTCAAGTATCTGGTGTCTAAAATAAAGATCTAGCTAACATTGTGAGGTCAAGTATCTGGTGTCTAAAATAAAGATCTAGCTAACATTGTGATGTCAAGTATCTGGTGTCTAAAATAAAGATCTAGCTAACATTGTGATGTCAAGTATCTGGTGTCTAAAATAAAGATCTAGCTAACATTGTGAGGTCAAGTATCTGGTGTCTAAATTAAAGATCTAGCTAACATTGTGATGTCAAGTATCTGGTGTCTAAAATAAAGATCTAGCTAACATTGTGAGGTCAAGTATCTGGTGTCTAAAATAAAGATCTAGCTAACATTGTGATGTCAAGTATCTGGTGTCTAAAATAAAGATCTAGCTAACATTGTGAGGTCAAGTATCTGGTGTCTAAAATAAAGATCTAGCTAACATTGTGATGTCAAGTATCTGGTGTCTAAAATAAAGATCTAGCTAACATTGTGCTGTCAAGTATCTGGTGTCTAAAATAAAGTGTTGACAAACTATATGTTTTATGAAGTGCTATCTCATAATGTTTTGGCATTGCACATTTTCTAAGCTCTTCTTATTGAAGAACAAAGTAATCTCTTTTATCGTATAAAGGAAGTATCCAATGGTCACTCTATGAGTTAAAAGTTATTTATGAACAAATGTGCAACTAACTTAAGTAACTTTAATAAAGGAGATATCGTTAGGACTAGAAACTGTTAGTTGGCAACAGGGAAGTTCAATAAAGTGTCCTTGACATTGTTTAGTTTCTCATGGAAATCTCCAATAAATAAGTTTTGGATTTGACAGAAGTTTGTACAAATAATCAATCAGAACACAGGATGAACAAAAATAAAAGTGCAATTACATTATTGATCAGTGTACCAGCGTAATATTTACTGTAAATATTAGGTACTGGTACCCTTAGGGTTACACCTTAGAGCAAGCAAATAGTCCTAGAAACAAATTTATGTGTGAGTATAACAAAGAAATACAAAACTGTCAAATAACTACTATCAAATCCAATGCTAAGAGTGACTTGGCAATTAACTACATTCAAATCCAATTGACGAAGTCATTGATTATAATCAATCTCTTCATAAACAAAATATTTTTGGCAAACTATTAGCACCTGGTAGTAGCAATATCATAAAAAATGCATAGATACCAGGTACTGTATGCATGTATGTATGTGTGTGTCAGAAGTATACTTTTAAGGGAACAAAAAGTTTATGTAACCAGTATGTGTATATATACAGGTACATATATAAAGAATTATTTCCATTCTTTTGATGCCCTTTGTCATAAATGTTGTTACTACATACTATATAATATAAGTCTTTCCTCTATTTTTTTAACAATAAGGTACTGGTGATAGTATTAAAAGGTCTCCAGGGCTCGCAAAGACCTTCCTCGGTGTGTGTGTGGTGCCTCATTGGTCAACAAAGGGATATGTGAAGGTGGTGGGATTAGTCGTCTAAGTATATTGTAGGCCTACCCAGTATAATAGTAATGATAAAAATAATCAGGCTTGTCTTCAAGTCTGAAGATTAATGAGGAATGCAATATTTCCTGTTGCTATGCAGCCCCAGCTGTGACCTACATATTTTGCCACCAAGTACCGGTATACAATGAAATCCCATTTTAAAAATGATTATCAAACTTTTAAGTCTTTAACTTTCTATGCAAATGTAGATGGATATAGGTACTTATCAAACTTTATCTTATCTTATAAATTACTTCAAAAGATAACATCATATACATTTATACTGGTATGTGTTAATCTAGTCATGCATGTTTTAATCAGGGATTAATCTGCTAAGTCGTTGGTTTTCCTGCCTGGTTTAGACAATTCATTTCATGCTCTAAATGCACATTACCTTGAAAATCTAGATAACATTTAGATCTGTGAAGGTTAGAGCCTGGCCTGGTGTGTTGCATTGTACTACCAGTATCTCTAAGTTTCAGGGCTCAAGAACCAGAGACTCTTAACAATTGGAAACTTCAATGTAAATCTATTTAGGAGTTTTTACTGAGATCCATGCAATACCACAACAAATTTCAAACAAAAGCTTTGCATGTACTTTTATAATACTATACCTCGGTATAACACTATGTCAACACTGCAGAAAAAGATAATGGTACCAGTTAATGACTATAACTCACCTTAAGTATATTCTGAAGTATGTTGGCATTGATGACCGTTGGATGAGATGCAGTCCCTCTGTAAAGGTCTACAGTCATTAGTGCTGCCCGCTCAGCAAAGGGCACAAAATTCATGATGACCCAGTCAGCCTGGCGGAGAAAAGTTCCGGTATGATACATACAATTAATAAAACCAGAATTTTTAATACTAGTATTGGTATGTACCTAAGATTTAAATTTAAAATTCATTACTTAATTAGAAGAATAAAAAAACACTTAGCTATGCTATACACTTTTAGGAAAATAAGGTAGCCTACTGTACCATGAAGTCAAAAGATTTCCTATGTACTGGTATAGAAAAAAACCCAACATACTTGAGGTCCTCTAACTATTCCGAATGTCTTTGTTTCCAGCTCACCAAACTTTGGAGTGTTAACCCCAAAGCTAACAAATGTAAGCAGCTGTTGAAATATATCTGGATACATGGCCTGCATGGTCTCTGGTCCACTCTGAACAGCCTGGGAAAAAACAAACAATATTATGTTCAATTTGATATACACATCATAAATAAACATAGAAAACAATACAAAAAAACAAAAATTTGCTTTCATAGTGATTCAATATAATACAAAAAAGCTGTTGCCGGTACTTAATAAACAAGAATACGGTATAATAAAAATATATTTCTACTAAGTTTTCCAAATTTCTTTTCTACAAATGGTGCCATAAAAATTTGGGCAAACTGGAAATTAAGTTTTTAAATCTTTTGTACATACCATTGTAAGAAACTACACAACTGTAAGGATATAATATGCTCCACCAGTGTTATGACACTCCACCATTGTAAGGATAATCCACTATTGTAAAGACACCTACCCATGAATTGATACTCTACCAGGGTAACGATTATTTACTACAGTGGGTATACTTCAAAAGTTTAAGAAAATTCCAATATTGCATTCATTATCCACTACTTATTGGATATTACATCATTGTAAGAATAAATGAATAAAGATATACTCCCTTCATGTAAGGATAATCCAAAATTGAAAGGATAATCAAGCAGGTCAAGGTTACTCCACCATTCATACTGAGCTCATGAATTCAATTCAACAATACTGAACACTTACTTTTATTAATGTGTCCATGGCTGAAAGAGCAGCTTCCTGGAGGGGTGTGACACTGACCTCTGGGTAGGAAGGAATTATAAAAGGGGAGGAGTCACTCTGCACCGGTACACACAGTGTCCCCCGCAGGACAGTGGACAGCTTTTGGAGGTCACTGGTCAAGAACCTGGACTTGATGTGCTCAAACAAGGGAGGGAATGTCTGTATCATGGCCGTCAAAAACTGTTGTGAAGGCAGGTACACCTTACTGATCATTTTCTCTGTGTGCTCAGGAGGTTTGGTCCCCTCTGTGCCGATATTAAGCCAGACCTTCCACGCCGCTGTCCAAAGTGGAATGTCATTGTCTGAGGAGTCGGAGATTGGTCCTTTTGAAAACAATTCAAGTTTTTTGTGGGTGAGCTCCCCTGACCGGTTGATCACTTCTCCTGTCGGTGGCTCCACACCAAGGCTGCTGCCATCACTTTCCTCTGTTCCTTTAGATGCTCTGCCAATCTGTAGGATTTCTTGAAAGCTCTTAAGTGCTGCCAGTGCCACCTCAGAGTTACGACAGAGAGCAGACAGTTCAATGTGGTCTAACAGTAAGGACCAGGCTCTTGGGAAATCCCCTTAAAGAATCATAATCAAAGAATAGTACATGACTGAGAATACAGAAAAGGTAAAAAAACAAACAAACAAAAAATAAAAAAAAAAACGAGCACATAGTAGATAAGTTAGGACCCCAGTATCTGCAGTGGTGCCATTGCAAATTTAACATAAGTAAAAACATACATTAAACTTAATGAATAAATTTAATATAATTTTATTTTTACTGGAATCAAAAGAGTGAACATGAGCTGGTAACACTATATATTGTGAAGACACAACGAGTAGAAGTTTGGGTTAACTGGGTTTTTCTGTAGTGACGTGACGAAAAATTAAAAAAGTAAGAACGGAAAATAGAGTAGTAACGGACAGAAAGGATGCCACCAAGTTAGCAAAGACAGAGGACTGTGTGCCCTTTTCTTATGCATCCAAGTGTTTGAGGTTTATATGCTGTGATTGATTTATTTTATCTTCTCTGTTTAATCTGTTATTGAGTTTCCAACGAACTCGCGTACAACATCAACATTCATATATCTACTTATCAACACACAGACCATCAACAATATACATGCACTATATATAACACTATTATATACATAAATATATATATTATGTATACTGATATAGTGTTTCATACACATTGTATTGAAACCAATTAAAGAGAAAATCCACTCAAAGAAAAATTAAAGAGAAAATTAAACATTTGAAAAACTATAATATCGCTGAAGACAAGGCAGATAGCGAAAAGAGGAATTCATATGCATTAGAAGTGACAGACTATGCAGGTAGCAACTGGGTCTGTGTTATCAAGTGAAGTAATGCATATCTTTTTGACAGTCAAACTTGGGGACTATGTTTTATCTAATTCTTTGTTTTTCATCTTTTCAAAAACAAAGACAAACAGATTTTTCAGACTAATAGAAAAAGAATAAAATATAAAAACAAAAGTTACAATTTATCTTTTTTTGTGTGTAACTTTCCATTAAAAACAAATGGCATAGCCATTGTCATGCCAAGGAAAAAGAAATATTAAACTAACTGTGAACATGTAAAAAGAATATTCAATTTTTGTAATTATGCATTAAAAAAAATCGTGTTAATGTCTTTTTTTTTTCCAGTGATTTGAAAATGTAACATAAAAAAATTATTCCATGCACATATTCCCTACGAAAGAAAACATTCATGAAAATATATGTGCATTTAATTTTAAGATTCCATTCTGCACAAAATAGGCTTTTAGATTGATATTATACATTGCTTTTTTTAACTTTGAGATTTGAAACAATGACTTACTGTAAGAGTACATCTCTTTTAATCAACATATTGGAATAATCTCAAACAAATTCTGAACCACTGAGACATTAATATAGAAGTGTAAAGTACAGTAAATCTCTTACTAATTATTAAAAAGATAGTGTTATTTAATTTACTTGGCTGATTCAGACTACCTGTTTCATGCTCTTATATGGTACCATAAAAGAAAAAGTACTTATATGAACTTTTCCTAACATATGGAATAAGAATGGATTTATTTTTCTAAGTAGTTTAATTGTTGTGTGTGTTAACCTTACATAAGGTTCTATGACATCACAATTGATGTTGACATTAACCTTTAGTTGACTTCCTTAAGACATCACAATTGATGTTGACTTCCTTAAGACATCCCAATTGATATTGACATTAACCTTTAGTTGACTTCCTTAAGACATCACAATTGATATTGACATTAACCTTTAGTTGACTTCCTTAAGACATCCCAATTGATATTGACATTAACCTTTAGTTGACTTCCTTAAGACATCACAATTGATATTGACATTAACCTTTAGTTGACTTCCTTAAGACATCACAATTGATGTTGACATTAACCTTTAGTTGACTTCTTTAAGACATCACAATTGATATTGACATTAACCTTTAGTTGACTTCCTTAAGACATTACCATTGATGTTGAAAAACTCACCTAATCCTTGCAACATTTTTCTCTTTGAATTGAAAGTTCTTGCAACACCTGCAAGGGAAAGAACTCTGGTCTCTGCCCACTGTTTCTCTGCTGTGTCTCTAGAGTGATGAATCAAAATGTTCCCAGTAGATTCTTTGTCCCTGATGGTTGAGGCTGAGCTGGAGAACTTCTGGACATTTTCTAACAGCGGAAACAAAACCTTTGAGAAAAGAAAACAGGAGTTCACATTTGTTCAATCAAAAAGTATAACAAGTGTTTCTAGACCAAACACTTTCTTATCATAAAATTTAAATCTAAATTTAGAAATGGCATATAATTGTATAACACAAACATTAAAAGAACATATTTAAAAAACAAAATACATGACTACATAAATAAATTGCCAGAATGTTTTGTTCAATGAATTTTAATTAAACATTTTGAAGGTAAAATAAAAGAGATGTAAACAAAGAGAGAGACAACCAGCTCTCAGGGTCTATACTGATGTGGTTGAAGCGTTTTATTATAATTATAGGGTCAACATTGACCATGAAGTTCATACTCCTTTCTACAAGGACATTTTAGAATAAAAGAAGAAGTTCATCAAATGGAAACACAAATGTTTATAAATAGCTTTTTGGTTTTTGGTTGTTCTGCAGAAGAGAATTTAGAAGTATTAATGTATTTTAAAAGGATATATAACTTGCACTTTTAGAGAAAGAAATTTCTAAGCTTTTCCATTTGTAACATTAAGTTATTTAATTACTTAGAGTTGGCATTAGTGACTTTTTAATAAAGTTTGAGAAACATTTGGATATATTATTATTCAATCAAATCATTTCTAAATCTCTCCCTATTGCATTAACTTCCTCTTTTGTTTCATTATGTTTTAATTTACATATTTGTATCACTCCAAATATTTCTCAATATTTTGCTCTCTTCTTTTTCTCTCTTACTTTATTTTACTGCTGATGAACAAAAACAGTTTTTTAAAAAAAATCAAACTAACTAAAAAGGGATATTACTGCGATTAGCAGACGTATGAACATTTATTCTTAGGAGATAAAAAAAATATTCTATTATAAACAAATTAAAAAAAAATTGTTTTTACAGAACATTGTAAAAAAAAAAAAGTTTGTTTTTAAGTAAGTTCATTAAATTATTGTTAGTGTAAATAGAATGGAGATTGTCTTTTTAACAAGTTTTAAATAAGACTTGAAACCACAAAATGATACAAAGTATCCCACCGAATGTAACTCTAACAAAAAAGATTTCATGTGGATAACATATTTCTTCATGCTTTTGCCATTCATTGGAAACTTGATTAAATGTGTGCGCAATGTTGAAAAATTAAAATATTTTTTTTCAAAGTTTTTATTTTTTAACATCTTCCAGAGGCTAATGTCCATGAAGTTGTAATGGAATACTAATTGAAATCTTCATGGAACACAAATTAGGTCTCACACACACACACACACACAAACATCCTGGAATAAACTGTATAAAAAATGTTTTTGTTATCTTGTAAAAGTACGTAATGACATTGAAATTTAATGGACACTGAACTTGAAGAGTTTGAGGACAGACTAGAATAACTGGAGTTATCTAACTTGTTCCTATAATAATGCAAGAGGAAAAAAAAATGGGATAAAGAAGGTGGGAGGGGAGGAGGTCATTTGAAACAGACAAAGAAATGTTTTCAGAATAATTAAAAGGTTGTCATTAAATTTGTTGAGAATAGTTTGCGCTGTGTCTAGATCCTGATTAAAATATTATTAGTTTATGGATTGAGAAGTGAACTTTATCATGAAACTATGGCACTGACACAGGTCAAGTACATTGAAACTAAGACTTTTTTTTTTTTTTTTTGGTTTGATTTAATGAGGATAATAGAAAACTGTAAACATTTCTTTTCTTGGAGAATGTAAAATATAAAGGAGAGATCCATAACAATTAATAAAATCTTCAACAAGTGGAAAGTAAAAGTATTCCACACCAAATGATTGTTAATTACATGTAGGACAGGGCTCAAGTACAGGGCAATTTGTAATTTTTACTAAACTGACCTGCTGCAGGGAATAGTTCTCAGTGGCCTACCACAGGAAATTGGTCCCACTGGTCTAAAATGACCAGCCGTTGGACATTGGTCCAAACTGACCTGCCACAAGAAATTGTTCTAAACTGACCTGCCACAAGAAATTGTTCTAAAATGACCTGCCACAGGAAATCGTTCTAAACTGACCTGCCATAGGACATTGTGCCAAGTCTGGTGCTGAAGCAAACTACCATGTGCAGAGATTGTGGAGAATAGAGTCTGCCCTGCACTTTTTCTGACTGCTGGTCTCGAGTCCACACACAGCTCCCCAAGCTGAGAGAATAGGCACATCCACAGAGCATCAAACGGCCCAGGGCTCTTGCTGCTTTCATTTCCATTTACAGCAGATGCAGGCTGCGCCAGAGAATCCAGTTCTTGCTTTATTACTTGTCGATTTTGAAAGAAGAAATCAGAAATATTCCACTGGAAATAAACATAAACAAAATTAAAAGGTAAGTTAAGTGTCATTTATTTTTGTTTTTTTTCTCTTTGCTTTACCTAGGGAAACAAAAAGGTTCCAGAATTAATTATAGATTATTAAAAAAAAATATAAAGATAATGAACTATAGGGAACTTTTGGCTGAGCAGCCTACACAAGCTAGTCTAAAAAGTTTAAGTTAGTTTCTTATAATTTAATATCTAGACAACTTCCAACCCTTCAGTAAGTCTATGATATAGAAAAAAAAACACTGGTTACTGTAAGAGACAAACTATCCTTCTGATTTTCATGGTTTGATCTCTATTTATCTTGCTTTACATACCAGTAGTCCAAAAAATTTTTTTTTATAACATTCAATGAGGATACTAATTTTATTAGAACAGAAATTTAAAATGTGTAAAAAATGTCTTCATTATAAATATAGCAGTACACCAGCCAGGGCCGTTGGGTTTCCCAGGCTTTATATTGTTTTCTTTACATTGTTTTTTATGGCTAGAACACCCTTCCCCCTCTTTTCTTTGTTTGAATTTAATAAACAGGCCACATTTTAATGATCAACTTAATATACTTTTGTTTAGCCAGTGAATAGGTGTATCCATTTCAATAAAATTTGAAGGCTCTCTCTCTTTCCTCTCTCTCTCTCAAACCCCCATTCTGTTTTGGTTTTTAAACTTGTACATCATAATTTCTCCAAATTAAACTATAGACTTGATTTGAAAAACCAACTTTTGGGCCCGTTAATGCTAGTACCACTTTCACTTTTACATTCCCCCCTTCGGCAACCACCAAAAGTTAACACAGTCCTTGAGACATTCTATGACTTTTTTTCAGCCTCTCCATTCAATCTATATTATAATTCCACTGTGACCCTCCCTCCACACACTCACAGTGAGACACACACACACACACACAATAAGATACACACACAGACAACTGCTTTCACACTTTTTGGCCCATTTTTATTACAATGACAAATTTTAACTTTTTAAGCATCCTCTGATTGATCCACTATTTAGCACATTTCAGGCCTAGAGAAAAATTTTTTTTTCCAAGGGCCCAATTGAATGCTACAGTCCTGTAATCATAATCATGTGCAATCTTGACCCTTAATGGACACTTGATATTACTGAGGAGGAGAAGCCTCCTCACCTATATACATACATATGTAAGGGGAGCCAGTAGTTTTTTTCTATTTGCCTTGTATTTCATTGTCAGCTATCATTTCTACCTTGGTTTCCAAAGCATATCTTGTTAGCACATTTCTCAACATAATGCCATCTAGGGTTATGTATTCCAAATAGTTAACATTAATATCCACTACACCTTTTAGATATTTTTTAATTAGATTGACAACAGGGATGTGGGGGCAAACAATGTCCAGTCCATGTTTAAACTAACCATCCAGATAGTACAGACAACAAGGACATGACACATAAAAATTGGAATCCAGTTGAATAGAACCTGTTCATTGGACCAAATCCTCAAGTACTGAAACAAATCCTATTTTATGGTAGAATCTGGTTAAACAGACAAGCTAGTTAATAGGACAAAAGGATCAAATCCCCTAGTGGTCTGATTAACAAAATGCATTTCATAAAAGGTTGCTCTTTAATTTATGTTAATTCACTTCATTAGTTATTTCGTTTATGGAAACAATTAAATTGCTTAACTGTAAAAGAAAAAAAAAAAGCTTTTTTGTCTATTAGAAATAATTTTTCTGTTGTAGACCCATTTACAAAAATCATAGTTGCTTTTTTTATTTTTTCATTTCCTACTGCTAACACAAAAAGCTGCTGCAATGATTTGAACAGGTTTTTGACAACTTTTTTTTTCCCTTTAAAGTGGAGACATATTCTGTCTTTCATTCAGCCACTTAAAACAAAATGTGTAGGAGAAGTACAAGTTGATGCTGGTAACAAGAACATAACATACCAACAAGCCAATGGCTGTAAGACTAACATTCAATTCTTGCTGCTGTAGACCAAATCTAGCAGCTACCTGTACCACCACCTGAAGGTAAGTAGGTCGAATGATTGGCAGGAAGTCAGTCACAACAAGTTGGAGACACTGAAAGGCTTGTTGAATAAGTTTCTCTCTGTGAAGTGAAAAAAACATTCTGACCTAAGGTCATGACAGTTTCTGGACATTTTGCTCTAAAAATCAATGAACTTATAAAAACCTTTTTGCAACAACACATAATCAGATCTTGCTCTAACAGCTAAATCATGATAACACATTTAAAACCTCATCAAAATACAAGCATTACTCAACAATAACACAATCAAACATTCAAGTAATACATTCATACTTTACAAAAATAGATTTCCCTACTTCAGGAAAAACACATTTGTAGCTGATCATAAAAAAAATTCAAGCATCAGCCTAACATATTTGAACATCCCAATATAATATTCATACCTCAACTTGTATGAAAGCTAGCCCATTAATACATTCCTAAATCTATCAACTACTAAGCATAACACACACAGAGCCTATGTAGTTAATGAGTTAAAATACAGATCTAGTAATCTAGTTGATGCAAGAAAAACAAAATGATACCACACAAAAGCTTATGGTAGGATCTGTAGTAAATTGATTATTGGAAGAACAACAAATGTTGACTGTTAATAGTCTGATAGTTACAGGAGGTAGGAGATTGGATTATCGAAAATTTCAGATTAATGCCAAAAAACAAAAGTTACAAGAAATCTTCTTGCATAGAGCTCATAGATCAGTCATTCTGATGTGGAATAGATAGATTGCTTTATAGGCTTACTGTTCAAGTATCTCAAGAATCAAATGTTTTTTAAAATGAAAATGAACCCTTAGTGAGAAATTAGTTTAAAGTAGAAAGTTCTGAGACATTATAGAATCTCTTATATATAAAAGAGTCAAAACAAAACTATCTATCACACACACACAATGTAAAAACTATAAAATAAAATCACATGATAGTCTAGCCTTGTAGATTCATAAGCTTATAAAAGGTCTCACTTCAATCAATGAACTAAATACTGAGACTCAAGTATCAGAATATCTTGTAGCATAAACTTAGTAGAGAACTTCCAGAGTGACTCAAATGTCAAACCAAATTGAAAAAGGAACTACAACAAAAGTCATATTTCAATTATCAGTAAATGTCACACACACACACACACACATATATTTATATATTAAAGCATAAGTCTATTTGAATGCGAAACACGCAATAAAACTAATCCAATTAAAAAGTGACAGAAATATTTAAAGTTTTAAACTGCAAATACTTTGACTTCAAGGAAGTTGATAATGTCAGAGATTGTATTGATTTATTTAATAAAAAAAAAGTCAAGAACACACCTTTAAACATATACTGATGACTCTTGACAGTCTGTCACTTTATAATCTGACACACTCAGTAATCAGACACAACAACGACAAAAAATTCATGTAATTTAATGTATACTGTAATCATGTACATATAGTTTTCAGAATGTAGTTAGGCGTAAATTGTAATCTTGTACAGCATGTAAAAGCTCAAATTATATATGGTTTTAAAATCAATAAATTAATATTTTTCTTGTATTGTTTATTGAATTCTCTTGAAGGTCAAAGAGAATATCTTATTAAATAAAAAATAGAACTTTTTTTCCTTGACATATATACGGTTTGATTCTTTGAAGTACAGCTGA
Organism: Biomphalaria pfeifferi; assembly: GCA_030265305.1. Taxonomy (NCBI): domain Eukaryota; kingdom Metazoa; phylum Mollusca; class Gastropoda; family Planorbidae; genus Biomphalaria; species Biomphalaria pfeifferi. The sequence continues at coordinate 10,838 of JASAOG010000121.1, read as the reverse complement.
CATTTGGTATTTTGACATTTTCGGTAATCCAACAGCCCACCTCCTGTAACTATCAGACTATCAACAGTCAACATTTGTTGTTCAATAAATACATATTAATGAAAGTAAATTATCAATTTCTCAAAATCCATAAGTATTGCCAGAGTTAGCGCTGTTATTAACAAAATTAATAGATTAGAGTGCAGGGTTATTGATAATCAAGTCTAAATATCAACATGAGAGATAATCAATTAAATTTTAATACTTTTACATTCCTACACCTTCAAAAAGTATTCAGTTATTGCCCTTGTTATCTATCAATCTGTCTGTCTATAACTTTAAAATCATAAGAGGGATATTATCTAAAGACTCTCAGGTAATATCGTAGGTTATTTCCCTTTTCTTATATTAAATCTAAAATTATATATGAAGGCCCTATCATTTATCAAAATTTATGTACTCTTGCAAGATATTCAATAAGAAAAATTAGATGTGCATACAATTACATTTCAATTCTAAATTGAGATAGTGATAAAAGATATCTAGCCTAGATCTAATTAATGTATCTTTTCTTATATATTACAGACGTTAGTTCAAAAAAGATACTTACATTCCTACTCATTTCATGTGTCAATCTAGTCATGCATGTTAATCAATGACTTAAAATCTCATAAGTCGTTGGTTTTCCTGGCTGATTCAGGCAACCCATTTCATTCTCTAATGGCACTAGGAAAGAACTGGCACTTGTACAAATTTGTTCCAGCATATGGAATAAAAATATACCTCTATCTTTGTATCTTTCTGAGTATTTCATTAGGTTTTGTTTTTCTATTTTTAAATTATTGTTTAGTGTTTTGTGTATTATAGCTAATTAACTTTTTATTCTTCTGTCCTGAAGTGTCTCTTGAGTTTAGTGATTATATTAATGTTATTACTCTAATCAAATCAGAATATTCATTTGTTATAAATCTCACTGCTCTATAATTTGTTCTAGTTTCTTTAACGTTTCTTGAGTTAAGGGATCCCAAACACACGATGCAAATTCTAATACTGGCCCAACAAAAGTCAAATAGCATTTTAGTTTAAGGTTCTTGTTTGATTTGTAAAAAATTTCTTTCAATAAACCCTAATCTTTTGCTTGATTTTTAAAATAATTTTATCAATATAGAAATTCTATGATATCTTTTCATTGATTATTACACTTAGATATTTTGAGTTTTTAGTCTGTGTAACAGGTTTACCGTGAATAATGCAAGTGGTTAGTTTTTTTTGGTTTGAATTTTTAGTTACTCTTAATAACTGGCATTTTTTTCTGGGTGGAAAGACATACTTAAATTTATCTCCCATTTCTGTAATTCTTTTGTGTAAAATTTCATATCTGTGTTGTTTGATCTGGTTTAAATAGTTCCTAACAGCCCATAGGGCTACACTGACCAGTATCACAGTTCAGTTACAACAATATATATAGGTCTAGGTCACATATGCACAGTCTTCTGCTGTAATGAAGACTTGGGAAGAATTAAACTAGTACTTTAGAAATCAAAATACCCATAAAAACACGCGACGGTCGATCGTAAAGTCTGTAATGTGACGTCATCACATTTATAAAAGTGCTTGCACCAATCTGCGTGCACCAAATACACTGAAATGTGTGTCCAGGATCTGATGTTTATGCATTAAGGATATCGTCAATGAATTAGCGTAATCAGCTATTGCTTATGCTAACTAAAAGTAGGTTGCAAGATATAAACACTTTCACAACAGCGTCACTTTGTGTTACCTACAACTATGCGGGCAATTCTTCTCTACCTCATCGTGACGTTTAGGTGGACACGGTTGTTAGGGGAGATGATTAGGCCCACAGGGAAACAAAACCGAACAACCGTTGAGGTTCCTAGCGGCCGAGTCCATTACACTGGCGGGGATGGGAGAAAGCCCAAAAACTACCTACACATCGTAGCTCATGGGGCAGTTTTCATTACGGACAATTGCACGACTAATGTTGTACAGAGACATCAATACGGAAAAGTTTCCCAGGTGAGCGCGGTCTTCGGTCTTTCTTCTAACCCGAGAGTCTTAGCATATGAGGGATGTCAAAATGTTTGGATCTTTCCTACACAAACGTTTGTTCAGACAGGCAGATGGAGACAAGCTTCTGTAGACCAAGAGTTCTTAGACTCACAAGGGAACTACGAACACGTATCACACATTAATCACGAATGTCAATCAAACCTATAAGTCAGTTGATTTCTTACACTTCAAATACTGACCTGGGTACATAGAATACTCACTAGACCAGGGGTTCTCAACCTGTGGGTCGCGACCCCCTTGGGCGTCGATTGACCATTTGCCAGGGGTCGCCTAAGACCATCGAAACTATGGATTGTTATTATCTATTCTTCTATAGTTGTATGTGTGTGTGTGGGGGGGGGGGGGTCGCGGCAGAGTGGGTGGTTGTAAAAAGGGGTCGCCGAACTTAAAAGGTTGAGAACCGCTGCACAAGACTTTCTCTCTATACACATTCTCTTCATTTCCCCACATTCTTCTCAGTTCTTCAATTAGCCAGTCAAGTTTCTTTCTAAAATACCAAACGAAAATTGTGCCCCAACTAAAGGCATGGAAATAAAATTGTACCCGTGTTCCTTGGTGACGGCGCCAATGATTCCCAGCACCGTGGGCCACCCATGCAGAAGTTGGTGTCCGTTGTTGTGCAGAACGTGAGAGACGCTGTCAAGCTGTTTCTGCCTGATGTCGCTGTAAGAGATGGTGGAGAGTTCCTCCAGTGGCAGCAAGATGGCGGACTGAAGTTTCTGTGGGAGAGACACAAAGGTGAAAGCATTAGCAAGAAGAAAGTTAGTACAGTTGAATAAGGAATATTCCGGACAAGATCAGTGAACATGAAGGAAACAACATTTGAGATCAACTGAAAACGTCATCACGTAATAACTATTTCAGGGTTAACAAAAGGTGGAGGGGAAATACGTAAGACACGTATCAGTGACCATTAATCTTAGGTCTCATCTGACTCAACAAAAATAGTCAGATATCATACGACATCCCTAAAATATCAAATTTCAAAATGTGGGAACTCCAGATGCTTTGGTTTGACTCAAGAATACCACTCAGTGGTCGAGATCCACATCACTATATGGCATGCACAGCACTATATGACATCCACAGCACTGTATGGCATCCACGGCACTGCATGGCATCCACAAAACTATAGTGCATGAGTCATGCTATTTTTTAAAACTAAGCTTATTTCAACTCTGTCTGTCTGTCTGTACAAATTATGTACACATTTATCTCCCAAATACAATCTTAGATCAAGTTAAAACTTAACACAATTATTTATTGTCCCCAACAAAATACAAACCTCTCAAAAATTGATCAATTCGGCAATTAATGGTAGATCATTCATAATGTTAAGATATATGGCTGTAAATGTGCAATTTTCCCCCTAATATATACGTTTTTTTTAAAGCATTTTTTAAAATATAAATTTGGCTTGTTCCTTCTCTTATGTCGAATTGAAGGAGGCTGCAGAGAAACTTTTAACATGGCACGCGGCAACACCCACTTCGACTCGTCTAGTGCTAACATGATGGAAGATACCAAAGAAAATTAAACTGCATTATCCATTTGATAAGTACAACATAAAGGATTAAAGGAATACTTGACTGTCAGGGCTCATCAAATGTATTGTGACAAACCGAAATAGCAGTGCTGTATATAATCACTAATGATGCAATGAGATAGAATTTGAGAGACTTAAATAAAATAAATAATAAAAGTAAAAATAGATAGTATCTGATGTTTATTTCTATTTGTGTGTCAAGGAAAAAAAAACTTGAGATTTTTCTTCAAAACTTATATCTGTTGTCAAACTAGTAGATTAGATAGGCTACTTAATATTTATTCAAAGTGGGTATAATTTTTAAAAAATCTGACCGAATTCCTAAAATGTTAGTTTTACAAGGACCTCTCATGAAAATACAGTAACGCTAATTATAGCTGTGGCTGAGTCACATTCACTGACAAGTTACTGATACGTCACTAAGAGCTGACAAGTTACCGACATACCAAGTTCTCGTGGAGAAGCGGCTCGTACTTGTGGGCGAGGGCTGCCTTCACCAATGACGTCACAGCCTCGGCCCCCCAGGATCTCATCTCGGCATGCGAGTGCTGACAGACCTGTGACGGGAGAAATACGAGACTAAGTAAATAGACAAACAGTTGACGGGGAAGTGAAACAGAAACTAAAACATGATGATAACAAGGAAGAACAAGACAAAGACGCTGATCAGTGGGACACTAACATAAATAGCTGAAAGTGTAACAAAGTAGTACAGAGACGTAACAGAGCAATGTCAGTGCGCTACAACATTACAGCTAAAAATATAATTAAAAAAAAAAATTAAAAACACAATAAAAAAAAAAGCAATATTTTTTTTGTACTGTGTATGTTCAGAAAGAAACAAAATGAGTAGGACATTGTCAAATATCTCTGACTGCTTGCCAGACTCATTTATGTATTGTGAGTTTGCGCTCCCTGAGCTAGTTTTTTATGTATATATGTTGTATAGGTTAGATTTATTTTTATATATTTTATTTTTATAGGTTAGTGTCAGATTTTATAGTTGTACTTCCGTATATTTATATAGGTTAGTGCGGGATAGTATAAAAGTGATGTACTACATGCTGTCTTAAAACAGTTGAGTGTACATTAGACCAGTGGTCATTACCATATCTGTCTGTGTGACAGCTGAAGATCTTTGTGGTCTGTCGTCTAATTATTTTATTATTCTGTACCTGGGACGGCCTGCTATTGTTACTGTTGTGTTACTGCTTTTAGCTGCTGTTATTGAGTATTACTCTGCTGTTTTAACTGCTGAATATAATTCTGCTGAACATAACTGCTATCACTCTGATGTAGATCTAGATTTATTTTGTTTCTGTACTAGATCTAGTTTAGTATTGCCTTAGTCAAGGCTTAGTTATAGTCTGTTTCTGTTCTTAGTGAATAGATCTACTAATAGTAAGGTACTAACTAAGGTGTTCTTGTTTTAGTGTTAGTGTTATGGGTTGTTTGTAGTAGTAGGATATTGTAGATCTAGACTAGTTTATTGTAGTGAGTTTGTGTAGATCTAGGTCTAGGGTAGTAGTTGTAGTGATTTAGTTAGATAGTTGGTTTGGTTAGTTTGTAGTGGTGTAGATTTAGAGGGTTTTGTTTAGTTGCTGGGTCCAGTAGTAGTGGTTAGAGTATATATTATAATTTCTTATTGATTTATTTTTATGTCACTAAAGTTTCGTTTTGTTTATTTATCCTAAACTAAAGTTTGTTATCTTGTTTTCATTTAGTTTAGGTTAGTATGTCTGGTTACTTAGGGGACTCTAGTCCCTTGGTCGTAGACTGAGATGTCACAAATGAGCCCAACTAGTAGCGCTAACATCTGCCTACTGTTGGTAAATTTTAATGTTGAGTAGCAGAGAATAGGCATCTCCCACTCGCGCCTGCCTGACCTGCTCACAGTATCAAGAGATGTCTTAAACTAGCATAGGAATTCGCACTACATTTCGTAAACAGGTTTCTATTTCTCCTTGATGGCTTGCTAGTTGCTAATACGAGGTTTTGATAGATACGCAATATGAACACCGCAATTCACGAAAAAACGGCAAGCTTTCTATCAAACCTTTGTATTTTATTTTCAGTATTTCCCCAAATGGCCGCATCCTTTATATATAGCAAAACTAGAAAAAGTATCTTATGTTTTCAAAGTATATTTTCTTTTTCTTTTCCCAAAGTCGAATTATTTTTAGATTGCCTTACGCCATTTCCGCTTCATGTTAGACACGGGTCTAAATTAAAAATCAAAACCTAGCCTTTACCATTAAAAAGATAGATCTAGGTCTATTTCTTTTTTGTTTCCGAGAGGGAATGGAGAGACACGTGGGAAAAAAACTGACAGCGGGTTGTATCATGTCATTGTAACATATACAATTAATTAACAGGCTAAAAAGTATGTTTCGGGGATGATTCAAATGTTGCCCGATAATATATGTAAATCGATGGGCGTGGCCTGTGTGTCAATCTAGCTATTTTATATTTGTAAAAAAAAAAGTTCTAGCCATAAAGAGATATGTTAAAAAAAAAACAACAACTACAAAACATCGCAGCAAATGATCCAAATACATTAGTACAGGTAGACAGTGTGTAGATCAGATGACAAGGTTTAGTGGAGCTTCAGGCGACAGGTAGTACAGGTAGACAGTGTGTAGATCAGATGACAAGGTTTAGTGAAGCTTCAGGCGACAGGTAGTACAGGTAGACAGTGTGTAGATCAGATGACAAGGTTTAGTGGAGCTTCAGGCGACAGGTAGTACAGGTAGACAGTGTGTAGATCAGATGACAAAGTTTAGTGGAGCTTCACGCGACATTCTGACTGATAGTAACTAAAACGTATGTGGTACAGTCAGCTCACAAGAGTAGAAGCACATATGCAAATAATCCCTACTAAAAAATAAATACTGAAAATTGTAGGTGGCTATGAATGGACGTGGGGCTCAAGCAAAGATGAAGAAGGAACTTATCAACGCCATGAGGCCTGAATGAAAAGCGAATAAGAGACCCACGTCATCTTGTCTGGAAGCCTACAATAAATGAATGATCACCAAAGAACTGGATCTAATCTAGAAAAATACTCTGAAAATATCAAAATATCTAGCAACAAGGAGAACCACCGGGGAATAGCAGACTGTAGACACCAGGTGGCGCTTTGGAAACTTAACTAGAAAAGACAACATTGAAGATTTATTAGTTGTAGAAATTTGAATACAACTGAATAATAGACTGGTTTAGACCACACATGAGGCCGGTGATTGGTTAAGAATGACCACTTCCGCTAAAAGACAATCTCAAACAGAAAGTCTTTATGCCAAATTGGGCACTGGTTGAAAAGCTGACATACACAAACACTTTTCAATTCTTTTTAAGGTTCTTTTTTTTCTCATTATGTTGCACAAACAAGTTCCTGCGTCTTTCTTAAAACATTTGCTGACTTACATAAAAAGCCAATAAAATTTTCTTTAAAAAATAACTTTGTACGCAAACAATAGGAGTACTGTTCATTTTTTTTTTGTAAAGGAAAAAACCCAACAAAAACAAGAAGAGGTTGTTGCAACATCCACCGGCAGGTTTAACAATTCCTTGGACACATACCTTCCATAGATATATATATATGCAAGTGTGGCCCGTGTAGAAGTATTGCTTACTGTTGGGCAGATGCCAGCTGGGCAGAATTCCTATCCCGTAAGAGAGAAGACCAAATTCTAAGGGCTATTCATTAGGCGACCTTAATAGAGGATGGCGTTAAAGAGAGTCCTTCACGACAACGCTTTCTAGACCAGCTCAGCTACCACCTTATCTTAGCTGGCTGCTGAGAAATAAAGAGCTGGATACACATAGCGTCCAATGAAGAAGTGAATATATAATAGAGAGGCTAGGGATATATATCTACATTTGTGAAAACAAAGTGAAAGCTACAGGCTAAGACAGAGGAAAATAATCAAATCTAAGAAACTGGCTATTTCAAAATACGCAGGTTAGAGTCAGTTCTCTGTCTATCCATGTGCAATCTTCCCTAATATTTCCTTGCTAATACAAGTATCTATACAACTTGAACATTTTGTGTTCAAAATGAAGTGAACATAATAGGAAGACGCTGATATCAAAAGTTAATTGGCGCATTTTTTAAAATACAATTTTACTGAGATGTAAATGTCACTAGCAGAAGTGGTATGGTTTAAATAAAAGTAATAGAGGCTTTCGTCACTAAAACATGGAATTTTTTTAAAGGGGTGGGCGTGATTGAATTTGTAAGTAACAAGAAACATGTACACGCACTTCAGTTTGTCATTAGTAGATGTAAGTAAAAACTTACTACAGGGGGCATACAGGTTTAAAGCTAGCTCATTCACACAGACGTACACACACACTTACATAAATATTCTGAAACACTTAGAAACTATTGGTGCACATTTTTTTTTTACAATCCGTAAAGAAAAATAAAAATTATCTAAGGGGGAGAACTCTGCGAACTTACAAATATATTTATCGATAATGTAGAAGTTATTTTCCTTATTCAATTTCAAACAAAATAATTAATTACCAATTATTAATTGAAAATGGGTTAATTTAAAAGAAATTTGATGCATGTTTTATTAGGTACAATAAATAATTGTTTAAAGTTTCAACTTGATTCGAGAATGGATGTGGGAGAAATAACGTGTACACACTTTTTAACAGACACACACACAGACACACAGAGTGAGTTCATATAAAGTTAGTAAAAAAACAACAACAACAACCCGCACTTATAAAGCCCCTCTACTTTAAAGTCAACAACTTTTAATAAAACAGTTTGAGACTTTTGTGTCGCTCTGTCCCTCAGCCATTAAAGTCAACAGGTTTAAGAAGAAGATTTAGCGATAGAAGAGAAGGTACAGACCTGTGGTGGAAAAGCGAAAGGATGATCAGTTGACCAAACAGAGCGGGAGATATTTACATGACAGCAAAGTTTCAGGTAAGCAGATTTAGATATCCAAGAGAAACAACAGGATTAGCCTGAGGACACACACACACGGAAAGATAACATAACAGAAGAAAGTCAATACATAACAAAACAAAGATTCATTTCGAAATGTACTTTAAATCTCCTATTTTAGAAATTTCTTGAATTACCTTGGAAAATCTGAACAGTCAAACTTGCAAACATTTTCGTAAATTGAAAAAGAAGACAGGTAGATACGGCTGCTTAACGAATGGGATTTGATTTAAGATACTTGTAAACTTTTTGTACCAAAGTCTTGATTTCCAATATATTTTAGATTACAAAAAAGAGAACGAAGTGAACAGAACAGGATCAGATTTCTTATTATCTGAAAAGTGATCTCCCCCCCCCCCCCATGTCTGAGCCACAAGTAGAACACTTTTAAAAGAACTAGCTACGTCATTAGAGTGTAGGTGGGACCATCAGAACATGAAGTGATTTGATGATAAACACAATGTCCAAATTAGTAACAATAATACATAAAATCTGAACCATTACTTAGAAATAGACTATAATAACACACTCAAGTAAAATACAAAGATGGGCACAAAGATAACGACAGATTTGTTATTTCATATGCTAGGACAAATTCGTACAAGTTTCGCATCTTCCCTAGTGACAATAGAGAATGAAATGGATTGCCTGAGCCAGCTACGAAAAAAAACGACGTATGTATGTAATGTATGTATGTAATGTATGTATGTATGTAATGTATGTATGTAATGTATGTATGTAATGTATGTAATGTATGTATGTAATGTATGTATGTAATGTATGTATGTAATGTATGTATGTAATGTATGTATGTAATGTATGTATGTAATGTATGTATGTAATGTATGTATGTAATGTATGTATGTAATGTATGTATGTAATGTATGTATGTAATGTATGTATGTAATGTATGTATGTAATGTATGTATGTAATGTATGTAACTGTACTGTAATGTATGTAATGTATGTATGTAATGTATGTATGTAATGTATGTATGTAATGTATGTATGTAATGTATGTATGTAATGTATGTAATGTATGAAAGTATGTAATGTATGTAATGTATGTATGTATGTATGTATGTATGTAGTAATGTATGTATGTAATGTATGTATGTAATGTATGTATGTAATGTATGTATGTAATGTATGTATGTAATGTATGTATGTAATGTATGTATGTAATGTATGTATGTAATGTATGTATGTAATGTATGTATGTAATGGTATGTAAGTAATGTATGTATGTAATGTATGTATGTAATGTATGTATGTAATGTATGTATGTAATGTATGTTATGTAATGTATGTTAATGTACTGTATGTAATAGTATGTATGTATGTAATGTATGTATGTAATGTTAATGTATGTAATGTATGTAATGTATGTATGTAATGTATGTATGTATGTAATGTATGTATGTAATGTATGTATGTAATGTATGTATGTAATGTATGTTATGTAATGTATGTATGTAATGTATGTATGTAATGTATGTATGTAATGTATGTATGTAATGTATGTATGTATGTATGTATGTATGTGTATATGTAATGTATGTATGTAATGTATGTATGTAATGTATGTATGTAATTGTATGTATGTAATGTAATGTATGTAATGTATGTATGTAATGTATGTATGATTAATGTATGTATGTAATGTATGTATGTAATGTATGTATGTAATGTATGTAGTAATGTATGTATGTAATGTATGTATGTAATGTATGTATGTAATGTATGTATGTAATGTATGTATGTAATGTATGTATGTAATGTATGTATGTAATGTATGTAATGTATGTAATGTATGTATGTATGTATGTATGTAATGTATGTATGTAATGTATGTATGTAATGTATGTATGTAATGTATGTATGTATGTTATGTAATGTATGTATGTAATGTATGTAAATGTATGTATGTAATCGTATGTATGTAATGTATGTATGTAATGTATGTATGTAATGTATGTATGTAATGTATGTATGTAATGTATGTATGTAATGTATGTATGTTAATGTATGTATGTAATGTAATGTATGTAATGTATTAGGTAATGTATGTATGTAATGTATGTATGTAATGTATGTATGTAATGTATGTATGTAACTGTATGTATGTAAGTAGCAATGTATGTAATGTAATGTATGTATGTAATGTATGTATGTAATGTATGTATGTAATCGTATGTATGTAATGTATGTATGTAATGATGTATATGTAATGTATGGTATGTAATGTGTATGTAA